>CM063511.1:61469768-61514254 GCA_032207245.1 Pardosa pseudoannulata | reverse complement strand
TTATAGTATTGTATTTTCCCGTATGGACAATTTAAATTCTATACAAAAGATTTTATTTGTAAAAGTTAGTTGTTTAAAAAATAGGGGCAACATTGTAAATTTTAATGCTTTAAATTTAAAATAATACAAGAAAAATAATTAAAATAATTTGTTAATTGAAATATATATGTATATAAATCAATACACGAGATTTCATGAAAGTATTGGTTAATTTTTTCCTAAGAATTGTGTGCAAACTAGTGTGAAATCTGAGAAAAAAAATGTATAAATTGTGCATTTTTTATGTAAGTGATTCAAATAATGTAATTTAATATAATAAATGTTTGCTAAATAATATTTGTAAAAAAATATAAAATTTTAATTTTTTCTGAGAACAAAAATTTTTGTAGCGCAAAATAATTCTGATTTCAGTAACTATGCATACTTCCTGTTTAACTACATGTTTTATCTTCTAAATATTTTTCAAAGATGGAGTTCTTCTTTTCATGCAGGAGTTTATTATATAGCGTACGAATATCTATTAATTTTAATCTAAAGAAAATGGCCTACAGAGAGCGCATGGTGCTTTTCCTGCCGAGTAATGCTTATTGCGGCGAAACAAGTTTCTCGTCAAAGTAACATTTTTAAGAAGCGTTAATACGCTATTCTCTACCATGTATTATATATTTACACAAGTTGTATGTAGGTTTGACTTCGATTTATTTATCTATTTATTTGTTTAGTAGGTTGAAAATATTTTATATATTTATCTAATAGCACTTATCTTTCATATTTAAAAGAAAGATTGAACAAAAGTATTTCCTTTACATTATTTGTTGGCAAGATTGTGAATTTAATCCTCATTCTCACTTTATGTAAACCGAACATTAAAATAATTTTGTTAGCTGTAATAATTAAATAATTTATTGTAGAGTAAAGTATTAAAGAGAGAAACTAAGCACAGGTGAAAAAAGTAATTTTGTTTTTGTAATTCACTTCTTTGACAAATCGACTGAGAAATCAACTTTTCAATTTTATGCCATCAACTGCTATCGAGGAATAAAGATTTAAGACACATACTAAGCTTAGATCTGTTAGAGGTGTCACTTAAAATTAAAGTTTATTCCAAAATTACTTTAAAATTTCTTTTATGGTTACTTAAATTAGGAGCCTCGATTGAGGTTCAGTTAAATGAGAATGTTAAATAGATTCTTGTGTTTTGGAAATTTTTATTTTCAGCCACTGATTTAAACTGTCGATTAAAAGGATGTCTGAGTGGTACTAACGTCACAAAGCTGTCCGTAATCGTTTAAATATATTTGCAAATTTACCAACATTAGGAGAAAGATTTATTAAAAAATTTAATTTTTCATGAATATGTTAACTCCCTACAAAGTCGTACCCTGAAAATAATTTAAGTTGGATCTGTATTACAGTTGGGATAATATTTTCATGATTTTTTTTCAAATAAATACTGTTACCAAGAGAATATTCAGAAGTAAATGCGCATAAAATCAATTTCTTTACTATCATATTTGATAATCATACCTGTTTTAATGTAAAGTAACAGAATAAATTAATCTTGTTCATCAAATCACAACATTTTATTTTCATATTCTGAATCAGTATTTGTAAATACCACGAGGGTACCACAAGAGCGTGACTTCTTTGGTAATCACTTAAAAACTTACTCTTCTCGTTCGATTCAAGTTCTGAACAATATTTGTTAATTTTTGATTGATATAAGAACCGAGATACCCAAAACACAATATATCGATATTAAAGAACACTAAGAGGCGAAAACTTGGAGAGGGAGTTGTATAAATAATAACGAATTCAAAAGAAATCAAGAGTTATTCTGGATGTAATTAATTTTATAAGACAGTTAAAATTTTATAAAATTTTATTTTAATGGGGTGTTTGAAGTACCTTACGATTATTTTTATGTGCTGTAGATTACAATTGTCGTTTACAATTATAATTTAAGCAAATATATTTAATTAACAGATTACAATTTCTGTTTAAATTTAATTTTTGGAAGATTTTGGACCCCCTCCCTTCTGGAGAGTATGCCTTGAGTCCCAATTTCCCGTTCCGTCCTTACACCAGCGTTCTTCACCGAAATTTCGTATTTTTGGCTTGCATCCCTAGTCAAGGAGAGCACCGGGAAATGGCCGAGGAGCATTTTAAAAATCCATCTTTCATCCGGGTCTGGCAGCGCTTGTCCCGACGGCGGTTAACCTCCGACCTCTGGTGTCATTAAGGGGTGCTCCCTTCCTTGATTAATGAGTAGCATAGCATGCAACAAACAACCAGCGCGGTCCGGTAGCTCCAGGCGAGATTAATTGATAGACAAATCCGTCGCCACTTCGCTCCTTTATTTTTCCCACCCCCGATTTCCTGACAGAAAGTAGGCGGATAAAAAAATAAACTGAGGTAATCTGAAGAGTTATGCGGCTGTTTGTTTTATTTCTGGAAAAGTGATATGTGCTTCCTCCACATTCAAGAGAGAGAGTTGATGTCCATTTTCCTTTCTCAAATTAACACGCTCTTTACCTTTTCTCCCAGTATTGTTCAAAATAATTAGTGATTTGGGTAATTTTATGAGTTTTATTCTGTGCAAGTTTACCTCAAAATGTACCGTACCTAAGTATTTCGTAACCATAAAAAATTATATCCTCGATATCAAATCACTCTTTGATTTCTTGATTGAAATTAGGTGAATAAAAAAATTGAAAAGTTTTGCTGCTCTTTACTTTATTTCCTGTAAAGTGATAAGTAGTTGTTTCCCTACTTTGAAAATGTAGAATTGATGTCTACTTTCATTTCAAAAATTGACAAAGTCTCTCCCTATCCTTTACAATATCCTTCTAAAATAATCGGCAATTATAAGTATCATTTTGTGCTATTTTAAGGAAAGCACACCGTAGTCCTTATGTATTTTGTAATCGCAGAAAAGTAAGTCCTCAATTGAAAATCTCCTATTAGATTTCCTGATTAAAAAATGAATTGAGGTAATCTGAAAGATTGTGCTGCTATCACTTTATTTGTGGAATTTGATAAGTAGGCTTTTCTTCCACTTGGAAGATCTACTGTTGGGTTCTTTACTTTTCTTTCAAAAATTGGTGAGATCTTCCTCTTTGCTCCCAATATCGTTCAGAATAGCTCGATTTTCATGATATTTTAAGCTTAAGTTTGTTCTAGTTAAACGAAAATGTACACAGTGTTCAATCATAAACCCGTAATCATAGAAGAATAATTTCTTGACTCCATGTATTTCGTTTCTTTCTCTCCATCTTTATAAAGAATTCCAATTTAGAAAAATTTAGTAAATTTTAAAATATGTAGATTATGAGTTTTCTTTATCTGTGAAACACTCGTAACACACACACACACACACAAAATTTCTTGTTTTATTTACAAGTAATGAATCTTTGATTATCTTTATGTTACCCTTTCTAATTTATTTCAATGGCAAAATTGGATATATACTAGAATACTCTGCACTAAAATCTCCAAGAGAGGTACTCGTGTGCTAAACTTTGATTGTTCTAAAACAAATGCATAGCATTGATTCGTAAACCTTTGTTTTTTTCAGAAGGGCATTAAAATATTTTTTAGTTTACTAACCAAAATTTTCCGCAAATCGTCCTTTAACATTTTTAGCGTTTGATGCCTCGTAATGTTATATGTTCAGAGCTAAACAATTTTGCCTACATTCCTCCATATGAATTTACCGTAGTGCTCCAAACAAACCAACCTTCAAACTAGTTTACTGCAATCTATTGGGTTGCAACTTGTGACTACCCTTCATAAGGAAACAATGTATAATATTTTATTTTTCATAACGCTAAAATCATTTACTTTGTTATGGCAGTGAACACATCAAAATTTTAATTAGTTCGTTATTAATTACATCTAACTTCTTAATGAGATAACATGTATGTCAAATAGTCAATGTGGTTACAGTTACAAAGAAATATCACTCAATTGTTGTCATCTTGTTCCCTTCACCACCTTGAAGGTATGATTAAGCTTTTCACGTATTTCTGCGTTAGCGTTTGTATTGATTCATTCTTTTTTCATGATTGTTGTGCTGATCGTGTGAATTTCACTGTATTGAATAAGATTTCGTCTGTATTCCTGTAGCCAAGCGATCCGGATATCATAGTTCTGACTGCTGATCCTCTCCCCCCTCCTTAGCTCTTTGAAAAAAAAGTTGTTGCATAAAAATTATAGCTCAAATGACTTTTTCCACCTCTACTTTATCACGACCTTGAGCAAAAGTTAAGCCTTTCTTGAAATCCTGAAGAGGTTTTCCTTGCCCATGATACTAGTCTTTGGAATTTGGGTATCTTGAATTAATTATCAGCAAGGAACGGTGTTAAAGAATAATTTAGTTTCTTCCGTCCTCTCGAGCTTTCCCTCTTAGGCAGATGATCCGATTGTCATAGCTCAGGCTGCGGAGCCCCCCCTCGCTGCTGGAAGAAAAGAGACGTTTTATGGAAGAAGATTAGAGTTGGTGTGCGCTTTTCCCCTCGTGTTTTCAAAGTCGGCAGATAGTGCGTGAGAGGAGATTTTCCGCAGCATCCAGGAGGGAGAAAGATGATATCTGTGCCGGTGGGGTAGGTGGTTGCAGGTGCCCCCCTTTTCTGCTAAGGAAAGCAGTAAACGGAGAGCTGTCAGATCTGAAACAAAACACAGGGCCCCCGCAATGTGATTAGTGCCCGCCATAAAGCAAGCAAGCAGGCCCTCGCCGAAGATCCTTTCACCCCTCCCGGCCGCTTTCCTCTCCCCTCGCAGCGTGCACTCGGCTCCAGATTAGCTTTTTGCGCGAGCTAAACTGGTTACGGGCAGAAAGAGAGAGATATCATGAGTTATGTCAGCGCTAATTGGAGGAGACGGCAGAGAGGTGCCCGAATGTATAAATCCGTGGGAGGAAAGGGGGTTGGGGGAGAGACACCTGGCGCAGGGGGGCGGAAGGAGCGAGAGAGATAAGGATCAAACACGGGGGGGGGGAATCGAAGATAAAAACCCGGCAACGGACCGTTGGCATTAGGGAGCCCATAAACCCTGACCAGAAGGAAGTTTATGATCCGAAGCTGGTCACTTATCGATTCGGGTAATGCGGAAGATTACTTTTTGTGCCCGGCCCCTTGTCATATTTAATGGCGAGGGGTTTTTCTATTTTTTTTTTTTTTTTACTACCGAGACTGCGGTTTGAGAGTAGCCCTTGCTAATTGGAAGTTTATGTCTCGTGAAAAACGCTGATACCACCAGGCCATCTCCATTATTCGTAAGGGACGCTCTCGTCCGCTCTTCCTCTCAAAATTTCAGATCGCGTGTTCGACGTCATGGTTTAAAGGCCAGATATTCCTTTGTGTAGAACTGTCATAAAATTGTTGTCAGGCACTTATTTCTTATAATAATAACAAATATGCCAGAAGCAAAATAAGCGTATGCGTGTTATATATGATTTCAATCAAGTATTTTTCCTTTTGGTATTGCTTTAGTTATCATTTCATTTATGAATTACAAACGTAAATAAAAGTGCCAGCCATTTTGTAATTGTAATTTGTAGAGTTTGAAGTGTTTAAGTATGAACCAGGCGACGATTTTTACAAATTATCGTTGAATTGCGTATAAATGTCGGGCAGGGTTAGTCGCATAGCCGAACTTAATCTTAAGTGGTATTTAAAGCAAATTTATTTTTAGATTATAAAACAGAAGAATTTCCAAAAAGTTGTGATAAAGGTATATAGAACTGTTGTCGGTATTACTACCTGAACAAAAATTCCTGAAGAATTTTGATTTGCGCTTTCTTTACATGAAAAGGTTTGGGTGTATTTCCAAACTTTAGTTTGTTGAAGTAAACTCTTTGATTACTGGTAAATACTGTCATTTTTTTAATCCAAAATAATTTTTCAGAAATTTGTTTTTAGATTTTTCTTTCTAGCTTTTTTTTTTTTTTTTTTTTTTTTTAAAGTTGTACTTTGTCATTTAATTGTTTAAAACTACTAAGTGAAATCCAGTTATACAGGACACTATCTACCAGTATTTGAGAATACCATTGCTGATACGAATGATTATAACCGGTTATGTAATATGGGAAACAAGCTGTCTAAATCTTTTTCCACATCATTACTGTAACACGTTGATATTAATGCTTTCATAAAATCTACCAAAAATTGAGTTAGATGGTCATAGCTACCAGGCGTTGTACCAGGTGGTGCGTTTTGCATTATCTTTACTGAAATTCATGGTGTATCTATGATTCTATGATGAGAGTTTGCCAGCTTTTAAGTTTGTATATATTAATGACACTGATTACTGATTTGTGATTTTGCTTGTTTCAGGCCTGCAACGAGTTCACGACGCATGTTATGAACCTCCTGCGGGAACAGAGTCGGACGCGTCCGATCACGCCCAAGGAGATCGAACGCATGGTACAGATCATCCACAAGAAGTTCAACTCCATCCAGGTGCAGCTGAAGCAAAGCACGTGCGAGGCCGTCATGATCCTCAGGTCGAGGTTCTTAGACGCCAGGTATGTCAGACGCTTTTTGCTCCTATGCCTCTTCTTGATAACCCCTTGACTGCGACGTCCCAACTCATTTAAGGCAACGCAAATGCACCAAAGTTGGAATGCCCGAACTAAGTTCGGGCAAGAGAAAAATCGGTGTTTGTGAAGCCCCGAACTAAGTTCTTCCAATGTACAATACGCAACTTACTATTTTTCCCAATAAATGACGATACTTTCTCGAGAAGTGTTCTCTAGTTTCGCGCTATTTGTTGGATATAATAAAGGATTTGTGAAATTCAATTGAATCTAACAGACATGTAATTCATGACAGTTGATATACATAATATTGCTGTATTAGTTTATATTTATCTTGAAAGTTATATCATTTATTTTGCTATAATTCGAGCAGAAATTACTGTAATTTATTAATGTTTCCCATATATGTAAAAATATTGGATATTATAGTTATTTCGTTTAAAAGTTTGTATTTTTTAATATCTAATATTTGTTTAACGTTTTTAACATTTGTTCTATTTGTAATATTTTGATAATAATAATGAACAAAATTTAAGAGTAAAGATATTTTTCCATTTTTGGCACTTTTTTTTCCCTTTAAATATATTCCACAGGCAAGGAGTTATTTAGGTGAAGGTTATATGCATAACTTTACTGTCTATCTGATAAATCCCTAAAGTGTTTTGCATCGACCCCAAGGAATCTACGTCGACTAGCAGAAGGGAGGGGAGTTATGACAACAAAAGTAAAAAGTAGGGTGCATGGGGTATAAATAGGTGTTCATGATTACTAATTACTGATTAGGTATTCATAAAATTTCAGCATATCACCAAATTTTAGGTCTCCCCTAAATATATAAACTTAGCTCAGATTTTACGTATGTACTTACATAATACTTCTATGCGTAAAAATTAACTTCTTATATATTAAGTATATTGCAGTCAGTGTACGACTTCCCCAGCAAGCTCTTACTTTCTGGTAAATTTTCACCCAGACAGTTAAATTTCGTTCTTGTCACGTGGTATTTCCTTGCTTTTTGATCTCACTTGAGTTTTTGGTATGCTTCGAATGAAACGTTACGTTCAGTTTCGCTTTGTTTTGGAGCACTCGAGAAGAAATATTACTCCCACTGCTTGGTTTTGAAACAGACCCCAGGAAGGGGTCTACGAAATATAGAACATGTGGGTCAGTGGTGTAAGGGACAAAAAAGTTTGAGAACCTCTGATCTATATTTTCTTTGGTCGCGCAGAATGTCTTACTCAATGCGAAATCACCCAGGAGGTCAGGAATTGTAATATCAATACTCGTTTTAAATTATTTAAATAAAGGTAAATTAGATCTCTAAATACAGTCAGATATTATAGACATATTACTTATATAGATATTGGATGGACAAATGGACAAAATGTCCATAACTCGTATATTAAGAACATTTTTCTAGATCCCTACAGTACTTCGTCAATAATTTCTTGAGAACTAAACTAAAGGGTTTGGTATCTTAGAGTGTTACAAAATCTCGAGCCCTCTATTACTCTCTCTCTCTCTCTCTCTCTCTCGATATATATATATATATATATATATATATATATATATATATATATATATATATATAATATTGCCGCATAAAGAAGCTTAGCCAACTAGCTCAGTGGCCGAATGGTCAAAGCACGCGATCCAGACCCGGAGATTGTGGGTTCGATGCTTGACATGGCAGTTTATCCAAAGTACGGACTTTTAATCTAAAAATGTTATTTATTGTTTCCTTATGTTCTTGAATATTCTAGATCTTTCTTTAATATGTAAATTAGTTATTTCTCGAATATTCTGTTCGGGTATAAAAGCTGATACCCACTAGTTGTAGGCAACTTCTCGGTCTTGTAAAGTTGCGAGTTGCTACTTAGCTTCAATAAATTCTTCTGTTACGTTAAACGGTGTGTTCATTCGAATCTTCGTGACAATATATATATATATATATATATATATATATATATATATATATATATATATATATATATATATATATATATATATTGGAACAATAATATTTTATTGACGTTATGCTAGTTTTTATTTTTGAATTATGTAATAGGAAAAAAATTGCGTAACAAGGTATTTTTTAACGTAAATTCTAATCATTCTTACTTTTTTACGGTATCTGATTGTGAATACTATTGCACTTTTATTATTCTCTTAAATATCTGTAGTTTAAAGTGGAAAATCAAGCCATACGCTATAATCCTTCAATTAATATTAAAGAATTAAATCGGATATTATGTATTAAAAATTTCCTAGTTAATTTGAGGGGATTTTTGCTGTCGTGGTGGTACCTGTTGGAAGGAAAATTCTTAAAACCACAACGCATGGTGATTATAAATGTCAGTCGTTGCACACCTCTTTCCTTCAACGTCCAGTGGGCAACATTTCAGCTACGAAGAGCCATTTCTAAGCCGTATGATGGTATATAGACCTTTGAGCGCATTCATTTAATAGATGTTTTGGAGAAGAAGAAATTTATTTTTATTACACTAAACTATATCCAGAACTTAGAAAGGTTCAATATGACGTATTTTTTTTTTTTAAAAAAAAGCCTTATTTATTTTAACAGTTTGCAAACAAAAATATATACAAAAAATATAGACATTTTTATATTTAATATATACATCTTTTAACACTTTTTCTGAATTAATAAGAAATAATTTAGCATCTCCTTCAATTTATATCGATTGCTCCTTTTTCTTTTAACAGTCTTGTGTCTGTGTTTAGCTGCGCATGCATTAAACGTTTTGTTAGATTAAAATTTCCTTCAATTTATTCTTTGCTCATACAACAGCAAAACAAAAATATTATTTATAAATATATGCTATTCTTCAATAAGTAGTTAAAAAACAAAATGCTCCCATATTTGCTAGTGGATAGTGGCCGTAACTTGTTAACCCTTTGTCTAGTTAATAACCAAGTCTGACAGTTAGAATAACAAAAAGTTCTTAATTGATAATTCATAAAATTTTATTCTTTTATACTCCCCCTCACCCACTGTACACTTATGCCATATTTGATTGCTGAGGGAAGAGTATTTCTCTTATGGCATGTGATCTTTTCCCAGAATCATAGCCCTTATATTCCTTTAGTGTTTTCCCTTTTTTCCCCTCTGGGCATTTCGAAGGAAGGAGGGGCAAGGAATGTGCCGGATGAAATATCCCCTCCTCGATGAAAGCGCGACAAGCAGAAGGGAATCCGGTCACCGCGGATTAGGATGGCCGGACATTGCGATGCCTGACGCGGAAGAATTAGGTCTCGGACCCACAGGGCCGTGAAATGGCCATAACTCCGAGGCCCGCCAATACGCTCCACTCCCCCAGCCCTCTCCTCCGGTTTTCCATAGAGAAATGTCTGGATGCACATGTGCTTTGATGAAGAATATGGGAGATTCGATTATTAGCTCTTTTGTTGGACGGTTGCTCAATTGTACCCGCGGCGAAATGGTTTCTGAAAGTTTTCTCTGGAGTCCGGTGAACTGGAAATTTTGGGCTCATATTCAGAGCTATTAAAATTCTTGCGTTCTGAATGGAAAGGTGAAATTATTGTTTTAAATTTGAATATTCCGTTTTCCTTCGGAGTTAAATACAAATAGAACGAACTTTTCAATGCATGAAAGAATATTATTATATTTCTTTTATTATAACAAATATTCTTTTAACATAGTCGTAATCCAGTTCTTAGATTTTTCAATAAAACTTCTTTTAGTCCACTACATTTAAGCTCAATTTTTTAATAGACCGCTTTAGAAAGATTAATCTGTGTTGAAATGGGAAAAAATGTGAATACATAATATTAAATTCATTGGTTTAAGAAAAAGGTTGATAGCAGTCCGAACTAAATCTAACCATTCATAATTCAAACTAATATTTTTCAAGGTCCTAATAGTATTGTTAGAGGTATGTTATACTGCACATTGCTAAAATTTTCTTGATAGTTAAAGAGGCTTGGTACATTAGCGTGTTAGAAAATCTTATTTTTGGCTTTCTATAACTCAAGAATGTGGGTGGGTGGGTGGGACAGTAAAGTAGATCGGGAAACTAATGTAGGTATTTTGTATAAAACCCCAAAGACGGCTTGAGAAAATTCTTAGGGGTTTTCAAATCTTAAGTCAAGAACAAAAGTCTCGCGTCTTTTTGCGTTCCCTTTTTTTTAACTCCTAACCTAAATTGACCACTGGAGCTACAGTTAACGCCCTCAAAGGAGAGGTCTAACCAATTATAACTCTATATTGCCCTACCTTCCAATTTAAGAAATTCTCAAACCGAAAGGAGATGTACGCTATCGGTGGCAGATTTTCCTAGATATTTCGACGGAGATATTGACCCAGGTATTAAGGGCTTTTTGCTTATAACTTCATGTTAACTGGCCGAACGATGGCCGATGGGTTAGGGTGCTGACCTTCGGAACCGGAGTTCGTGGGTTCGAATCCCACTGTGGCATGGATGTTCGTAGCCGTTCGGATTCGGCTTTAAGCTGTAGGTCCCGGTCTCATTAGCCCTCGTGTTGCAAAGCAGTAGACCGTAGCACTCCAAACCAAACCAAATCATGTTAACTGACCCCTCAGTTTGTCCTATACCTATAATGAAGTGGGAACCCGTCCTCCAACGTTCTACTAATAAAGGTCTTCAACTACTATGTCATTTTTATGGGCCATGACTGCAACCACTCATTTTGAAGTTCGTCCTATTATATATATATCCTCTAATCACAATAATTATGTAGCCCATATTGTTTTTAATTGCCCTGGTTACTGGGCAAGGAGAAGCCTAAACAGCTAGCAGTAATAAAAATGCAGTCGGCCCACATTGAACAGAATAGCACAAGTCTAATTAAAACTTTATTTTAGATCTGCTAAAAATAGACATCTTTACTAGTCAATGGCAGACAGGAGAAAGACACAAATATCACTTTGCTGGAATGGAGGAGCACATAAGAGTGAAGACAGAAATAATTTTCCCTAGTGATAAGAAACTTAGTCAGCGAATTAAACTGTTTAGATGAAGAAAACGCGCAGCCATTTGCGGGCGACAGCTGGAAAATATATTGAATAGACAGAAAATATACATCTATAGGACAGAAAGCTTTGGGAAATGTATTGAAAGAATTTTAATTCTATGACACTCCTTTGATTAAGACATTTAGAGGCTGGGAAAAAGATTTTAAGGAATTAGAATGGGAGAGGGGAGACTTTTAAGGACATATTAAAGTTAAATAATTTTGATTATTACATATATATTAATTTTTATCATTTTTTGTGATATAAAAAAAGGGGTGGGGTAGTTATTTACTGCCTCCATTGGATGTACATAATCTAAATCTTATGTGTTTCTTAGATTCTAATTTGGTTGTAATTATGCGGAATATAGAAGTATAGAAATAAGAAATTTATAAAATGTTTCATTGTTATATTTAAATATAAACAATAATAATGCTAATAATAGTTAATATCCTTATTTAGTTGTTCGGTATGGATTATGAATCAGATTGAACACGTTAAAAGGAACATTTAGCTGACAACTTTCGCAATTTTTTTTCTCCTCTTCTTCTACTGACTGTTGTACCAGTAATAATAAATGTGATTATTGCTATCCTTAAACCTGTTGCAATAAATTATAAATAAAAATTTACTTTCGGGTGTTTAGTTAAAAAAATAATATAACCGATAAAAATGACAATAATGATAATTTGCATAATTTGTATTAAAGTTCATGAGAAATTTAGTTTCTGAAAATGTTCTAATTATTTATGAACCTAAAATCTATCCCACATATATTGATGCATTTAATTTTTCATTTTACAGCAGTTAATTTTTTCGGAATAGATTAATTCTCAAAATGTTAACTCATAAATTTTATTTTTATATATACTCTAAATATGGTTTAGTAAAAGTAGATAAATAAAATATAGCGGGAAATTGATAGTCATTTAAGGGAAATAAGACTTTTTTTGACTTCGCATTGCATGAAAACATTTAATTTATATAAATCTCAATATTTTTAACTAATGAAATTTCTCAACTAAAATATTACAATAATATAAACTACATTGCTATTATCTTTTTATAACAGAACACATTTTGTCATTTTTTAGCGAAATCTAGAGAATCAAATAGCGCTTACTATTCAGGAGTAGTATAAAGCATGATGATACATAAGTACGCTTAAATTTTTTTCTACTGCTTTAAAATCATAAATATCATTTACTACTAATAGAAATATATATGCTTTTAAGTGAGATTGTTTAAATTACATTATGTTTAGTACATAATTTTATAAAATAAATATAATTAAAAATTTTGTAAACTATAAAAGGGTGCATAATGTTATTTATGCACGAAATAAACTGTACTCATTGACTGAACGTACGTCATAAAAATATTCATACAAAATTTTACGTCTATCAGAAAGATTTTTTTTTATCGAATTACTAAAAAAATTAGATTCTGAGAAAAATTCATATTTTCTTTATATGATTATGTATCATTGTATTATCCTTTTTAACATAGGTTATGTCTTGATTTCTATAAAACCTGCATATTTTTAAACCAGCAAAACATAAAAAATTTTAAAAAATAAAGTTATTAAAGGTGAAAAACGTCTCAATTCCCTTAAAAAAATTTGCTGCGTTTTATTAAATTTTTGTGTCGTATCAGTTTAGAAATAAAATGTATGAATTCCGCATTTAGAACTGATATTAATGCATCTATCTTCGGGAAGACCCCGGAAAAGCTTCGACCGTGGTTTTAGAGCGTCACTATGATAGCAGTTTTTTTTTCCTTCCTTAAATCCATTCTAGGATTCGCGGTTGAAGAGGCTGTTTGCTTCAGTGTGCTTAATGAATGAGAACCAATTTTCCCTCATTCCTGCCTGAAAACGGAGCGTCGAAAAGATGGGGGAACTAATGGCACTTTTAAAGAAGTGCGAAGAGTTTTTAGCGGTTCTTTCGCCCTTTTTTTTTTTCCCACGACTTTTGCGCATCATTCCCACCGTTTTCTTACTTAAGCCTTTCGGTGAAAATTAAAACATGAAATTTTCGGCTATAAATTTTCTTGATTGCCTCCAATTAGAATTCGAGGAGCAGACTTGCGCTCAAAAATTACCTCTCAGGGAATTCCCTCCCCTTCCCTCTTCCTGCAAAAGGGTGCACGCGGGAGGGGGAAAAAATCGGTCTTCTTTTTCCCTAAAATCACCTTAAAAATGTTTCCGAAAGAGGAATTGATTTTTACGAGCTAAATTAAATCGGGGGACTTAGGGGCCCTATATCCGTATTTGGGCTTGTAAGGTTTAATGCTGCTAAAATGCAAGACGGGGGGAAAAAATAAACACCGAGCGTGTATATATATGTATGTTTTTTTTCCCTCTCTTCTAAAAAGCTGGAAAGGTATTCATTTTTATTCCCGAACTGCTCATTTGGCGAGTCACTTGGGAAGTGCGGAAGTATGTTTTACGGATAACCGCTTGGCCCGTAGTAAGTGGGGATACATTTGTTTTGCGAGAGGGATTAAGTGAAGCGAGAGTTCTGCATTAAATGCAGAATTTAAGCTTCGTCTTACTTTTTCGCTTTCAGTCAATTATGTCGCTAACGATTCACCTTCATTTCGCATGTCACTTTTAATCTTCTCGCTCGAATAATGCTATCGAGTGATTCCCATTACAGAATAGTTGAACGATTAACGTTGTTTGCTGACTGAAGCATATTTGCATAACAATTCTGCAGTGTAAAACTCGCCCGTGGATTCGTCTGTAGATTCAAATAATTTGGAGAAGCTTATTAAATTTTGAAGCTTAATTAAATCTTTCGGACTGTTCTCCGGTATGAATTTATCTATGTACTTATGGAAGTGTTTATTTATTTTGTTCAGATTTGGGAACCAATTTTATAAATGAGAATAATTTTTCTTTATATTGAATTGTATCGTATTTTGCTAGATTTAGGTAAAAGGTCTTTAAAAGTAAAGAACAATATCAAAATAAATGGGAAAGAAACTATTTGTGGAAGGAAAATTGTATTAATATGTGCAGAGTTTACAAATATCAATGTAATTTTTTATTTCAAACTAGTATATAGCCGAACAATGGCCGATTGGTTAGGGTGCTGACCTTCATTACCTGAGTTCTTGGGTTCGAATCCCTCTGTGGCATGGATGTATGTAGCCGTTCGGAATTGGCTTTAAGCTGTAGGTCCCGGTCTCATTAGCCCTCGTGTTGCAAAAAAGTAGACCGTAGCACTCCAAATCAAACCAAACTAGCATATAGCCCGTCATATGACGGGATCAGTAAAAGTTTTAAATTTCCTGAATTGTAAAGTACCCTAAAAGGCAGATAAAAAAAAAGGTTTACTTTTTGGCTGAGAATTATTTGTTACACTCTCAATAATTTGTTTATCTTCATTTTCCTCTAAAGTCTCCCGATATTGTGAATGCAGTTTAGAATCACGTCGAATTCGTTTAGGAAGATAATTCAAAGTTTTCTTAGCTACGTCAAAATTATCGTTAGGTTTTTCCCATTTTTTTTTTCCACAGTAATTAATGGAAGTAAAGGAATGAAACTATCATTTCTACTACACACTGGAGGTAGATACAATTTGTTCTTAATACCCGTGATAAAATTTTCATTGCAACAAAAATAATCGATGATTAAATTTAACATCACATACGTACCTTGTCTATTATTTAAGCCAAATATAAACGAAAATTATTTACGTAATATCACTGATAAAACGTATGAAAATAATGCAGACGATATTTAAATAATTTAAAATAAGAAATAATTAAATGAGATGGTTAAAGAAATGACTTCATAATGCTAGAAAAATGTTATTTTTACCTATTTATTATGTGATAAATTAATAAATTTAATCGCCTGCTCCTAACCGGGGAAAATAGGGCTTGAAATAATGGCTTTAAATGTTAGAAAAAGGGGAATTCGAGCGTTACTAACCCTAACTCATCAAGAATCCAATATGGATGCATCAATCCATTCCAGGTTCAACCGTTTCATAAATTCGAGGACAGACGGACCGATAACTTAATTATAGGCTAATTATTTAACTAATTATTATATACGGGATGTTTGTAATTTGTGTAATGTATCCTCTCTGTTGTATTGAGTTCAACTAATTAAGACAGTGTTCCATTTTGCTTGTACATTTGCAACCGTTTGGGATTGAATTGAAGCAATAACTTCCGACGTAATCAGCGTTAGAATTTTTCCCTTCTGTCAACTCCCAACTTAGATGTTCAAGCCTGGAGATACCTATGTAAACACAAGAGTCTAACATGGTTTCCGCGCACCTGGAAAGTCATGGAAATTCATGGATTTAGACAATGGATTAATTTTGTCATGGAAAGTCTTGATTTTTCAAGTAAAATTAGTAAAAGTCATGGAAAGTCAGGGATCCGCTAAACTACCGATTAAAAAAATGCATTGAATGGTTTAATTCTATTTTTACTCGTTATTTGGCTGAAGTTACTGAGTTTGATATTTATGTATTATCCTATTGACCCTATTGCCAAGTAAAGTTCGTTCACCAAGGAAACTCAAAGCAAGAAAGCTTAATGGGTGGGTAAATGTATATTATTCTGGTTTTTTCTTAAATTGTAGATTAAAATTTTATTAATATAATAATAATTATTTTTTAATAAAAATTAGTTAAGATTTTTGCACAAAATATAAGTTTATCTCTAGGGATATTGAATATAAACGTTATATGGTTATATTTGTCTGTTATTCATGGTCAACTGGATAGTACCAAAGTACCCTGAATTCAAATTGGAAACATTTTGATTGAAAAATTGCTATATGATTAAACTTAGGTATGTAGATACAACAATTTAATTTTATGTATGTGAGTTTATTAACACTTATAAAGTAAGTTTATAGTTTTTTTTATGATAAAATTCCTGTAATTTCTCTAAAAGCATATATTTTATTTGTATGTACATCAGAAGTTTTATTCATATATACTTTAACGAAAGCTTTTTAAAGTCATGGAAAGTGATCTGCTAAATCAGGGAAAGTCATGAAAAGTCGTGGATTTGAAAAATTTTATTTTGGCAGATACCCTGGTCTAAATTTACCCTCAAGCTTTAGATAGCTTAAGTAACCTGAACGATACCTATCGCAAAAACTGGGAAGTGAAGAATTAGTAGTTTTAAATTGAAATTTAATATAGGAGTGACAATATACTGAATTATCTGACAACGTAGCGATATCGCCAATGTTATGTACTTCGATTTGAAATTCGTTGCCATTTTATTTTGCTAATTTTGACATTAGTTTTTTTTATGTTTAGATGACCTAAGATAGTAGCTATTTCCTTTTCTGAACATTTCGTTTTTTATTCGTGATTCCTATCCACAATTTTATTTTAAAACATTTACGACCGCTGTCGTGTATTCACATCCATTCAGCTTCTGTTTCTGTATTCGGCGACATTCACGTGTTAGTGTTATCTTAAGAAAATAGGAATAAGAGAGAGGAATGACAGGATTCCGTTATTGTTTTATTTAGGGTGTATTTTGATATTTCAGTTCTTTCATATTTGAAATTGTTACCATTAAGCTTTATTAGCATTGCCTTAAGGTGGACCTACCATATTTGATTACTTTTGCTCATTGTTAGGCTGTATGGGGGGAAAATTCCCTCTGTTAGGCTCGCATTTAAAGGATTTTTAAATAATATACCTCGTGATAGAGCAGTTAATTCTGGAGGATTGTATTCTTTCCCGTTTTTTAACCCTTTCGTGGGCCTTGGGAAGATTACTTCCCATCTACATGATCTTACAAAATACACCTGTGGGAAGCTCAAAACCCATTATAATATGTTGGCCTTATTATTATAACAATGAGAAGACACATTTCCGCTTTAGTTTTGTGTCGTCATTTATTTTTCGATCGATTGCATAGAATTAGCACTTCTGTTCTGAAAACGTGAGAAATAAATGGCCCACGAAAGGGTTAAACGCTTTTATTTGAGTTTAAAAAATAATATACAATTTTTTTCTCTAATAATTTAAAATTAAGTATAAATTTCTCGGTGTGGTTAAAGAAAATGGGAAAAGATAACGTACTAGAGAATTTGCTGTTCAACCACGTAGTATGTATTTTTTTCTATAGAATTATTTAAATGCAACCCGACCAGAGATAATTTTATTTGTGTCGTAGGTTACCTATGAGAAAGAGGTATCCAATAGAGCAGGTACAAAACCCAACTTAACTATACACTATTATGGCAACGGGCTTCATAATTTTATTGTTTTCGACGGTACTCTGTATTAGAAAATCATAAAATTTGATGATCGCGAAGGTGTTAACGATTGTGTTTAAAAAAATGGGAAAAGATAAAATACTAGATAATTTGCTGTTCAACCCTGTAGTATGTATTTTTTTCTATAGAATTATTTAAATGCAACCCGACCAGAGATAATTTTATTCATGTCGTAGGTTACCTATGAGAAAGAAGAATCCAATAAGGCAGGTACAAAACTCACCTTAATTATACATTATTACGGCAATCAGCTTCATAATTTTATTATTTTCGACGGTACTCTGTATTAGAAAATCATAAAATTTGATGATCGCGAATATGTTAACGATTGCTCTGTTTGAATCTTAAAAAAAAAAAAAATAAATAAATAAATTAAATACCTTGAAAGAACACAATAAGTGTCAATTTTGTTTCAACGACTTATACAAAAGAAATTTCTCCCGAAAACTTCACGAGGAATAGAGAAGAAAATGTTACGAATCTTAGTATCGTCTTAAAATCCAATCCCAATATATTAAGGGAAAAAGTTCCCCAAAATGTGCCCTAAAATCTTGAGCGCAAAGACCATTTCTGGTGTATGCAATGGCGCCCTGCTTGCGGGCATGTATAATTGCTTTTCTTGATTCCGCCAGATCTTTCTCTCTCCTCGAGAGACAATCCAGGGGGATTAGCTGAACGGGGGTGTCCCTTCCCTTAATGAAAAGGAGTAAATCCATACTCCCGAGCGGAGAGCATCGCCTTTTTCGGCCGGGGAGAACGGGGAGGTAGTTTTTCGCTTGTCTTTGCTTAATGGTGCCGCAGCGCTGCCGATTCTAAATGGGAATATCTTCTTCGCCCGTTTTATAGTCCGCTGAAACCGTAAAGCCACCTCCTTTTCCTTTCCCTCCCGGACCATTTTCTTACCATTTACTCGAAACAAGAGAATGGGGGGTGGATGGAGAATCTTTGCTTTTGTCCTTTTTATTAAGTTTCGCCTCCCATGAAAAGGGATGGAAAATTAAAAGTGCCTCTTCCGATGTGTCTGTGCGCGTGCTTCAGTGAATCCCAACAACGGCTGTGCTCTGTGTACCCGCGCTTAATGTGAGGTTTTTCTTTTCGAAGCGTCGATAAAGTGGTTGGAACGGAAACGTTAAAATCACCTTGTTGAAAGCCGGCTTTGGTTTGGGATCATCAATCACTTTGTAACGACCTTTGTGGGTTTTAAAAGTTGCTTTTCAACTGTTCAGTAACAGGTTTTCATTTGGAGACCCCGTGCGTAACCGTACAACTCAAAATAATATTCCTTCTATTCAATTGCCAAGAAATTATTTTAAGTTCATCCCGGGATGATGGATAAGGCCTGAGTAGCTTTACGATCGATTACGTGCACCAAATTTTATTAGGATAGCGGTACTTGGTAGTTTGTACTAATGAAGTCTGGTAATAGAATCCTTCCGGTAACGACAATAATACACAAAAAATTGACAGTGTTTATGCAGGGTAACAACGCTCTTCATTTTATTCAGCTTCTAGGCATATGAAAAGTTTTATCTCTTGTTATGCATAAAACTCCTACAATAAGGTGTTCTGTTGTTTGAGTTTGTGTCAAAGTAATTGACGGACTTACGTTTTGAATTCAATCTTGTTTAAAAATACCTTTATAGGAAATACCTTTTAGGGGATCTTTATACTTTTATAGGATAGGGAAAGACCTTTATAGAAAGATACCTTTATAGGGAAAGAATTGGAGGGTAACAGAAAAATAATAAACGCATATCAATGAAAATAGAATAATTATTAGCGAGATTCTATTGTAAATATTTCTTAATACAGAATGCATATTATAAAGCACGTGGGTTGAATTATTTAAAATTTAAAACATTTATACAGATTTTTAAATTCAGTTTTGTGTAAGTTAGCCCTCGTGTAGCAAAACAGTAGGCCTTAGCGCTTATAACCAGTAACAAATAAATATTGTGCAAGATTTGCTTGTGTAAAAAATCTGGCTTGTTTTTCATTTATTGCATTATTTATATTATGCCGTAGAATAAGTCTCACTGTTTATCTGTTCATTAGAAGGTACTAATAAAAATCTAGCGTTTAAGTTGTATATCTCCGGAAATTAAAAAGTTTGTTCGTTTGTGTGTTTGTTTTTTATACACAACCACACGGTTTGCAATCAATTTGCTCAATTTTGGACATCATCATTCATTTATACCACAAAAAAAAAAAACACTGTCAATATTAAAACCTTTGCTCTCCATCTTATTACGTTATATGACATAATAAATTAAAGTTGACAACTAACATGCGGTCATTGAAGATAAACAACGAGGAAATTATTGAGCGTGTACAAGAGAATTCTAAGCTAAAGAACAAACTATTTTTTTTACCTGCCTCCTAGGGTACTTTATAATTCTGGAAAATTAAAAATTTTACTGATCCCGTCATATGAATATATGCTAGTTAAAAAATAATAATGAACATAATTTGACTCGTTCCCCAAGAAATTTCGCCATTACTGTTCTGAAGCAACCTTTCATGCGGGCAGAAGTTGGTGTGCTTCATTAAAATATGAAAAGCTTTAAAGATACTCTCGGATGGACAGATCTAATTTTTGCGTTCATTAATTACCGCTACCCGAAGATGCCCACTTCTCCTTTCATGTTATTGGCTGAGCGACCTCATCTGCGGAGGGTCCCAGTGGAATTTCCCTCCTGGTGACACGAGCGGCCGTCTTTATCTATCGGTCACAACTGCATTCTCTTGGCATTCATTACAATTTGAAGAATTCCTCAGTCATTTACCCGCTCTCTTCTGTATCGCAGTTGTTTAGGCTGCGCGGAAGGTAAACAGGCATTCTCATTTGACTCGTTAACTACGAGATGAAGGAAATAAATGGACTTTTGCCCGTTGCTGAAATGCTAACTTTTAGACATGTTTAATAGCTTATAATCCTACAAGAGACTTTATTTGGCTTTTATTCCCTGTATAATAATAGCCGAAGTTATATGTCCGTTTGCTCTCGAATTTATGAAGCGGTTGGACCTGTAATGGATAGATGTATCCATATTGGATTCTTCTGAGTTAGGGTTAGCAAAATTCAAAGTTATCTTCTCCTAGACTATCGATCCGATTCTAAAATAAATTAGTATAAATATGCTTCATATCACAGAGAAAAATCCTGGGGTCTTTAAAACGATTGAAATCTACCCCTTTCTCCCTTTTCGAGCTTTTAATGCCATTATTTCAAGCCCTATTTTCCCCGGTTAAGAGCAGGCGATAAATTTATCAATTATCACATTTTAAGTAGATGAAAATAACATTTTTTTTCAAGCATTATGACATCATTCCTTTAACCATCTCATTTAATCATTTATTATTTTAAACTATTTAAATATCGTCTGCATTATTTTCATATCACTGAACTTGATATATATGTATGTATGCATGTGTGTGTATTCTTATTTGCATTTGAAAAAGAGTATTCCAAAATTACTCAAATACTTTTATATGTAATGTTTTGTCTCTGTTTTTATCCCCCCCTCCCAAAAAAAAGCGGGAAATATAGCATGCTAGAGAATTTGCGGTTCTATCACGTTTATTTTTTTCAAATTATTCATAATATGAGCTGAGCAGAGGTAATTTTATTTTCCTCATAGGTTGACATTAAGAAAGAAGAATGCAAATGTGGCAGTTCCAAACCCACCTCAAAGACAATTTCAAAATAATGTCTTACCAACTATTTGTATCTCACACTTCTTATCTTTCTCTCCCACTCTGCAGATCCTTTTATGCAGTTATTTTTTATCATTTACTATTATATAGCCCGTCATATGACGGGATCAGTAATTTTTTTTAATTTTCTAGAATTATAAAGTATTTTGCAACAAAAAATAATCGATGATTAAATTTAAAATTATCACATATGTATCTAATCTATTATTTAAGCCAAATATAAAAGAAAATTATTGACGTAATATCAAAATTCAACAAGTGATAAAACGTATGAAAATAGTGCAGACGATATTTAAATAATTTAAAATTAGAAATGATTAAATGAGAGGGGATGACGTCATAAAGCTAGAAAAAAATATTATTTTTACGTATTTATTATGTGATAAATTTAATCGCCTGCTTTTAAATGGGGAAAATAGGGCTTGAAATGATGGCATTAAACTTTCGAAAAGGAGTGGATTTTGAACGTTTTAAAGGCGGCAGTATTTTTCGCTGTGATATGAAGCCTATTTATACCAATTTATTTTAGAATCAGATCGATGAGAGATAAACTTTACTCTCTTTGAATTTTGCTAACCCTAAGTCATCAAGAATCCAATATGGATGTCTCTATCCATTCCAGGTCCAACCGCTTCATAAATTCGAGGATAGACGGACAGATAACATAGGCTATTTTTTATATAGGGGTGTTCTTCTTTTACCATTCAAATCCCACAGCTGTAGAATACATGCATCATCAAAACTTAGAGAAATACAGGAAATAGCACAATTAATCCATGTATAACTATTGGGTAGATAATAGTTCGCTCACATGCATTTAATCATATCAGGTGTGTTCTCTGACCTTCTTACACAATGTTGACAAGTTGTCTTCCATGCTTACTTAATTGAATGTACTATTTTAGACCTTTGGTGTTGATTCAAATTGGAGGATCCTTTTTCTGAGCTGTGTTTGATTTCTTTCAGGCGGAAACGGCGTAACTTCAGCAAGCAGGCGACGGAGATCCTGAACGAGTATTTCTACTCCCACCTCAGTAACCCGTACCCCAGCGAGGAAGCGAAGGAGGAACTCGCGAGGAAGTGCGGCATCACAGTATCCCAGGTATGCTGTCCAACACACACTCTCACTCCTATCGAGTGCGGCTCGTTTTTAAAACTTTTGTAATGCTTAGTGTTTCTTTTTTAGAAACAGCTAAATTATACTTTGCAGACATGTTTGGTTTTTCCGAATCAGTTTTTCTTTTTAGTGAAGATAGTTGGCAATCCCATAAACTAGAGTTTCTCAAGGCTCTTTCTGCAACGTCCCTCCAGGGGCTCCTCGAGAAATTTTTTTAAAGCCATTTAAGTTTTAAAGGAAATTTGTAATTATATTCTCTAACTTTTCCCTTATCCCTTACAAATAATTTCCGATCGATGGCCGGATGGTAGAGCGCTCCTCTTCGGTACTGTAGTTCGTGGGTTTGAATTCCGCTGTTGGCATGGTTGTTTGTAGCCGTTTAAAATCGGCTTTAAGGATTATCTTCCTGTCTCTTTAGCCCCCTTCTTTTCGGCCTGCATGGTTTGCGCCACACTAAATCCGACGTCTAGGGGTCCGCTAAGCGTCCAGTAGTCTTCCAAATTCTCCAACCCCTCCAAAGCAACTCTACTGCTTTCGCCTCATGTTGGTGCCTGCGGCTCGACGGACGCTTTCCAGGTTCTTCGAAGGGTCGATTGCGTAGTGGACTGGCCCAGTGCGTGCGATCTGCCCACCGCTGCCTGGGTACGCCTGGAGGGACTCACGGTCAAATAGGCCTGGTTTTGCGCTTTACTATCTCATTAGCCCTTGTAAGCAAAACAGTAGACCGTACCACTCCAAACCAAACCAAAGCTGACATATAATTAATATTAGTAACTAATACGCCAGAATTGCAACAGTAGGGATAGAAAAGGTATTGTAATAATGAGTCATTTGAACCACACGCAAGAGCACCACACAAGAAGGAGTGAAACATTTATCATTTTATCCTTTCATAAAAAATTGTTGTTTTCACATCCCCTTTTGTATATATAGTTTACATTTTCATACTGCGATTTATATTATTTAGTATTTATATTTATGTATAATCAGTAAGAAATAATATGCCTTTAGTTTCTCTTTAAGTAATATTTAATCGGGAGTTCTGTTGCTATGAATGTGGCAAGGAAGGGTACGTGGGATGAAAAGTTTGAGAACCACTACTATAAACCAGCTGTTTTCTACCTGTGTGACGCGACCCCCTTTAAGGATAAAACTTCTTTTTCACAGGGGTTTGGCCTAAGATATTCTAAAAACAGTTAGCCCTCTTTTTATATTTCGAACAACATGTCCTTTTGAAGCAGGTGGGTTTTTTCCCCTTAAAAAAATAAAGCTAATATTTTATCAAATGGTTGTTTGGCTCCTGTTAATTTGGAATTCCACTTGTATGTTATCAAACTTTAAAACAGAAGTAGGTTTGTTGGGGAAGATTACTTTTGTTGTGCTCTTGCATAAATTGTTCCAAGAATTTCTGATCTTATATGTAGCTTCTATAATCCCATCCTTTGATTGAGAAAAAGAGATAAACTTCCAGGAATTGTAAATAAGCTATCGTCATTGGTCCAGATCATAACAGTAAATTGTAAACCAAACGTTGCTTTTGTTGTGCTCTTACATAAATTGTTCCAAGAATTTCTGATCTTATGTGTAATCATAAAGTAGTCCCAATATTCCCATCCTTTGATTGAGAAAAAGAGATAAACTTCCAGGAATTGTAAATAAGCTATCGTCATTGGTCCAGATCATAACAGTAAATTGTAAACCAAAAGTTGCTTTTGTTGTGCTCTTTCATAAATTGTTCCAAGAATTTCTGATCCTATGTGTAATCATAAAGTAGTCCCAATAATCCCATCCTTTGATTGAGAAAAAGAGATAAACTTCCAGGAATTGTAAATAAGCTATCGCCATTGGTCTAGATCATAACAGTAAATTGTAAACCAAACGTTGCTTTTGTTGTGCTCTTACATAAATTGTTCCAAGAATTTCTGATCTTATGTGTAATTAAAGTAGTCCCAATATATCCTTTTATTGTGAAAAAGAGATAACTTCCTTGTAAATAAGCTATCGTCTTTGGTAGATCATAACAGTAATTGTAAACCAAACGTTGCTTTTGTTGTGCTCTTACATAATTGTTCCAAGAATTTCTGATCTTATGTGTAATCATAAAGTAGCCCCAATAATCCCATCCTTTTATTGTGAAAAAGAGATAAACTTCCAGCAATTGTAAATAAGCTATCGTCTTTGGTCCAGATCATAACAGTTAATTGTAAACCAAACGTTGCTTTTGTTGTGCTCTTACATAAATTGTTCCAAGAATTTCTGATCTTATGTGTAATCATAAAGTAGCCCAATATAATCCCATCCTTTGATTGTGAAAAAGAGATAAACTTCCAGGAATTGTAAATAAGCTATCGTCATTGGTCCAGATCATAACAGTAAATTGTAAACCAAACGTTGCTTTTGTTGTGCTCTTACATAAATTGTTCCAAGAATTTCTGATCTTATGTGTAATCATAAAGTAGTCCCAATAATCCCATCCTTTGATTGAGAAAAAGAGATAAACTTCCAGGAATTGTAAATAAGCTATCGTCATTGGTCTAGATCATAACAGTAAATTGTAAACCAAACGTTGCTTTTGTTGTGCTCTTACATAAATTGTTCCAAGAATTTCTGATCTTATGTGTAATCATAAAGTAGCCCCAATAATCCCATCCTTTGATTGAGAAAAAGAGATAAACTTCCAGGAATTGTAAATAAGCTATCGTCATTGGTCCAGATCATAACAGTAAATTGTAAACCAAACGTTGCTTTTGTTGTGCTCTTACATAAATTGTTCCAAGAATTTCTGATCTTATGTGTAATCATAAAGTAGTCCCAATAATCCCATCCTTTGATTGAGAAAAAGAGATAAACTTCCAGCAATTGTAAATAAGCTATCGTCTTTGGTCCAGATCATAACAGTTAATTGTAAACCAAACGTTGCTTTTGTTGTGCTCTTACATAAATTGTTCCAAGAATTTCTGATCTTATGTGTAATCATAAAGTAGCCCCAATAATCCCATCCTTTGATTGAGAAAAAGAGATAAACTTCCAGGAATTGTAAATAAGCTATCGTCATTGGTCTAGATCATAACAGTAAATTGTAAACCAAACGTTGCTTTTGTTGTGCTCTTACATAAATTGTTCCAAGAATTTCTGATCTTATGTGTAATCATAAAGTAGCCCCAATAATCCCATCCTTTTATTGTGAAAAAGAGATAAACTTCCAGCAATTGTAAATAAGCTATCGTCTTTGGTCCAGATCATAACAGTTAATTGTAAACCAAACGTTGCTTTTGTTGTGCTCTTGCATAAATTGTTCCAAGAATCTCTCATCTTATGTGTAATCATAAAGTAGTCCCAATAATCCCATCCTTTGATTGAGAAAAAGAGATAAACTTCCAGCAGTTGTAAATAAGCAATCGTCTTTGGGCCAGATCGTAACAGTAAATTCAAAGCCAAACGTTATCAACAATACCAAACGTTCCTGTTTATGTATTTAATTTTATTTTTAAGGAACTGTATGTGATATACTTGTAATGAATGAATCGCGTGTGTTTTGTTTTCAGGTATCCAATTGGTTTGGAAACAAGAGGATACGCTACAAGAAAAACATCGGTAAAGCTCAAGAAGAAGCCAATCTCTACGCTGCCAAAAAAGCGGGTAAGCCCGATCTCTGTGACGATTTCTTCTGAGTGTTTTGTGTTGTGCGGGTTTAAACAAAACGGCAGCGCGTCTCTCTTGTGTGTGTAGAATCATCCTCTCATCTGTAAAATCCATCTCATATTTTGAAGTCCATTAAAAGTTGTGAATATTTTGAAAAAAACTCGCGTACGCTTCTTTTATTTTTATTTTTGTTCTTTTTTCATATACATCGGCCAGACAGGGACTCACACTTGATTTCACACAAGGGGAAACAGTAAAGGGATGAGAGTTAGATTTCAAACTCATTCTTAAAGTATTTGATGTTACTGAATCAATCTGTCACGACTAAAATAAATTGGAAGGGAACATACATATACACGACATACATATTTACGTTATGTGACTAACACTTTTTTATCTTATAAATTAGAGGCTGACTTGGATAAACATGCATTTAAGGAGTCTTATGCCTTCTAAAGGAGCCCTTGTATATACCGAAAGTTATCTGCTTTGAATGATCATAAGTTTTGTACCTTAATCTGTCTCCAGAAAATAAGCCTTAAAATGCATAAATGTTTCAAAATTTTTTATACAGTTATTTTAAAACCAGTTTCAAGTCTTATAAAAACAGGAATTAATTCTTACTAATAGGTTAGAATGAAAACTGTAGAACAATTAATACATTAAAATTTATTCGAAAACATTATTTATTTGAATAATTTATTTCCTAAACGATACCGAACGTTTGCTTAGCTTAATTTGGTTTAGAATCTACAGTCTATTCCATAAGAGCGTGTCGTCTATTTCTCTGAAAATACAACGAATTAGTTAAAAATACATTTGTACCGTGTAGTATACATATTAATCTGAAATTTATTTCACCTAATAAGTTATCTAGTCCCCATTATTATCGATTAAGCAAGAATCACTTTCTCATTCGATTTTGACGTTGATCATAAGTCTTTTACCTTAATCTCTCTCCAGAAAACAAGCCTTAAAATACATATGTTTCAAAAATTTTTATACAGTTATTTTAAAACCAGTTTCAAGTCTTATAAAAACATGAATTAATTCTTACTAATTGGTTAGAATGAAAAATGTAGAACAATTAATACATTAAAATTTATTTGAAAACATTAATTATTTGAATAATTTATTTCCTAAACGATACCGAACGTTTGCTTAGCTTAATTTGATTTAGAATCTACAGTCTATTCCATAAGAGCGTGTCGTCTATTTCTCTGAAATTACAACGAATTAGTTAAAAATACATTTGTACCGTGTAGTATACATATTAATCTGAAATTTATTTCACCTAATAAGTTATCTAGTCCCCATTATTATCGATTAAGCAAGGATTACTTTCTCATTCGATTTTGACGTTGAGCAGCGTTTACGCCTTACCGGTAGGACGACAACATTTTGTACCGCTTCATAACGTGCTACCCACTTCTCGACGAACCACTTCGACTTTCTCATGTACCGGGTTGCAGCTGCACAAGACATTTTTGGTCCTTTTGGATGGTTACACAGAAGCACTTCCTCAAAACGGCTCGCATTCGCGGCACTCATTTTGGAATTATTGATTGAAACACAGCAAAACAAATCGAGTAAACAATATAACCATCAAGCATTCTTCTCTATTGAAGAACACGTGCAATTAAGCCGGTATCTGCGTGCTATCTGTTGACGAAGTTATAAGCGACACGCCCTTTTGGAACAGACTGTAGATATTAAAATTAAATTATAGTGATCTGAAAACAGCATTTTGTTGAATGATTTAATAATTATGAGAAAAGCATTAAGAAAATAATAAGGAAAAGAAAGTTGTAAAGGTCGATATAAATGTTTCAAAATCTCATGAAAATCAGAAGAAAAAGTTGAAATGGAATGTAATTAGAACTGATTAAACATTAAAAACATCCTGTTTAACTATCTGAATCATATTAATTCACCCTATTGATAATTATATAAACACGGAAGAAACTTTAGGCTTATGTATTGTGTAGAATATTTAAAATTTTATGAATATTTATATAACATAGTTTTATATCAGAGTTGCTACAGAACCGGAAAAATCTAAAAAAGTGACGAACTTTTCCAAATATATTCCGCAAGCCCGGAAAAAAAAAAAAGTTAAAAAAAAAACTCTTAATTATTGCTAGAAATGCTAGTAAATATTTATAAGAAATATTTTAAAACTTTCTTATTGTTCTGTAAAAAATGCAATTTTTTCATTAACTAAATTTCGGGCATAAAGTGTCTATCTTTTACATAAAACAAATTGAAAATTTTGTATATATATGCAAGGAAAATTCTCAGGGGTTTTCAAATCTGAAGTCAAGGGCTAAAAATTCCCGCGTCCTTTTGCATTCCCCTTTTTAACTTCTAACCTAAATTAACCACTAGGGATACAGTCTACGCCCTCAGAGATGAAGTCTGATCAATTATTACTCTACATTGCCCTAGCGGAGAATTTAGGAAATTTCTTAACCAAAAGGAGATGCACGCTGTCGGAGGCAGATTTTTTCCCACAGATGTTAACCAGGGCCTTTTTACATATAACTTCATACTAGCTGACCCCTCAGTTTGTTCTTTTCCTATGATGAAGTGGGAACCAGTTCTCCAACGTTATATTAATAAAGGTCTTTACCTCAAAAGGTGTCATTTTTATGGGCCATTACTGCAACCAACCATCGTGAAGTCCGTCTTGTTACATATATATTTTATTTTGATACATAATTTTAAATGATACTGAAAACAGCTCTGAAATTTGTTCCCAACAAAAAATAGGAATTCAGTTTTGCTAATTATTTAAAATTCTAAAAGTGTGTGATTGCTTGTTTCCTGTTATTCTACTTGAAAAAGGACAAGGAAAATTAAAGGAATATTTTCCAGGAGATTTTTATCGCAACCCTATATATTAATTGTTCTACATTTTTTTTATAACTCATTCAGAGGAATAATTTCTTATTTTGCGAAAGAAGTCTTGAATATCTGACAAATTTTTGTATAGTTTTATTCAATATTTAGAATTTTGAGGCATGTGAAAATAGACGCATTCTCAGTATGCATAAAGACTGATTTAGAAGCTATGAGACTACTTAATGCCTTCTAGAATAATAAAATTGTTAGTTTTCTCGAATTCCGCTATATTTTTGATAATCATTACTAATAAATCATCTGCCTTTTGAGAGTATGTTTGAATCATTATTTAACATCGTAATATGCATGATAGAAGTATTGTAGTATAGAAATTAAGTTTTAACATAAAGCAGAATATGCATTTTAGTATCTTAACTTTACTTTCATTACTATTGAGGTATCTAGTAGTGTGTTAGAACTGTTTAATTATGAGCTATAATCTAAAAGTTATAATTTTTCCATGTTTAAAAGGTTTTAGATATGAAGTACAGTGTTGACCAATTTTGTACAGTGCAATACTTAGAAGAGTCGTGTGATTTAGTTCCCTTTCTAATTTAATTTTTGCTATGGATTTAAAATATCGTAGAAATGACGAGGGAGGCATTTTATATCATGGAACCAATAAGTCGTAGTAAAAATTCTGAAATTTTGAGGAAGTGGAAAACTAAAATCAATAAGTCATCTTAAATACGTTCAGTGAGATCAAGATCAAAATACTGTATGCCTGGTACAAGAACAGATCCCGCCAACTTGTCTGTATTTGTCTGTTGCGGTGGAACAGAGACTAGTTCCATTTTCGGCGTAAGAGCTAGTAGAAAATCATCCACATTGGCTTAAAAAACACCTTTTATTCCGTCAGTTTCTTACGCTCTAAACCTGGACAGATTTCGTTACTATAACTCCTGCCAGTAACCAGAATTCTTAGAGTGGGTTATTCTTTTGTTAGAAAGACAGTAACCATTACATCAAGTTATTACCATGACTCCAAAATAATTCGTAGTTTCATAGGGGTACGAACTTTGTGTACTTTGTGTTATTACCTTGATGGAAGTTGTCATCTGTTTGATTGAAAACTAACATTAACATGAACAGATGTTTGTTGTCGGGAATGATATTTTAGTTGCTGACGATGTTTTGTAGTTGTGTTCTATGTATAATCGTGTCCCAGGTAAAATTCTCGCATTGTATTGAACTGTCGTTGTCCCAAACTTAAAGTGTCAATATTATCCTTTCATCTTGATACAAAAGGATACTTGATACGTCAGACTTAACACCTGTATTAAGAATCGGTTCATGTCTCCCACCTATGAGAAAGATTAATACGTTGCTTTAAATGTAGAATTATGAGGAGAAGTACGATGCACATCATAGCTGTCCAACTTTTCTTTGTATACTGATCTCTTTACGTCCCAAAAACATTTCGATGTACAAATTAGGTAGTAACTGAATTTATTAATAATTAGTTCATTTACTCAAAGCCAAACTGCGAAAGCATATTTTTTAACAATCTTATAATAAAAACGTGTGTTATTTATTAACTTCCGGTTTTTCAACTCGCTGCATATAGTTATTTTGTTTTATTAATAGAAAAAATTAAAAGAATTAAAAGCCTAGCTTTTTAAAACTGTATTTGCAGGACTGTCTTCGGCTTCTTGGATTTAAAAGTGTCAAAGTACGTTTTCTAATAGTTTTGGTTGAATTTAGAAAGCTAGCTCTTAAAGTTTAGATTAATCTTACAGTTTGCTACTTGTGGATCAACAAAAACTCTTTCCTCCTATTTAGGTAAATTGTCTTGAGCTCATTACTCGCATCCATGCGTATAATAATAAGCTCTCTACATTTCAATGAAGTAAATGAATTAAAAAATGTTCGTATTTGTCAAAGGTAATATAATTTTTTATTTAAGAAAATTGATTTCCCTGATAAGTCGCAGATGTCAATTCTTGGACCTGCGGACCGCCAGTTGGAAAGCGCTAATGTACATCATTCTGAGTACCTTAGTTGTAATCTACATTCCTTCCGGAAAATGTTTCCTTCTGTCATATATACATAAAGAGATTTATTAAATATACATAATACCTCATCTGCGATCTATGTACTTTATTGAACTAAATGGTTGCTCCAAATTAATTGAGTCACTGACTATAAGTTCTTGAATAGATGGTACTCTTAGAGGGGAAGAAAAGGATTACCATGGTTTGAAATACATTTCCACTAACGAGCCTTGCTAATAAGTGAAAAGCATGGTGGTAGACACCATATTTTTCACTGCTGTTACACATTTTGGACCACCATAACTGTCAACATTTTACAACTGTCATAGGAGTGTATAACCATAGCGATATTTTGACTGCTGGGAAGACGTCACGCAGTAAATAAATTGTATGGAAAAATGGATTCAAGTAGAATAAGTGCATATAACATAGAAACAAGAAATAAAACTTAAAGAAAAGTACTTTTTTCTATTATGGTTTTATATTTTTATTTAAAATCAACAGACAATATTTTCCATAGCTTAAAAAATAATTTATTTTACATATCATCATGTATGCATGTATAATCATGTCAAACATTAGTATATTCAGCTGATCTATGAATTAAAGATTTTAAAGGGATTTTACTCAGAATATGCAGCATCAAATAGTAAATTCAATTTTAAATGCCCCGGAGAAGAAAAAATTCTTTAATCAAATTCCATTTGATGCTAGAAATGGTTTTAAGTTTACTACCTGTATTAGAAAATTATGGTCATTCTAATTACATATGGGAATAATTCATATCGATTAATAATTATGCCTGGCCTACATGCTTCCATTTAGTAATCTACTTTACTATTTCCCATTTATGTATATATAAACAGATTAATAAAAAGAAAGTTTAACTATCTCCATGATCAAATTTAAAGACTGTATTGAATTATGTGTAATATTAACTCAAACCAGTTTTCAGTGTTTTCACAGAACATGTTCATTATCATAGTAAATTAAACAGTTAACTATTTAGATAATTTGAGTTAGGTTAAAACAAAATGCTTACTGAAACAACTATTTGATATTGACAACCAAAGTCATTAAACTTAGCATATATATACATTGAATTATCACTAAATAATCGTATTAAAATAATTTTTAAAATGTTAATTTTTAAATTTTATTTAATTGTTAAAATAATCATTATGACCTTCATAGATTCCTAAAAAATTTTAGTAATCACTCCTACATTAAAACACATCTGTGTATCCATTAGTAGGTAACCGACTGGGTTTGAGTACCATATTTTGAACAGCAAAAAATAATGTGTTACTAATAGTTCCTAAAGTATTTGTACACATAAAAGCATATGGAACTGATAAAATTTAAAACCGTACGTAAAAGTTCAAACACATGTGAAATAAATGAAGCAATTTTTGATATGAATACACCTGTCGTATCTGTTAGCGTAAAGTAATCAACTTTTTCATTTCCCTCCACATAGGTATATAAACATACTTAGAAACATTGAGTTACCTGAGTGGTGACGCCTCAATTATGAGCTACCTCAGCAAGACAAAATATATCAATCCATTTTTTAAAATTTAATACACACCTTAAACACCCAAAAGTTTAATGAAACTAGATCTAAAATCTATATTAAAATTTATAAGGGATATTTATTGGAGTCATCATCATCATCAGCATTGGCACGACAGCCCTTTGTGGGCCTGGGCCTTCCTTAGAAGCTTTTCCCAATCTGCCCTTCTCCCAGCAATTGATCTCCAGTTCTTTACCTTTAAGATGGCAAAATCTTCATCCACACAGTCTTTCCACCGTTTCTTAGGCCTTCCTTTTGGTCTTTTATTGGAAGGGAGTGCATTAAAACCCCTCAAAGTTGTTCGTTCTGGGCTCATTCTCATTACATGTCCTGCCCATCTCATTCTATTCAGCTTTATAGATTTGATAACATCATCACTGTTAAAGATATTATATAGTAATTCAAAATTATATCTTTTTCTCCAGTTGTTATTTTCAAAGACAGCACCAAAGATGGTTCGCAGGATCTTCCTTTCGAAGGTTGCCAACATCCTCTCTTCTTTTCTTGTTAGGGTCCAAGTCTCCGAGGCATAAGTCAAAACTGACTTGATCAATACCTTATACAGTAATATCTTTGTGTTTCTTTTTATCAAGTAGGATTTCAGTAGTGATCTTAAACATTTATTGGAGTAACAGTTCAGATATTTTATAAAAATAGGTCTAATTACTTTAAAAAAAATTCAATCAAAGTTTTGATTCATTACATTCATATTGTTTAAATTATCTATTATTAAATTAATATTGTTATTAAATTATAACGGTTATTATAATAAAATATTTTGCTATCACGTTATTCCTGAGTAATAAAATATCAAAGTATAATTTTCCAGGAAATGCATTTAATGTTTTAGCTGCAGAAAATTTTGTATACATTTATAGCAGCTACTTAAAAATCTCTAGCTTTATTAAAAGGTAGAATTAAACTGAATTTATTGAATGATTTATTTGAAATCTCCAAGAAAAGTTCATTTTTTAAATAAAATTTTAAATTTAATGATTTGTTTCCATATAAATCCATTTAAACTACAACTTCCTGTTATTTAAGAACAATATCCGGTTTGCCAATTTAAAAATAAATAAATAAATAAAAAGTCATAATTTATAATTCTAGATTGTATCAATGTTAGAAATATCAATTTTTTTCCGAAAATTTGTCTTATTTAATCCTATCGAATATTTTAAATTTAAATATTATTTAAATTATTAAACGTTAATTTAAATTTTAAAACATTCAGCATACAAACATAAAAATCCATATAAGTAAACTTCACATAAATTAACTACTCAACCAATTAGTAAAATACTGTCTAAATATGTTTAAATGTTTTTAAGTAAAAAAAAATTAATAAAATAACTATGCATTTTTAAAAATCAAAATTTTTATATTTTATAAATATTTAAAACACTGCAGGAATATTTCTAAGTGCCGCGTAATTTTAAAATCCATTGTCTATTTATCTTATAGCATGTAAGAGAAAAGTTAGTCAAAATATATTTGTAGTTGACAATCGATATTTTGAAGTTATATGTATACCCAGGAAACTATTCAAGGACTGAAAACTCATATTTTATTTCATATTTGACAATTATAGCAAAAATATGCTATAGAAACATAACAGAACACAAGAATTCTACGTTTCATGCAATAAATTCATAAATTGAGGTGTACTAATAATAGACGTAGTGCCATGAAAATAGTTGATAGGTAATATGAATATAGTTTTTTTTTTTACTATATTAGAAACCATTAATAAATTAGAACGAAAGCACTAAATTTTACACTGTTCTTAAAGATTCACTACAACTTATTTATAATAAATTATAAATTTTTTAAAAGCTTTAATATTTGATGCATTTACCTGTCTTTCATTTCATCGAGAAATACCTATATTACATAACTAACATTAACTGACTAGTTTTTTTCGTCGCCTATGTCTTTTTAAACTTATTGTTGCAATAATATCCCCATCGCAGCATTCTTCATTCTTGGAACATAACGTGATGAAAAAATCTAGGTCTACGAAGTCAGAAATTTAGATTAATTCTTTGCAAAGGGTTTTAATACATTACAGAAATTCATCATTCGAAAATTCAGAGACCTTTTTTAAAGAGTTGGACACAAGATGTAAAAAAAGGCCTGCAAACAAATAGGTATAATTCCCAGGGAAATTTCATTTTACATATTTTCAGAAGATAAATGGAAGTCATATGATTTGAACTCCTTTTAATTATTTATTCACTCTATGTTTTTGTGTAATAACTAGACACAAAGGATATTTAAAGTGCCGAGATAAACGGAGTGAACTTTGAGATAGAGAGAAAAATTTTTATTAGATTAGATTGACACAAATTTAGGACTTCAGGACCAATTTAGGAAAAAATTAGAAATAGAGAAAATTTGAGATAAACGAAGTCAGGATACCGGGAGTTAGCTGTATTTTGAAACTATACAGTTGGACTTTATTAATTCTTAATTTAAAGGAACTATTGTAGACATTTTGTATGGACAAAATGTATATTCTTACCATTATTTTTCTCTCGATATCTTCATTGAATGTTTGCAATAACAAGTAGACTTTAACCTAAAATTTTAGGTTTTCTAACGATACAAATGGCTTTGTTAGGTGTAACTGGTAATAACAAAAAATTTTCGATGAAGGTAATTTTAAAACAATAACTTAATATTTAATATTTTTCTTCGAGAACTTAAAATTTTTCATAAATGTTTTGCTAATAATATTAAATTTTTAAGCCGATTGATTAAAAGCCAGATAAATTTAGTTTAGAAAGTTTACTACTGCTTTAATTTAGTTTTTCAGTGGAAAAGAAAGATAATATAAGATTTATTTACTTTACCTAACGCAGTCTACTTCAGAGCTAAAGTGTTTTCTTTTCCTGCATAGCTGTGTTTCTGCAATGGAACGGCATTTACAGGTAGATGTATTTGATAAGTTTTCTCATTCGATCAAAATCTTATTAATTTGCCAAACTAGATATTTATTTCTTTATTAAATATTTACGACAAGAACGGTTATTGTATTTATAGATAATATTTTGTTTAAAATATATAGAGGTGCATTTTATTCCAGGTTAAATTTCTAAGTTATCTTTTGGCTGTTAAGTCGTTCATGATTTTTATTTTGCTCGAAATTTATTGAATTTAACAGTTTTAAAGAGGACGTTTAAAACTGTAAAAAATGAAATAGACTGTACTGTTTATTACATAAAAAATGACTTAATTGCTAAAACTGTTAAATGATAAACTAGATATTTAATTTGCTTTTTTAATAAAATTTTATAAATATATTACTACAGTAGTATATGAAATTAATTAACAGTAATTGTACATTACTGAGCTTTGTAATATTTAACCGAGTTCTAGTTTTTCTTAAACTGTTAACTCCACTGAATTCTGAAAAAAAAATTTAAACAGAAAAATTTCTCATCGGCCTTTTCCAGATCCGTTGAATTTCATGAGATCCTTTGAATATTATATACCTTTTTAACCTCCGACTCCATTGGAAATCTCTGTTCTATATTATACGGTCAACTCCCGATATTTCGATGCTGAGAAAAATGTTCGAGATACCAAATAATACATATTTAATTATTTCTGGGGCCATTTTATCGTTAGGATAGATATATACATCATGATAACATAACATAACAGTGAAATGAAATACTTCAGTTTAAATCTTAGAAATTCATAAATTGATCATATGAATATGATACAGCAGAAAGAGTAAAAATTAATTCTTACAGTGGATAAAATATAATTTTTTTTACTATCCTTTAGAGTTTCGACTTTACATAATTTTTATAGTGACTCCTTTTCTTGAATTCATGTATTTTGTTGAAAGACATGAGTAATTTTGTTAGCTAGAATTAAAAATATCTTTTGGTGTATTATCTTGACATTTAATTAAATGGTTAATGACTGGCATTGCATTAACATATTATTATCTATTGAAATTAAGAACCCTCTTCGCCATCCATGTTTTCTTGAGATGTTATTAATCTTATTTCTTTAATCCACAATTATTTACTCGTCGAATTCCGAGTTCACAGAGTCCACGAGTTTGCAAAACGTCTTTGATTCTTTTAAAAGTTCCAGTACACCACTAAATCATTCATTCAAATATTCAGTGAATACTTTCACGGAGGCAGCACATGATAAAAATGACACATTTTTTAAAAAAATGAATCATTGTTTTCAATTATGTCATTTTGCAAAGCACCAGAACGAATAAAAAAGGACGATGATGTAGCGGACCATATGGAAAAATTACTTCATAAAAAGTCCCCAAGTTGCATCGAATTAAACGGAGTATATAACGAAAAAAATTATTGAATTATATTGAAGTAAGTTTGGGACACCGAAAAAATTTGCAGATAAATAGAAATTCGAGATAAACGAAATCAAGATACAGAGAGTCGGCTGTATTTAATCTTAAGAGATATGCATTTCTTTATATACAGCGGTTTATTCATAGACTCTTCCTTTATTTCCATAAGGGTATTATATTATTTCTACAGTAAATGCTATATATTATACTCAATAACATAGGTTTATTGGAATATTTTATATTATATATTTTTATTCATATTTCACTATAAAAGCATTTTTCTTTAAAATCATGTAACAAAATAATTTCGATTTTTCTTGAGGACAGAACACCTGGATCAAATTAAAAGTTCAATTTTCAATGAATAGTTCATTTCAACGTAAAAAAATTATTTCAGATACGAGTAGTTTTAATCGTGTACAGTTTAACAGTACGAATTATAAACGTACTGTGATAAAGTACTGTTATAATTATTCTATAAAACTCTATAATGTATTATTTAACACAGATGATTTTAAAATATATTTTAGCGCCCGTGATTCGCTTCAATGATTCTTTATTCATCAATCCAAAGTACTGCTTTTTTCTTTTCTTTTAACCCTCATTTCGGATTTGGAGTTTTGGAAAATTCTTTCTTAGCTCTTTCATATAATCTATTAAAAACCAGTATGCCTAATTTCCCGTTCTGATCCCAATATTTTGGGTTCTATCAGTCAGTTTCTCTGTACACACTCACGTATAATCCCCCTCTCCGCATCAAGACGTCAGAAATGAAGTCTTTAGCGGTTTTCTTTCATAAAACTGAAGAAATCTACAGAAAACTAACTTTTCCCTCATGCAATATCTGTTGGTATTAAATGTTTTGTAATTGAAATTTGTGAAATTCTTTCCTATTGCACTTCTAGGGTGTAATAGGAAGGTCATCTTATGTCTTCTTTTTCTTGAGTGAGGTTCAGGAACCAGTCAGTCAGTGGTAATTAAGTTTTACATTATATTTTCAGTGCATTGGCATAGTTAAAATGAGTATGTTGGTGACTTCAATTGTTCAAATGGAAAAAAATTGAATAAAACAATTTTTTCTTCTTTTAGCCCTTACTTCAACCCTTTAGGTGTAAAAATTTGAGAAAAACTTTCTGATTGCATTCTTGTGTCAGAAGAATCGCCAAATGAAATTCTAACTTCGAGATACAGTGATCAATTAATCAATAAGTGGTATTCAAATTTAATATAAAGATTAATGCTCACAACGCAAATCATTGGTTTTTATAGTACTTGATGCACATATAGACTTTAACTGCATCAATGTTTCAAATGCGTTTAACTGTATGATATACAGTTAAACCTCGATTATCCGAATCTCGTTTAACCGAAGTCTGTTTCTTCACTATTTTTTCACTTTCTACTATTATCCAAAATTTTCTCTTCACAAACATACATTTTTTAAAGTTTTCTTTTTTACCACATTCCTTTTGTATACAAGTGTCCTTTCCGAACTATGATTGCAGATAAATATTTTGGAATTCCCTTTTTTAGAATTCCTTCTTGCAAGTACAACTCTCAGTATGGGTGTACTCCTCCCCACTTTCAAACATCCCTATTCTAAACAAAAACACACCCCATTTCGAAATTTGGAAGGTCATACTGCTGAGTCCCAGAATAATCGAATGTTATTGCACCAATGGCGATACTACATATTAAACTAGATGATTATTGATGAATTCTCTATTATCCGATGTAGTTTCGGTCCGAATTACTTCATATAATCGAAGTTCTACTGTGTAATGTTTTCTTTTACAAAGTAATTGATTTCATTTTACACCGATTTAGAATTTTACCGTGATGAATAACCGATCACGTAAGAAACCATTTCAAAAGAAGAAAATTTCCTAATAATGAATATGAGGTTGGAAGGGTTCTTCAAGAAATACCCAAATACAGGCATTTTACCCAGATAGCTGTGTAATTTATAGACCTGGTTGAAGGCATTTTGCTTTCAGTAATGAAAAATCACTGTTAGTAACAGTCAGTTAGAAAAGGGAGAGACGAAGGGGGTAAAAAGGAAAGCCGAAACCTCTTTGGAACTGGACCCAAGCTAACATGAGGTCTTTCTTTCCATCTCTTTTATACCGTCCTGTTTGTTTTATAAGAATAACCAAATACGTTCATTTTGTATGGGTCGGGAATATTTTGCTTTTTGGTGAACCTGGAACACTGTGTTTGCTATTGTGAAAAGAATAAAAGTGCGTCGGGGATAATGAAAAAACTTATGAAGGGGTTAAAAATGAAACTGAAACCTTTATGACTAAGTAGTGCTTTCTATCCCTTTTTAGTTTTAAGTATAACCAAATACGGGCATTTTTGGCTGGTCTAAAAAGGCTTCATTTTGGTAATCTTAGAGACAAGCTCGTTGTTTGTGTTATAAAAAAAAATGTGTCAGATATAATGAAAGAGTAAAAAATTAAAAATGAAACCAAAACTTCCGTCGAACTGGACTTAAGCTGACACAAGTGTTCTTTTGCTCTTTCCTACTCTTTAAATCTGTCTGCCTTATAGGAATAACCAAATACCTGCATTTTGACTGTATCAGAAATGATTCTTTATGGTAAAACTGGAGACCCGCAAGGGGCTCGCTATGTCGTAAAAGAAAAATCAGTGCGTCTGACTTAATAATAATAAAAAAAAGAGGTAGAGGTTAAAAATGAAACCGAAACCTCTATCGAACTGGACCCAAGCTGAAACTGGGGTTTTCTTCCCTTCTCTCTGAAACCCATTCACACACATGCACACACATACACAGAGTCCGAGGCGTGGCTTTTTCCCTCTCTCTCCCCCCTCTCCCGTTTCCAAGGGCAACGGGGCTGCTCTGCCGAGATAAAAGGGGGTGAGCTGCTGCCCCCGATTAACCCCCCTCGCTTATCTACGCCGGCCGTCTGTTTTCTGGCGAGGGGCGAAGGAGAACTCCGGTTCCCCGGTCGCCCATCCTGCTCCCTTTCGCCGCCCCGATAAAGCCGCATTTACATCTGCGCCCCCCGCCAGCCCCAGCCCCCTCTGCTTTATGAGGACAGCTAGCTACGTGCTGCCACTTGGTTCGAGAACTATGGGGGGGACGGGGGGCGGATGAGTATTGTCTTGGTAGGGCAGTAAATATGACTGGCGATGACTCCAGTTTTCGCCGACTCGTGTATTTTATTGTGCGAGTGTCGTGTCTTGTAGAATGTACTATTCATAGCACACGCGTTTTTTGAAATTTCTCATTTTCAACAATGCGTACGGTCAAGAAAAAAAATTTTGAGCAGGATTTTTTTCTCCCATTGAAATAACTATGTTTTCAAAAAAAACAATTTTTTATCTTTTTGTTTTGAGAGCTGAGTGAGTTAAACATGTTTCAGTCCTTCAACAGAATCTTCTATTTTCAGCAACTGTTTTAGTTCAAAAATATTTCAAAATCACTTCTCAGCACTGTAATAATCCATTTAATTTAATTACTGTAGAAGGTCATACATGATCGAAATTTATTGCTTTCCTACAAGTAGAATCAGTTCATTCTTTTCAATTTTAAAACATTATGTATACCTTCGTTTATAAGTTAATACATCTGGAAAAAGGGGCATATTTATAAGTTAAGATTCGATTTCTGGAATCCAGCCTATATCAGGACCCTGTCACATTGTTCTAAATCAGGGGTGCCCATCCCAAATCGGTTGGTGGGCCAAAAACACAATATACTGAACTGAAGTGGGCCGCACATGTAAAAATGAAACAAAAAAATTATTCAAAATATTTTATTATCGTGCAATATTCAAAATATGCATTTTAACAGTTCCAGCTGCGACTGTACATAAAAGTTGTGTTATACATGTATCATAACTACAACGACAATAAACATTAACTATTCTGTATTTATAATCACTCCCAACACTTTAACTCTCCTCCCTAATCACGCGGGTTAAAATATTATATTTATACTATAAATATATATATTGTAGTTTATTCACAAACACTACCATATGTATTATTTTAAAATTAATGTGAGATTTGTGGGTTGGGCATGCCTTTTCTAAACCTTCAAAGCAAGTAATGTTTGTAACACTTGTCTCTTCTTTTTTTCTTCTCCATTAGGAACTTTTTTTGTGTCTAAGAACATTATGTATTTCCACTAGATCCAAAAATGTTTTAAAATCATTCCCCAGTACTGGCAGAATCACCGATTATTTACTCTTGAATAGCATTCATAATCCGAAATTACCTGGGAAAAAATTCACCCCAAATTTGTTTTGTTTGAACGAGACTCAGCCAAGGTTTAGAGGCTGTCAATTTTCGTCATTATTTCACTTCAGTTAGTTCTCTTAACGCTTCATTTTAAGATGCTACGATATTGTGGTTGTGATATGTCACAGGCGACTTATGCGTCATAATGATGTCAGATAGGGAAACTTATGGTACCAAATTCCCATCTTTCTGACGTCATTATGACGCAGAAGTCGCCTGTGACATATCTCGACTGCAATATGGTAGCAGCCTTATTCAAAGAAAACAAAGTCTTTTTCTGCATGTTAACCTTCTAAAGCCCTTATCATACTTCAGTCTGTACATGTTGAAAAACCACCAGATTCAATTTAATATCTCTTTTCCAGTGGAAGAATACGTAGATTTTTCGTGTGTTAGCGAAAATTTTCAACCAATTAAAGGCCTATCGCAAGTCAATCTGAACTAAAACTATTCGGTTGAAAAAACTTTTACCTTAACATACACTCACATTCACTGCATATTCTTCACCTGTCAAAGGAATCTTAAATTAACGCGTACGTGTTGATGTTTCATAAGACAGTTGTCAGCAAAGTGGTAGATATTTGACTCCCTCAAGCAAAACTTCTTTTACTGGCAAAACTAACTGCAAAATCAGTATTCCTGTGTTTTGTTTTGTAATAGAGCCAACTGTTTACCTAAAATTTCAATAATACAACTCATCGCGTGGAATTTGAAATTGACACTGGAGTAAAAATGCATGTTAAGAGTTTATTGATGGGTAAAAAGATTGAATTGGGGTTTTTTTATTTCAAGACGATTTAAATCAAAATTTGAATAAATAATCCAGATGCATTTTGGTTAAAATTTTAATATATTGAACACACATTCGTACTCATGAAGAGATCCTTCGAGATAAGCTTGCACTTTGAAGTACTCGTAAATTTGAATAGATAAAGAACTAACATCTATGAAATACACAAAAAATAAAAACATTTTCACGTAAGCAGAAATCGTTACCAAACGCACAGATTGGCTGTATTAAATAACATATATGTACACTGTTGACTAATGTTCGTACCTAATTATCATTTTAAATTGCAAATATGCTTGTTGATTTAAAAGTTTCATATGAACTTAATCGGCTCTTTAGATTAAATATACATATTAGACTATTTTCGTTTCACCTACAATGGTTTTAAATGCTTCCAGGGTCATCCCAGTGATAGAAATTGTTGATCGTTATTTTAAAAATTAAAAAAGGTAATTGTTTAATGAATTTATCTAAATTTCTATTGATTTTTGGTTCAATTGCTTTGAAAAGTCTCAAGTCTTAACCCTTTAAAGATCACCAAAATAAATTCATTGGAATTTAATGTAATTAGTTTATAAATGTTATCTATGAACCTTGTAAATGTAAAATATATCATAAGTTTTCTTTACATTCCTTAGAAGGGTTTGCCTTAGAGGATACCTAAGGAGAGTTTGAGGAGTGGTAAAGCTAACTGACTAACCCCTCCCCTTGTACAGAGTGAAAATTAGACTTTTTTAAAAGTTTAACTATAATCTTTAAAATAGTATAATAAATAAATAGCTTAACAGTTTATAAGTGTTGTTTGTATAGATACTTTTATTTGGGGTCATAAGTAAGATGAATTACTCAGGTACAGCAAGTTTAAATACATATATTTCAAAAGAAAAATAAATTAAATGTAGAGCTATCATCTGTTGTAAATTTAAAATGTCAAAAACAAAAGAAAAATCGAAAAATCATCTATGTCTCGAAAAAGGTTTTTTTTTTTTTTTTTTTTTTTTTTTTTAATTACAGAAGCTCTTGATTCTACATCAATGGCTTTCCATACATCACAGATGTATGAGATTGGAGCAGTAGATAATTATAAAAAGATAAAGTAAAGTACTCCAAACCGTAAAGTTTAAAAGAAAGATGTTTAATTGGTGGTTTTCCTACGGAACCACTGTCCTCTAAAGGGTTAACCATAATCAATAAAAATGTACCTTGATATAAATGTACTTTACAGAGAATTTCTTTAATTTGAATGAAAACCAATTAATCTTTTCTAAATGATTATTTTATTTTGTGAATGCAGTTTGGATAAGTTTTAAATTTTTAAAGTCTTAAAGTATAACTTAAAGTGTATTTAAAATGACTACTTTTGGGAAAAACTTATTTAATTCTTTTAAAATGTGTCACCACCAGTTAGAAAGCATAATCGCATAATTCACATTTCACAGTTTTTTAAGGAACATATATGCAATAAAATTGTACCACACTTCACTATCTGATTGCTCTGTGTCCTCTTTAGTTGTCTACACAGAACAACTTATTCTTTCCATAAATTTGAAGTTTGTTTTTATTTGATGGACTTTTAAAGCAAGACGAGTGGGGAACAAAAAGAGTTTATTATTAAAAGTCACATACAACATGGTTATTTTTGACATAATCGCCTTGAAAATTCAAGTATTTGCCGTATCGGAGGACCAAGTTTCCGATCTTCCCCTTGAAGAATGATGCCACTAGTGATGACAACTTGATCTTACCAAACAAAGCTAATAATTTCAAACAACTTCTCACTCACAGGGCTGGTTATCACTTTTATTTTTGTGGTCCAACAGATTATTTTCCTTGTTGAGAGTAGGGAACTGGGGAATGTATCGGTTTTATTGTCAGATTTTACGACGACTGGGAAAATCCACTCAAAGCAAAAGAGCGGAATAATGGAGAATTCTAGAGCTCATAACGATTCCCATCCTCACAGTGCTAGTAGAACCCCAGCAGCTTTGTTCGATTCTCTAAATGAAATAGTCTTTGGGAGAGCTTATTGTACAGTTTATTCACATACTTACGTGCATACATACATACATATATATATACATATATATATATATATATATATATATATATATATATACATATATATATATACATATATATATACATATATATATACATATATATATACATATATATACATATATATACATATATATACATATATATACATATATACATATATATATACATATATATACATATATATATATACATATATATATACATATACATATATATATATATATATATATATATATATATATATATAC
>CM063511.1:61449768-61464768 GCA_032207245.1 Pardosa pseudoannulata | reverse complement strand
TGATGATGCAATTCACAGAGTGGAGAGAATAAAGCAGTGAGTGTGTTTAGCGTGATTAAAAAGACATTTAATACACTTTTTACTTTCTACAGTAAACTGGGAAATCACGTCATTAGGCCAAGTTTACATTCAGTCATTGCATTTAAGTCCCTGTAACATGTGTCATGGAGCAGTTACCTGAAAGAGTTTAAAAGATCTATTTTCCCACTTTTAAATGATAATGTATAGTTCAGTACGAACTAAATTTTCTGTTAGTCTCGCGGCATCAGGAAGTGTTCTCTTGCTTGTACTTAATGATACAGTACACAAAGTGGAGAGAAGAAAGTAGTGTGTTTGGTGGGATTTAAAAACAACTCATGCATCTTTTTCTATCTCCGACCGCAGTAGACAGGTGGCTAATTTTCTCACACATTTATGAAATCGCCTTATCAGGGAGAATGGACATCCAGTCGTTGTATTTAGATTGCAGTAACATGCGCCATGGAGGAGTTACTTAAAACGAGTTTTCAAAGAACTATTTCGCCAACATTAATATATCATGTATATTTCGGTCTGAACTAAATTTTCTGTTAAATATACGGCATCTTAGACCGTTGTCTTTCGTGTACTTGATGATGCAGTGCATAGAGTGAAGTGAATAAAGCAGTCAGTGTGTTTGCTGTGATTTAAAAAGAACTCGTGCACTTTTCTATCCCCGACCCCAGTAGTCAGGTGGCTAATTTTCTCACAAATTTATGAAATCGCCACATCAAGCCTCGTGGACATCCAGTCGTTGCATTTAGATAGCAGTAACATGCGCCGTGGAGGAGTTACTTAAAACGAGTTTTCAAAGAACTATTTCGCCCCCATTAATGGATAATGTATATTTCGGGCTGAACTAAATTTTGTGTTAGCCCTGCGGCATCGGAAAGCGCTCTCTTGCCTGTACTTGATGATACAGTTCGCAGAGTGGCGAGAATAAAGTAGAGGGAAAATGTCGGGATATATGTTCCAGGACGCGGTTTTATCGCAGGCCCTCACCCGGCGCCTTTTCTGTTTGAGTTTCCTCTGCACCAATGTTTGTGCTCGGGGGTCCTTTTATTGGCTCTCTCCTTTCGCTCCGCTTTTCTTCCCCCGGAAAAATGTTTGCTGTCCGTCTCTATCGGAGAAGCGCAGCTTGGACGGGGATATTGCCTCTCTTTACACCCAAAGAAATCTAGAACCCCCGAAAGAAGGTGCGGGCCCTTTAGGAGTACCGTAAAAAAAAAAGAGTTGGAAAGATGCTATGGAGTTTTTCTTTTCTTTGTGGGGGTGTTATAACATAACACATCGCAGACATAAGCAAAAGGAAATTTATTGCTGAAACAAATACTCAGATTTTTGTTGCACATTAAACTTTAATTTGGCTAAGTCTGCTACAACGAAATAAATAAAATCTGGCGGGTTTATGAAAGATTCTATACGGCTTAAATATCTAACAAAAACTTTAAAATATATTTTTATTACGATAAAAAAAATAAAATTCTTATTTTGCAACACTGTATCTGTCAGTTTGAGACAATATGGGAAAATAACAGAAATTAAAAAATATTTGAAAAAACATCTTGTCAAATTAAGGGTTAATAAAAGTAGGGAAGTAAAAAGGTATTTATACATTGATCATAAATCTCTGGGACAAAAATAAGAATTATTTCTTTATTTGCATAAATTTTTAATGAATGTTGTATTTTGTAATAAAAGAGTAAAGTCTTAAAATGACTTACTTAAAATTAGATTTTCAAACTTCTGCTCCAAGAAAAAAGATCTAAGTGATTTAATTCGTGGTACATCTTAATTGCATATCTGAATTTATTTATTATTATTTTTTATGTTTAGTCTTAGAAAAGTGAGAAGACTGCTATTTATGCAATAAAGCTATATAAAAGTTATTTTTCAATTTATTTGCAAATACATTACATATTAATTCAAAGAAGTATAGAAAAAAACTGTGTTAATAGTTGTCTACATTTAGGAGGTATTTGTACCGTTGTATTCTGTTCAAATCTCCGTTTTGCAATATGAAATATTTAACAGAAAATAGCCTTTATTTACCCAAACAGATAAATCCTGTTTACTGAAAAAGATTTTACTTGATATTTGTTCAGAAATTTTTTGCATACGTCATTAATTTTTATACGATAGCATTGTCTGCAATTCAATTATGCACTTAAGAACCATCACTTTTATCAGTCATTTAAATAACATATTTTTTCATCATTAATCCGAGTTAATCCAATGTAGTTTTGTATCCTGGTGAAAAATTACCACTGGATAGGTAATATCGTCACTTAACCGTTCCAGTTTCTTATGTCTTTCACTTAGGGCTCACTAATAAGCCAAGACAATCAGAGTCAAAGGTGGAGCTGCGTTTCCGAAAATTCTGCAGCTCGTTTTCCTTGAGAAAAGCCCGCGAGAGAGTAAACTGAGGTAGCTTAGCGCCGGGATAATGTTTGAGTTTCGGGGTAAATGTTTGCGGAGTCTGTCCCGTTATTGGACTCTCTCCGCAACGCCACGAAATTCGGATACTTCGGAGGACGCATATCTGTCGGAAACAGCTTGGAATCTTCTCTCGCAGCGAGGTTAAAATTCGCTGAAAATCTTGGTAGATATAGGTAGTTATAATGGTTTTCCATTCCACTAGGGGTGCATATTTTTTGCGGGACAATGCGGTGATGCATCTATTTTACGAAATTTTCAAATCTGTACTGCTGAACCAATGGCAGAGCCAAAATTTTTGTCTGGAGGAGGCTAATTTTCAAATTACTCATCACTTGATTTAAATCTTGTATTCAAAGCTAGAAAAAAAATGAAGTACTTTCATTATCCATGGTCAATTTCAAAGTCGCTTTCCGAAAAAAGGCTCTAAGTCCACTTAAACTCAGTTGTCTTTAAATTATGCCACCCACGTTAATGAATATTTTTTGATAAAGTGGACACATGTACTATTTCAGTAAATACTTATGATCTTTGCTTCAAACTTCTTTCTTCCACCACAGTTTGTGCTCCCTAAAATATATTTCGAGGGTTCTCTTTTTAACACACTTATGAAAGCATGACACAAATCAATTGAACTCATTCATAAAAGGAAATAGCACTACCCTACGTTTGAAACTTAACTGAGTCTACCGTGATTTCTCGGCCCCTCAACGCGTTAAGACTGTTCCCAGAAAGTGAAACTGATATATGGGAGTGGCCAGACTAATACCTATTAGAAAAACTTTTAGGGGTGTTCGCTAGATCCAGAAGCCCATAGTCAATGGCAGTCCAAGAACTTTTGTTGTTGAATAAATAGTTTCTTTTACCGATATATGAAACTGTTTATGTAATGAAAAAGGATTAACGAGAGAGAATGAAAAATAAGCTTTGAAGAAACTTAAGAAGGTTTTAGAGCTTCAACCACATAAGCTTTTTATTTTTCAATCTCCTGTTTGTAAATTCACACAAAAAAGATTTCTTAAAATTTAATGAAGTTGTAATATTAATAACGCAATGCTACTAATCTCTCTTCTCGAGCATCCATGTACTAGGTGTAGTTAGATGCGCTACGGCCTACAATTTTTGGAGCACGAGGAGTATTGAGACCAGGATCTACTGCTTGAAGCCGATTTCAAACGGCTACTAGCATCCTTGCCTGCAGTTAAATTCTAACGCACGAACTCCAGTACTGAAGAGTAATGCCTTATCCAGGAGGCGGCCATTGTTCCGCCCATAGACTAGAAAGATCTTTAAAAAAATGAATGCAATCCAGAATTCAAAAACTAACTTTTGATTTAAAAAATTTCTGTTGTTAGTTTCATGTAGAAAAATAAACATATTTATCGTACTATTACTCTTTCTTTTTAATATATGAATGGAATGATAAGTGTTCAATCCATTCTTCTCATTATAAAGCTTTAATCCAAACATTTCAAACTCGAAGTCTTGATATGCGGGCCAGTTAAAGATCTGACTTTTCGATGGTCGTAAGAACAAGATATCTTTCATTTTTATAGAATTGTCGGTTTTTTTCGAGTAGTACAGTATACCAAATTAAATATTTAAAATTTAAGAATGTAAGAATAAATAACACAATAAATTGTTTTCTTCTTGAAACTTAGCAACTGATCTTTGCCTTCCAACCACAAGAGAAACCTTGTTCACAGTTATCTTTCTCAAAACTGACGCTGGGATGAAGGGAATTGATTACCAGTGACAAAATATCTGTGGTAATTTTTTAGTCAACCGGAGAATTAAATAAATAAAAACTAACTACATGGGACATAACGGATAATCATGTTACGCTGGTTGTAACTATCTCGATTATAGCTTAGTTAGGAAATTTTCCGTATCCAGTCTGTATCGGTTATATGGTCAGCTCAGCGTCCAGAATATCAGACCATAGGCGGGGTGAACATATATGCGGAGCAATAAACCCTATTGAATTATGGCAAGATTATATTCACAAAATAAACAAATAATTATACTTTTAAGAACATTTTAAAAATTAATTCCATAAGTAAAAACTACAGTAAAAATATGCCATATTTTTTTTTGGGGGGGGCGAAGAAATTTATTATCTTACCTTACCAATCAAAGTACAGCACACGTACATACGTACATTCATGTGCAATGTATTTAAAAATTCAGGTGATAAGTTTGCTTCCTTTTGTTGGTTGTTAACACAATATCCCTAATAGATTTTAAATGCTCATCTGCTGCTTTGGAATTAGTAAAATAACACATGAGGTCATGTATGAGAGAGATAACTTCAACAGATAAACAAACAGACAGCCACTTGTTTCACGAGAACTGAGAAAAATGGAATCCGATGAGGCTACAAGCAAGAAGGATGAATACAGGAAAATAAAGCCTTGAATTCAGGTCCACTCCAATTTCGCCTGGGAGAAAAAAAAAAAAGAAACTTGTTGAAAACACGAAATTGAGCATATAACCCGTAACAAGAAAAAGAAAAAATGACTGTATAAGCGGTGCGCTATAACACATGAATTAGTTAGACGGGACTTTAGAAAACTGACATAAAAGCATTGTACTGACATATAGCGGTTAGTATATATGTAAATATGCATACTCTGCGAATGTATGCGTATCAAGTCTCGAATTAGTAAAAAGAAGTTGACGAAGAGCGTTTGAAGAAATATGAATTTTGGTTATGAAATTTATATTACTACTTCTGCTATATATATATTGTTATACTGAACTGGTTGCGAGTTTGATATCTTTGCGTATCAAGTCTCGAATTAGTAAAATGAAGTTGACTAAGAGCGTTTGAGGAAATTTGAAATTTGGTTATGAAATTTATATTACTACTTCTGCTATATATATATTGTTATACTGAACAGGCTGCGAGTTTCATATCCTTGCGTATGAAGTCTCGAATTAGTAAAATGAAGTTGACTAAGAGCGTTTGAGGAAATTTGAAATTTGGTTATGAAATTTATATTACTACTTCTGTTATATATATATATTGTTATACTGAACAGGCGGCGAGTTTGATATTCTTGTGTATCAAGTCTCGAATTAGTAAAATGAAGTTGACTGAGAGCGTTTGAGGAAATTTGAAATTTGGTTATGAAATTTATATTACTACTTTTGCTATATATATTTTGTTATATTGAACAGGCTGCGAGTTTGATATCCTTGTGTATCAAATCTCGAATTAGTAAAATGAAGTTGACTGAGAGCGTTCGAGGAAAGTTGAAATTTGGTTATGAAATTTATATTACTACTTTTGCTATATATATTTTGTTATATTGAACAGGCTGCGAGTTTGATATCCTTGCGTATCAAGTCTCGAATAAGTAAGATGAAGTTGACGAAGAGCGTTTGAGGAAATTTGAAATTTGGTTATGAAATTTATATTACTACTTTTGCTATATATATTTTGTTATATTGAACAGGCTGCGATTTTGACATCTTTGCTTTAATCTTTAGTATATTTAACTAATACCGTCCTTTCAAGATTCAACAGCAATACATTAGCAGGTTATTTCCGTTGATGATTTCATACTCCACAATGAAGAAAGCGGTGTTTGGATCTGCTCGATGTGTTTGCCCCGAGCAGATTTTGATGTCTTCTGTTAACGGGCGGCGTCATACTTTTTGCTTTCCCGGCAGAGGGGCTAGAAAAAAGAAGCAAAAAAGAAAAGAAAGCAAATCCACTTTTGGGCGAGGTGTTATCCAGGAAGCCCCAGGCGGGTTCCCCGATCCTATACGTTCCCATCCGCTTCGGAATGTTTCCGTCGCTTCCGTTTCGGAGCTCCAGTACAGTTCCTTCCTCTTCCTAACTTATTTTCTTCCGTTTTTGCGGCCGGATCAACAAAAATCTTTTTTTTTTTCTAACTCGCCCCCGCTGCTCTCCTACGCTCTCTCTCTCTCGGTGTGTTTTTCTATTGTTCTCTGTCGTCCCCCTTTTTAAGGGATGGGGGTTAGAGGAGGTCCAAAATAACATCCGCGCCAAGTTTTCCTCCTGATAACTCGCGGAGATTTATAAAGCAACGCGAGATCGCGATTTTAATGTAGGAAAATCGCCAACCCTTCCTTTTCTTTCTCCCCAGATATTTTTTTCGACGCATACCATAATGCTTCCTATCCTTAAAAGTGTTGTTATGATAGTGTTACTGACTACTTGTAGCGCTGATAGGAAAGAATGAAATTCTGGTTTTTTTTTTTAGCTCAACTATATGGAGAACTTAGATATTCGTTGTAGAAAAATAACGTTGAATAAGCTTAAAAGAAACTTAAGCAAATACATACACTTCTATTGTGGCAATCCGATACTAACTTTGCGTGTTATAGAAATTTTTTCCCTTTTACACAGCAAGTTTAGGAGCTCTCTTAAATATTATTTCTCAGAAAATTTCGTTTTATATTTTTTTTCGTAACTATGTGTAATATTTTCAGTTATTTTCATTGGAATCCTGTAAAATCTGAAGGAAAAAATTTGCACGTTAAAAAGTTTTAAAACTACAGCACAGCAAACAAGTTTCCTGTTATAACGGTGTTACTGAGTGCTTCTGTCTCTTTTAGAACAAAATAAAATTCTGTTTAATTTTTTTTTAACTAGCTTACCGTGTAGAGAGCTTGTAATATTTCTCGGTGGAAAAATAGTTTTAGAAGTTATGTGCTCAAAGAGTTTTTAAGCAGATACGGCCATAGTTTCTTTTGTTCATTCGGATTCAAACGTTGCCTCTGTCATGGAATTTTTTCCAAAAAGTTTAGGAGGTCTCTTAAATATTATTTTGGAGAAAATTTCGTTTTACTTTTACTAGTAACTATCTCTAATTTTTAATTATTCACTTGCTTAAGGAAAAATATTTAATTGCTCTTAAAGAAATTAAAGTGCATATTAAAAAGCTTAAATCTATAAAAGAAATGACGCAAACATTTTTAGGATTAACCTTCCTTTGATTAGAGTTTATAATTTTCTATTAAGAAAATTGAAATTGAAAATTCTGAGCGGTTTTTATTTATTTATTTTTTTCCAAATAGAAATAAATTACTCCTTACATAATTTTAATATAGAATATAAAAAAGAGTTTTAATATAATAATAATATTTCAATATTCTTTATTATTATAAAAGTATGTAATAAATATATAAATATTATAAACTATATTATTATATAAAATTAAATAATTACTATAATAATAGAGAAACATTTATAAAAGTTTTTTATTATAAAAATCTAGAAATGAAAATGAAAAATTCTGCGCGTTTTCTCCCTAATAGAAATAGATTGTCATAAATAGTTTTAATATAGAATTTAGAAAATTATTAAATAAGATTATTAATAATATATCAATATAATTAATATAATTATAAAATATACAAAAAAATTTACGTATATTTATTATAAAAGTATAGGAAAAAATGAAAAATTCTCCGCATTTTTCCCAAATAGAGATTTATTACGTTATAAATATTTTTAATATAGAAACTTAGGAAACACAATTCTGTCTCTATATCTGATTTTTATTCCATATATTGTTCTCCATATAATTTCGCCATCTGCTATTTGTATTTTACGTATTGCCTTATCAGTATTTTGATGTCTAGTTTATATTTTTTGCGACATTTCCCGACATCCTGGCTCCGAGGAAATGTTGTCTGCGAAATGACTCACCTAACACAAATGTTTTTTTATGTCTGGTATTGTCGTTCTTTTACATGATTATTTTAGTATTTTATTCCCCCGGGCTTTTTCTTTTACTGTGTTATCCCTTTTTTTTACAGTAAAACGTCATTAATTTAAATAAGAAAGAGATAGCAAATGTCTAGCTCGAAGGAGTATCCTGGATTCTGCGTACAGGAACGAACCTGAAACTGAACCGTTTTTGGTGGGCAAGCACACATAACACAGCAGGATGCTACTGCATTATTAATCTAAATAGGGGCAGAGAGGGCAAATGTCTTGCTTAGAGTAGTATCATTGATTCTGCATATCCAACTGGCAGAAGTCTTAAACAGGGCCATTCATGGCTGGTATGCATGCATAACGCTGCAGAATAGAACGATGTTAATATTCTAAATGGGGCAGAGATGGCAAATGTCTATCTTGGAGTAGTATGCACACATAACACTCTAGGATAGTACAATGTTATCGATCTCAGTAGGACAGAGATGGCAAATGTCAAGCTTGAAGTAATATTCAGGATTCTGCGTATCCAACCTGCAGAATCTGAATCAGGCCCGTCCAATGTCAATTATTCACACATAACACTGCGGAATAGTACAATTTTTTAATCTAAATGTGACTGAGATGGCAAATGTCAAGCTTGGAGTTCTATTCTGGATTCTACGTATCCAACCTGCAAGAATCTGAAACAAGGCTATTCCTGGCGATTATGTACACATAACACTATAGATAGTATAATTTTTTAATCTAAATGTGACTGAGATGGCAAATGTCAAGCTTGGAGTTCTATTCTGAATTCTTCGTATCCAACCTGCATAATCTGAAACAAGGCTATTCCTGGCAATTATGTACACATAACGCTATAGATAGTATAATTTTTTAATCTAAATGTGACTGAGATGGCAAATGTCAAGCTTGGAGTTCTATTCTGAATTCTTCGTATCCAACCTTCAAGAATATGAAACAAGGCTATTCCTGGCGATTATGTACACATAACGCTATGGATAGTACAAAATTATTAGTCTAAAAAGGGCAGAAATGGCAAATATGTAACTTAGAGTAGTATACTGTGTTCTGCGTAACCAACTTGCAGGAATATGAAAAGGGTCGTCTCTAATGGGTATGGAGCTTGAAGGCCCCGAATACTGGCTGCTAAATATATGTGAGGTCAATCCAGTCGGTATCCTATAAAGTGGAACCCACCTATATTAGAACAAGTGCATTTTTCACTGATTTTTTATCCAATAAAGCAAAAACACAATAGATTAACATATTGTTATCACTTTTATCAATGACGTAGCAATTTTTATTATTCGGGGAAGTCCAATGTCTTTATCCAAAGTCCAGTGAATTTTCAATCTCGTAAAAAAAAAAACACTCAATATACCCGCATTAAAAATACTATCTCCTTTTAAGATACCCATGTGAAATCTTTTATACAAGTTTTTATTTCTAATATATAAAATAAAATTAGCTATAAATTGGTCAATTTATTTTTTTACATACAAATGCATAGAAGAACTGTGTCAGTAAGGCACTTTTTTTTTAAAAATAAAATCTATCTAAACAGATATCTAAAATTTCATGCACAATATCGTGTAAATTGCTTTAATTAATCTCCAATTTAAAAAAAGGAAGAATGCTTTGAAGCAAGAAATATTATTTATAAGTTATAAAGAATTGAAAAAACTTAAGTTTCAAATTTTAAATAAATGAATTGTTTAAACAGACTCTCCTGAATATTTTTGAAATTGCACGTGTTTTGTGTTAAGAAATAAAAAACAAATGCACTGATGATACTTATAATTAAAAACACATTAAATATCTACCAAGTGTTTTTTACATATATATTATTATTACAAAATTGGGTTAATAATATTTTAGATATACTGTAAACAGTTTTTCTTCCTTTAACAGTTTAAACCGAATTAATAGTACAAAAATAATATATTAAGCTCTGAAGAGATTAGTAAATCTGGATTTATTAGGGCAGAGTATATTTTCTTCATGAAAGATTAACATTTAGGGTGTTTTGCCAAACAAGGTATGGAGGGAAAAACACTTTATGCAAACATTGAACTTGAATATATTAAACATCAAGTTTATTTCATTGAGATTAATAAAACTACAAAACATTCATATGTAAAAAAAAATAGACTTAAAACTAAACCTCTCATATATAAACTATTTTTACACAGAAAAAAGATTAAAAAATAGTTTTTTGTATTATAATTTAAATATATTGTAATAGTAAAAAAAAATTGTAATTATTATAATTGTAATTAGTAAGTATGTTAAAATTTCACACCATATTGTTGCTCCGGACACAAGTGCCTGAATGCTGGCATGTCTGTTATACCAATAATATTACCACTTAATAATATTACAAACGAAGCCCAATGGCGCTGGAGTAGCTCTTTACTCTTCCCCGACACAGGTCTGAGGTTCGATCCCCGGACGGGGTAAGGTTGACTCAGCCTTTCATCCTTTCAGTGGTGAGACAAATTGAGGACCAAGCACGCTTGGGAAACTACACACTGTGGGTTCTGCTTAAGGTTGATTACCTAACCGGAACATCGCATTCCAGGGTCCTTGGTCTCGGAAATGGAGATTGGTACCGTAGGCCCTGGCTCCCTAGGACCTGTTGCTCCGAGGAATTCAGTAGTTTTAGTTATAATATTACAAACATGCTGGGAAATACACAAATAATACACGTTACAATTCAAGACTACTGCTTATGTGAAAAGATTAAAATGTTAAGATTTTTTTTTTTTAGTTTCTGAATAAGTATCGAAACTTGGACCAGGGAGGGATATAATCAAAAGGTACAGCCATGGACGTAACATCACAGCCATGGACGTAATACATTCAGAAGAATGAGGAGATGCTTCATAGCGAATTTTTACCTTTATGGGTACTTTGAGTGTTCACGCTGAACAGAATTCTACCTTTCTTTAGCCCATTAGCCATGATTCGAGGAAATTTGCATATCGATCTAACCTTCCAGTACTAGACAAAAAATTTGGAAAATACCAAGAGAAAGTTAGTCCAAAGGGATGAGGGAGGGTAGGCGGGATCTCATCCAGCAAAAAACTCTTTGACTTAAAAGAAACTGTATTTTGAGTGGAGGTTGAAGAGGAGTTTAAAATTGAAAATTTTTTTTCAAATCTCTTATGTAAATTGCATTTTCAGTATAACATGTATTCGTCTCGGGTCATGGATAACTAAAGTTTATCAAATCTTATCCTCTTTTGCCCCCATGGTTATGATTCGTAGGAGTGTGCACATAGATTTATATAGTCTTACAACATGTACATAAGGAGCAACAAAAAGCAACTGAATTAAGCAAAATTACATTCTGGTACAAATTTAATGGTCAGGGATGACAAACTTTTATTAAATTTGAACTTTTTTTGCCTAATAGTTATTACTCATAGTTATGATCACATAAATCTATCCCTTCAATAAATGAATTAGAAACAACAAAAGCAGCAGCACTAATATGAATTGCCTTCCTGCTATAAATTCTGATCATCTCTGTCCAGGAATGATTAGAATTTGTTAAATCTATCCAGTAGATAGGAATGGTGTTAGAAAACCGAGTGAACCCTGTTGCCTTCTTTACAGCCTGTTGTCATAGTATCGTAGCAGATGCGAGGGATCGACGTGGCAGCGCCGCCCTGTGGCGTACAAGGCTCTTTCCGAACGTGACTGTTCCATGACGACGGCGGCCGCATACAACCCTCTTTCTCCCGTCAGGCAATTATTGCTTGGAGGACGCGATGATACCTCTTTAATTACACCCTCGTTAAGATTACGCCGGAAGAAAATAATCCCGTCCTCTCTCTCACTCTCCTCTTCATTTCTGTGTCCCCCCCTTTTTTGTTCCACTGTTATATCCACCCACCCCCTCCTTTTCTCGCTCATCAGTAAATCTCCTTCCACACTTAAGCATCTCCAGCTTTTATGGAGAGTACCGCGTTGTTGCCATTTTTTTCTTTTCTGTCTTCTTTTTTTTTATTATCCCATTCTCCCTCCCTTTCTGATCTTTTGAATTCTCTTGACTCTCGAAAAGTTAATGGCAGGAAAAGAATGTTATTCGACACGTTTTCCCCCGAACGGCACGATTTACGGAGCTCGAGAGTATGTTTTTGTGTCGTCATTCGAAACGAATCACTTTAAACGCAGACATAACGAAGTCGGTATAAATAACAGAGCTTTTGGATTCTCATTATTTTTGAAATCTCATCTTCCTCTTACCCTATACTCTTCTCTCTCTCTCTCTCTCTCTCTCCCATTCTCTCAATCTAAACTCTGAAATACAAAGCCTGCAAATTGGGCAGGACACAACCGGAGATTCGACCTTTAGCGGAGAAAACTCTCTGCAGCGCTCAATGGTGACTGAAAATTAATTGGGCTGACGATTATCTCCGCAGTATTTCAGTCCAAATGTGTCTTAATAATCCGTATCGACAGCCATTTGACACTTTGGCAGTTTTCATCTTACTAACTTTCAATTTTCATGACCATTAGGAACTTTTGACTCTTGTGTCATCCAGGAAATAATCCTCCGTAATTGCTGGAACTTGTTATTTGTTAGACGTAATACAGGGGGAGATGCACATTCGTGATTTATTCTCTTCGTATATTTACCTTGGTAAAAAAAAGTAAATAGTTAAAAGGATCGTAATTGCAGGTTTTAATGTCTGAAAATTTTCAAATGCCTTCGAAACTGCATTTAAGGATTCCTGAAGGTGATATACGACCTTTACAGACATAAATTGTATGGCATAACATGATTTTTTTTTACAATTTTGTACATTTAAATTACTTTACAACAAACTATTTAGTTTCTAATGAAATACTCACTGATACTTACACTTATGTCTCATAGAAATAGCAATAATCTCAGTATCATGAGGATTATAGTGGAATCAGAATTTTGGTTTGGAGAATGGGGCCAGGCCATTAACCAAACTGTACTTCTAGTTGACGCTCCAATTTGAAAGATTTTAAAGTTTGCAGTCCTAAAGGTAGAAAATGAAACAAATTGTAGTTTTAGATGCACAATTTTTTTCAGAAAATTTTGAGAAGGACGTTGGTAAAAATCGAATTTTACGATCTTTAATTAAACGGAGAACTTAAAGGGATTTTATTTTATTGGCGAACTTACGTAAAATGATGTTACGACAGAGATTCACAAGAGAGTTATGATGGCAAATAAATGTTTTCATGGCCTACGAAAATATATAAAATCAATATTAATAAAAAGGAAAACAAAAATTTTACTTTACAAATGCCTAATAAGATCAGTTTTAACTTATGCATGTGAAACCTGGGCGAGAACTTTGTCAGATGAAGAGATACTGGCGAACTTTTAAAGAGAATTCCTTAGAAGTGTATTTGGAGGAATACAAAAAAATAATATATAGCTCAAGAAATCAAGTTTAGAACTATATAATTTATATAATGAACCTGACATAATACATTTCATCAAATTGCAAAGAATAAAGTAGGCAGGCCATCTAATCAGGTGGACAATGACCGGACAACAAAAAGGGTCTTCGATGAAAAATCTACAGGAACGCGAAGACGAGGAAAACCCAACCTGAGATGGACAGACTGCCTGAAAAGAGACCTTCAGGTACTTAAAGTAAAAAACTCGAAGAATTTGGCCTCCAGAAGGATATCTTAGAAAAAGCTTATGGAGAAGGCCAGGGACCATCCTGGGCTGTCATACCACTGAAGAAGAAGTGAACTTACGTTTCAAGTTTCTACCTCCACTCGGTCGGATTATCACCTCGCCATACTTTCAAACCCTATAGTTGAAACATTTATTTGTTCTTGTTTTCAGTTTTAAGAACTCCAAATCAAGGAGGTTACGTATTTGTACTTATATGCCAACAAGTTCTTCACTTATTCTCATTTTTTTTTAAAAAGGGACAAATTTATAATTTCAATAATTTTTATTTTGTTTTCTGTTAACTGTATATCTAAACAGTTTAAATCTTAATTCTTCAGTAGGTGTTGGACTTAAGCCTCCCAAGCCCTCCTACTTCCTGAGTCACTGAAGATACTTAGCCCTCGTAATCAAGTAACATTTAAGCACTGTAGAGGTTATTTATTTATCTTCTCGTTTTATCATATATAATATTCTATTTCTGTGCTGAACAAATCAATTGAGTGGGTATTAGTGTGGCTGGACGGTCAACATTTTTCAACAGTATAGCCAAGCTATTACTAATACTTCTACTATTACTACTTCTACGTCTACTTATAGAGCAGATCAAGTGAGTGGGTATTTGGTGTGGCTGGACGGTTAACAGTATAGCCAAGCTATTACTACTACTACTACTATTACTAATTCTACTTATAGAGCAGATCAGATGAGTGGGTATTTGGTGTGGGTGGATGGTCAACATTTTTCAACATTATAGCCAAGCTATTACTAATACTACTACTATTACTAGTTCTACATCTACTAATAGAGAAGATCAAGTGAGTGGGTATTTGGTGTGGCTGGACGGTCAACATTTTTCAACAGTATATCCAAGCTTTTACTACTATTACTACTTCTATGTCTACTTATAGAGAAGATCAAGTGAGTGGGTATTTGGTGTGGCTGGACGGTCAACATTTTTCAACAGTATAGCCAAGCTATTACTAATACTTCTACTATTACTACTTCTACGTCTACTTATAGAGCAGATCAAGTGAGTGGGTATTTGGTGTGGCTGGACGGTTAACAGTATAGCCAAGCTATTACTACTACTACTAATTACTAATTCTACTTACAGAGAGATCAGTGAGTGGGTATTTGGTGTGGCTGGACGGTCAACATTTCAACA
>CM063511.1:61409768-61444768 GCA_032207245.1 Pardosa pseudoannulata | reverse complement strand
TAGCTGAGGGCTGAAAATTATTGCTGAAAACTATAAAAATTAGCCGTTTGTTTTATTTTGTTTGTTGAAATGCTAGCGAAGATGGGTTGTTATTTAGCTTTGAAGGATTATTAACTGTGGCATTTTCTGAATATGTTTATATCTACTAGTAATGAATTTTAACAATCTCAGAAATCTCAAAACTGTAGATGAATCTTAAAAGATATAAAAATTAACATTTTTTAAAGAATGTCCGAACTGACTGTCTGAAATGGTATTTTATGTTATTAAAATAATTTATAATTTCTCTATATAAACAAAACCAATCCTTTCATTATGTTTATTAAAGATAATATTACGTTATGATAGATTTTAATGTCTTGTTTGTGACAGCACTTTAATGTCATGCATTTGTCATACTATCTCTCACAAACATCGTGTTATTACATTTAATATATCTACGCTATCAATTATAATGAATTAGTGGCGACAGAGAGGAAGTTGCGATTACTTTAAATTGATTTCTAATGAGTCTTTTATAAGAATTTTGATATCTTTATTCTCTAATTCATTATGTACATCTAATTATATCAAATATGCCAAAGGACAGTTCAGCTAAGAGAGATTTTGGGGGTAATGAATATAGTTTTATCATAATTGGATTCAGATTATAGGTTTCAGTCACTCTTTTAACTTTCTTTAACATGTTTGTAAATTGGTTTTGTTAGTTTGCGAGCATGCCGGATGATTTTTGAGTCTGTAGTATGCTTCTGCTTTTCGGTTCAGAAGTTTGTAAATTTGAATTCATTTTCCGACTGGGTTATTCGTAGCCGTTCGAAAGAACATTCATTGACAGATTCATTGCCAATTACTCGATATCGCGTGAGGCTAGTACTCAACAAAAGGCCGATCACGCGTTATCGCGTAGACGTCGCTATTAAGTTTCTAAGCGGTAAAGTATACCGGCCACAGGGAAAAGGGATATATTATTTATATAGAGAAGTGATCGACTTTCGTGAAGTGGAAATGGTCGATTGTTTATGTTAACCAGTGAGCAAGCGCAGTAGTGGTGTTCAAAGAAGGAGATGATACGATGATTTTGTTTAGTTATTTGTTGATTTATCATGCTTGAAGTTTGTTTTTTATTTATTTTGATTTGTTTGTCTTTTTCAATGTGAGTGACCAACTAGGACCCTCAAAAAGACTCAGTGCAATATCGAATTGTGAGAAAAAAAGTCTAAAGAGTACATACAGAGGCGAAGATTTATTATCGGATACGGATAACAACTTTCATGCAGAGTGATATCGACGATATAAACTGTGAATTTTGTTGATAGTAAAAGTTTGAGCACAATAAAAACCATTTAAAACATTAAAAAAACCTGACCACCACACGAAATTCTAATTTTCAGCTTGGCAACAAACATGATTTAAATATTCGGTCCCAGTTCCATTGTCCCTTGTAGTAAGGAGAATTCTCCTCTGACCTAGCCGGAGCCATACAGAAACTGATAACATAGTCGCCACGACGTAACTACAACACCACAAAGATGCTGCTGACCTACGAGAGGTTCCGTCATGGCTCGAGGATTAATGTGGTCGACCCCAGGAAGGAACAAGCTCTACAGAGGCAAGTTCGGGACTACCAGGGAAGACGAAGTTTATTCTTCGTCTTCCCTGGTAGTCCCGAACTTGCCTCTGTAGAGCTTCACTCAGGTGAACCCCGGGCTCGTGACACCCGTGTATACCTAAAGGAGGTACACCCCTGAGGTTGTCTCTCATTTAGCACTACCCAGGCACGTACGGCTTGTAGCTCGTGGCCGCGGACGCGAGAGACGTTGCCCCCCTGTCCCTTGTAGTAAAAAAAAATGGACATTAGCTCTTCCAACTAAGTGAAACTTTTTTTTCGTAGCTAGAGCTGTTTATTTTACCTAAGACCTTTATAATTGGTTACTGCCATTTGATTTTACATTGACTTTAATTCCACTGATAGAGATATAAAATTAATGTTTTAATATTTCCTGAATTTTTTTAAATATAAATCTGTCTAAATACCCAGTTATGAAGATTTATTTCATAGTTATTCCAACATTTAAAAGATTCAATGTGATAAAAATTATCACTTTATTGTAGCTTATCGAGATCATCGCATAAAAGCCGTGGCGTTATTCTCTGCAGATATTTCTACATCAATTAAATCAACCACTCTTTATGATTTGATAAAATAGTACCATTCTATAATTTGGACAACACTGTAGGTTAAACAACATATATAACGCATTACAAAATGTTTCAAGTAATACTTAAAATTGTAGTGATAGGCTATATTTCTTATCTGAAATAAACTTCGCCGGTCGTATCTGTTTATGAATTCTTTGGGTCCCCGTATGTATTCGCCATTAGCTGTAACCGGCAACTTATGAATGGCCATCTGACCCTTCACCTCACATTAAAAGATTCCTGTGTTGGCCGTTACTCGTGATCAAGCATTCAGCGCTATCCCAGAAATTCCCATCTGCTGGCAGTCACTTATAATTACCCCCTTGTTACCGGACAACGAGGAGACACATACCGCCAGGGAGCGCTGCCTTCCCCCCTTATCAATGTATTGGAGGGGGCACGGGGGCGAAAGGTGCGAGGTATGTATGATTGCACGCGTGTCGCCTGCATGTCGCCTGTCCGAATCGTGGAGGTGGAAGTCCAGGAATGTGTCCGAGATTCCAAGCCCGTGATTATGGTGGTGTGGACCCCGCGCTGGGGGCAGGCATTCCGGATGGGTGGCTGGTCGCCATGGAGACGACATCCCTCTTCCCTGATCCCTGAGGATGCCGGATGGGTTGCTGCGGCCGTGAGATATCGCGAAAATCTCCTACAGGCGAGGGGGAAAGCAAGAGAGGAATGGTCATTTTTGTTCTTTTTTCCCTGCTTCGTAGGGATTTTTCTCGCCTAGAATAGTTTCAGTTTCTCAGAAAAGGATAGACTAATGAAGCACATACTGGGCATATATATTTTTTCGAGACAATCCTCCTCCACTTTTTAAAATCCTTGTAGCTTGCATGTTTGGTGTTTGATGATCGAATCTCTAATATTTTAATTGTACTCATTAGGGAATTTTTCCTCACTACAGAACACAAATACACGAACTTAAGTATTTATGAACGATTAAGGGGAAAAAATTAAAAAAAAATTTGCACATTTTAGATCACTTTTAACTTTTGGATGCTGTAAGCGATACTATCACATTAATTAGTCTATCTTGAACTATATATTTAATTCATTTGCTATTTTGTTGTAATATATTATTTTACCAATGTGCATGCTTTACCAATGTGCATGCTAATATGCTGAGCTGGGAACAGACACAGAAAACTTACTCTTGCACTTATGCTTTGAAAGTGTAATGATTTACATCTTGCGCAAAATTTGATGAATAGTTTGAAAAAAAAGTCCGTTAATTGATCAAATCTTTAAAGTTTGCTATTATACTATTTAAAAAGCTATAAAAAGACCATTCAAATTGTGGTGTAGTAATGTTCACGCCAAATACTTGAATGTTATTGATATTGAGAAATTCATCCTATTTATTTGAAATCTTGTCAGATCTGGATGACTGAGTCGGTTTGTTTAACATAAATCTTCATCCATTTGTCATAATCATCTTTAAAGTAATTACACAATTTATCACTCTGTAATTGATACACAAACTATCATTTGGTTTACCGAAGTACTTACAATGTTTTAATTTTCAATACTATTTTCAAGAAAAAAATTTTTTTTTACACAATATTGTACAAGACTTTATCCTTAATATTTAATCTTCTAAAGGACTTTCCTTGAATGATATCTGTTTTCAAGAGTAATAAATTGTTTCCCTATGAAGTGACATGGCAAATATCTTCCAACTGAAGATAATTATCTTTAACCAAAAATGTTGTGTATAAACAAAAAGTTTTTGGTTAAAGATAATTATTGAAATGAACGTTTCTCTTCGCAATTTGTTTTATTTAACAACTTCAGATTAACTTTTTAATTAGATTATCGTATCTGTCTGTTTTTATGAAATAATGATAGCTGTCATATATATATATATATATATATATATATATATATATATATATATATATATATATATATATATGTGTGTGTGTGTGTGTGTCAAAAGATCAATTGGAAACAATCAGTTTTTTGTGCATTAACTTCAGTTTCACGACGAAGATGTTATATATGAACGGAATCATATACATTCGGAGCAGTTTGATAAGGTATTATAACAGAGAGAATTCTGCCGTTACAGTAAAACCTCCATAGTTGACACTTCGAATAAGGGACATATTTTGGATTTTCAATCTCAATGTACATTTTTCTATGTATTAACCTTTAAATAACTGACACTCCAAATAACTGGACATCAAATTTAGCTGATATTGTTGAACATTTTTTTAAACTCAAAATACTGAATTCTTTTTATTCGAAACATATTGTACATGTCCTGCTACCACGGTAAAATTACATGCGTAGACATTGTTTTCAAAAAATCAAAAATGTTATCCGTATTTCAGTTAATAATAATAGAATTTAGATGGTCTCATCATAGTTGGTTAAAACTAATCTTAAGTTAAAATCTCCTGTATTACATTATACTTCAATAATAACGTAATACTGTTTAGTACACAATATCTACAACATGATAGTATAGTGTTGTAGTTATTTATAATCTTTGATTAACTGTCAGCAATTATGGTGAGGCTGAGCTTTGCAATTTGACATGGACAAAACAAGTAATGTCTCCTATGAGTGGAAAACAATATTGTGAGTTAATAGAATATTATTGCCATAAATTGTGTTAGAAATAATTTGTGGAAAATAACACTATTATATGTACATAAGTTTTTATCTTGTTCTTTAAAAATAGGAATAATTTTTAATTAATTTACAATAGCTCCTTCAAGTAAGTAAGAAAGAAAGTGTGTGTGTGTGTGTGTGAGAGAGTGAGAGAGAGAGTTGAGTGAGAGTAACAGAAAATTAAATATAATTTTGTTCTTAAATCTCCAACAAAGGATAAGTGACACCTTTAAACAGTGGACAAATTGAGTGAGTGAGTGAGTGAGTGAGATAGAGAGAGAGAGAGATAAAATGTGAGTGAGTGAGAGTAACAGAAAATTAAATATCATTTTGTTCCTAAATCTCCAACTAAGGATAAGTGACATTTTTAAACAGTGGACAAATTGAGTGAGTGAGTGAGAGTAACAGAAAATTAAATATCATTTTGTTCCTAAATCTCCAACAAAGGATAAGTGACACTTTTAAACAGTGAACAAATTGAGTCAGTGAGTGAGGGTGTGAGAGAGAGAGATAGAGATAAAAGTGTGAGTGAGTGAGAGTAACAGAAAGTTAAATATCATCTTGTTCCTAAATCTCCAACAAAGGATAAGTGACACCTTTAAATAGTGGACAAATTTTTCTTTTCCTCTATTTGGCGGTTTCACCGTATATAAATCTATACAACAGAAATTATTTTATATAATATTGTTTATAAAATGTAATTTTTTAAGTACAATGTATATTTTTCGGTAATTACTCGCTTTGGAGGTACAACAACATTTTTTTAAACAAATTAGAAATTCGAAATAATCATTTTGTAGAAACCTAGGCGCTATTTTTAAAAAATAACTTTTATATTACCTTAACTCTAAAACGTTCGTTATCCTGATATAGTCAAACGTTGTTAATATTGTTACGTCTGCAATATCATCTTTTTAAAATTTATTTTAAAGGAAGGAAACCCAAGTAATACACACGATTTCATTTAAAATTGATTTATAGTGTATTAAATTAATTTTCAGCTTTTATCAGCTATTATTTGAATCACAAAACATTCCCAAAGCATAATGATAGCGTTCTTGGGTTAAGTGTCTGTAAATCGACATAAAAGTCTTAGAAATGCATAATAGAACTAAAAGTATCATGAGTATCATTTTTAGAGTAATATTACCACTTAAGTTTTTAACATTTTAAAACGTTTCTCACTGATAGTCTTTTGTTTTTTATCTTTGCAAGGTACAATATAATACTATTATAGTATTTTGTTTAAAAGTGTATCATCAAAAGACAACTTGCAGTTTGAAAGCAAAATAAGTAATTTTAAATCTGACGTCGTTTTTGTTTTATTGGAACCATTCCGTATATTGACTTCTTTAAAGTATCTCTCAGAAAACCACCAAAACTAATTTGGAACAATTGAGTTTCGTTGGGCAGCTCTGGAGATTTTTTTTCCCATTTCCCTTTTCAGTTTCTTCCGCTATCAGATACCCCGAGGAAAATAAGTTTTAGGTTCTTCTTTAGTCCACGAAGTGCTTCGACAGATGACGGTTCTTTCTGAGGAAACTTCATTCAGTTTCTTCCCTCTGTACAGAATTTTTCCTCCAGTTCTGTCATCCCCCTCCCAATCTCATATTCTATCCCCTTGTCTCCGTTTTTCGGAATCGAATTTTCACTTGTCCGGCAAACTGCCTCTCGTCTCCATGCCACAATGACAGCTTCTCCCCCCTCTCTCTCTGCAAGAGTTTCTGTCTCTCTCCAGGACAACGTGTGCCGACCTTTCTAGGGGTTGTCCCGAAGATCACGTCTTCCTTAGTTATTCTGGTCGCACACGACTCTGAATGTGTCAACCTCCTTCTACTTCCCCCGTACTTTTCCGTCGCAATCGTTCTCCTAACGGCAGCCGAGTGAGAATAAAAGGTACGAGTCCTGCATACTTTATTTCCGACATCATCATGGTGGCCGCCATTTCTTTTTCCTGCCATGGAAATGGTACAAAATAGGTACATATGCGACTTATACAATTCCAGATACTCAGCCATTTTTGAAAGATTCATTTTACCTGTGAGTTGTTCATTATTTTCACCCTTGTGCACTGAGATCAGCAAAAAATTCTGCCTTTTTGCCTAAAATTAATTGAGGATTTTTGGTAATTATTGTTTTTGGACAATTTTGTCACTTCTTAAACGTCCAGAAGATGGTATATTTGAGTTACAATCTTTCTTCTAATTGTTCTGCAGCTGAGTAAGAATAAAAGAGTTCTGTATACTTTATCTTTTCTTTTATTTAATCATTGTGGTCGCCATTTTTTTCCTGCCATGGAAATGGTACGAAATGGGTACATTTACCACTTATACAATTCCAGATACTCATCCATTTTTGAAAGATTTACTATACCTGTAAGTTTTTCATTATTTTCAGCCATGTGTTGCGCACTGAGTTAGCAGAAAATTCCGCCTTTTTGCCTGAAACTAATTGAGGATTTTTGGAAATTATAGTTTTTGAACAATTTTGTCACTTCTTAATCGTCAATAAGATGATATATTTGAGTTACAGTCGTTCTTCTAATTGTTCTGCAGCTGAGTAAGAATAAATGAATTCTGTATACTTTTCATTTATATAATCATTGTGGTCGCCATATTTTCTTGCCATGGAAATGGTACGAACTGGGTACATTTACCACTTATACAATTCCAGGTACTCAGCCATTATTGAAAGATTCACCATACCTGCAAGTTTTTCATTGTTCTCAGCCATCTGTTAAACACTGAATTCGCAGATTCTGCTTTTTTGCCTGAAACTAATTGAGGATTTTTGGTAATTATTATTTTAGACAATTCTGTCACTTCTTAATCGTTCAGAAGATGATATATTTGCGCCACAATCCTTCTTCTAACGGCAGCTGAGTAAGAATGAAAGAGTTCTGTATACTGTATCTTTTCATTTATATAATCATGGTGGACGCCATTTTTACCTGCCATGGAAATAGTACAAAATGGGTACATATGCGACTTATACAATTCCAGATACTCAACCATTTTTGAAAGATCCACTTTACTTGTAAGTTGTTCATTATTTTCAGCCTTGTGCACTGAGATCAGCAAAGAATTCTGCCTTTTTGCCTAAAATTAATTGAGGATTTTTGGTAATTATTATTTCTAGACAATTCTGTCAATTTTTAAACGTCCAGAAGATGATATATTTGTATCACAATCCTTCTTCTAACCGCAGATGAATGAGAATAAAATAGTTCTGTATACTTTATCTTTTCATTTATATAATCATGGTGGCCACCATTTTTTTCCTGCCATGGAAATAGTACAAAATGGGTACATATACCAGTTGTACAATCCCAGATACTCAGCCATTTTTGAAAGATTCACTATACCTGTTAGTTCATTATTTTCAGCCTTGTACACTGAAATCAGTAAATAATTCTGCCTTTTTGCCTAAAATTAATTGAGGATTTTTTGGTAATTATTGCTTTTGGACATATTTTGTCACTTGTTAATTATGCAGAAGATGATATATTTGAGTTACAATCGTTCTTCTAATTATTCTGCAGTTGAGTAAGAATAAAAGAGTTCTGTATACTGTATCTTTTCATTTATATAATCATGGTGGACGCCATTTTTACCTGCCATGGAAATGGTACGAAATGGGTACATTTACCATTTATACAATTCCAGGTACTCATTCGTTTTTGAAAGATTCACTATACCTGTAAGTTTTTCATTGTTTTCAGCCATGTGTTGAGCACTGAGTTAGCAGAAAATTCTGCCTTTTTGCCTGAAATTAGTTGAGGATTTTTGGTAATTGTTTTTGGACAATTCTGTCATTTCTTAATCATCCAGAAGATGATATATTTGTGTTACAATCGTTCTTCTAATGACAGCTGAGTGAGATTAAAAGAGTCCTGTATACTTTATCTCTCCATTTACATAATCATGGCATATATACTTCTATTTTCCGCCTGCCATGTGAATGATTTGGAATGGGCACAAATACCACTTTGCAATTTCGGATACTTTTATAGTTAGACATTTTTAAAAGATTCATTACACCTGCAAATTGTCCTTTATTTTTAGCTATGTACGAGCACTAAGATCAACATAATTCTCTTTGCTTGAATTTAATTGAGAATTTTCGGTCATTTTTGTTTATGAACAATTCAGTCACGTTCTTAAACGTCCAGAAGATAATATATATACGTCACAATTGTTCTTCTAACAGCAGCCAAGGGAAAATTAGAGTCCTGCATACGTTTCATTTTCAATACATAATCATGGTAGCCACCAATTTTTTCGTTCACAAAAAAGAAAAAAAAATGAAATGTTAATATACCACTTATATAGTCCCAGATTTTTTATAGCCAGTCATTTTTAAAAGATTTCTTACAACTGCTAGCTCTGCAGTTTTTTCGTCTGTGTTAGGAACACTGACATCAGAAGGATATTAAGTTTTTTTTGTCTGAAATTCGTTGAAGATTTTGGTTATTATTATTTTCAAACTATTTTTTCACATCTTTAAACGTTAAGAAAAGTTACCAAGCATGCTTATTGTTTTATAAAATCTATTAATATGTATATATATTTGTGTATATATGTGTATGTATATATAAAATTATATTGCATGTATATGTCTATATATATACATATACGTGCATACATATATAAATTTTATATATGTATGTATATATGTATTTATATATGTATGTATATATATATATATATGTATTTATATATATGTATATATATATTTCATACATATATAAAAATATACATACACACATAAACACATATATACATAATCTCTCTTTTTCATACACACACAATATATATATATAAATATATATATATATATATATATATATATATTATGTATATATAAATATATATATATATATATATATATATATATATATATGTATATAACATACATATAATATATATTATAATATATTTATATATTTATAAGTATATGTTTTATTATATATTAATATTTATTAAGTTTCTAATAAATGGATATAGCATAGAATTTATAACAAAAAGGCATATATATATATATATATTTTTATATATATATATATATATATATATATATATATATATATATATATATATATATATATATATGTGTGTGTGTGTGTGTGTGTGTGTGTGTGTGTGTGTGTATAATCAGTCCTTCTAAGTTTACATTCCAGGAAGATTTTAAGGCTTCATTTCCTATCTCTGTTAAACGATCACGATTAGATACATCGATAGCTAGAAGACTAAGTTTTCAGTTCGTTCCTGGGAACAGTATTTTGGGCAAACCATCCAACCAACATACATAAAGTAAAATTATGTTTAGTGAGCAACTTAGAACTAATCGCAGTGAAACGAAGTGGTATTAAATACTGACGGGGACAAGAAACGTGCTTATATAGGGGAAATCGCTTATTTTGTGATTCTGAAAGCTATTAGATTTTAAAAGAAATTTTTTTCTTAATGAATAGTTTTTTTTTTTAAATAATTCTGTATCATTAACTTTATTTATTATAAATCTGGATATATAAATTACAAAGTATCTCAAAATTCTCTTTCGTTAAAGTTTATAATAATCGCATTTTCCTATTGCCATCTGTTTGAAGACAAATATCCAGGTCATAACGCTGGAATTATATTCTGAGCAGACTGCATATAATCCACGAGTGTTTATTGGAAGCTGTTTCATTTAAGGGTGAATGGGGGGAAACTAAATCTTTCTTCAAGCACTTCCTTCCAACATCCAACTATGACACTGAGGTTATTAAATTCGTTCGTAGAGTCTTACCTTTCCCATTGAAAATTTATTTTTCCCATCCTGCCTCGGGTGCAACCTCCCTCCCCGGTAACGTCTTATAACATCGAATCTTTTTATGGGAAGGGGAGGGAAAGAATGTTTTCAACTCTCATACACCACACCATTTCATCTCTGCTATTTCTCCCCCCTGTTAGTGCTTATTTGCTTTCTTATTTTCTTCCATTGTCTAAGGACTTAATCAAAAGTTGGAGATGGTGAGTGACGTTGGAAATTAGATTGTCATAGAGAGTTAAAGTTTTCCCCGCTTATCGATTTCCATAAACACCTTTCGTTACCCCTCCCCCCTTTTCTCACCACATATGCCCTCACTTCAACCCTTTGTTTTTTTCGCTATGAGCCAGATGACAGTTCTTTGTTTCTGCGATATCGTCTTTTTAATTGAGTTTTTATGCTGTGGCTTTACTCCAAAAACGTTTGCGTCAAGAACCGAAGAAAGTTTTTGTGTGACAGCCCGCGTCGTTCGGTTTATGCGGTAGTTTTTCCATTTTTTGAAGTCGTTTCCCTCAGGGAGGGAGTCTAAAAATCCGAAAACAATGTTCTGAAGATAGGGTAAATGGTTTTTAGCGAGGGATCGATAGATTAACCTTCAAATCTGGCCTAAGTCAAATTCAAGAAGGTCATTTTTGAGACCCGTTCTTTTTGCCATATATATACATTGGATTTTTATTTTTCATCTATGCATTTTAACTCTAGAACGTTATCTTGTTATTTTTAAACGTTGTTACTATTTTTGCGTTTCCAAAACCTTTTTTTTTAACTTTAAAGCTAAGAAAGGCTAGACATGCAAGCCCGTCCATTAAAAAATTATTTATTGCTCATTTAGATTTCGGAGGGTTTTTTCTAAGGATATGATCTCTGATTAGTTACCACTAGCGGTAACTATTCTGAGTATATCACTAGTCATCACTAGTTTATCACTAGTCATTTATTACATTCATTCAAGCCACTTTAAAAAACTATTTTACTCAAATGAAATAGATTCCACGAACTCCAGGAAATTTAGTGATTGCAGTCATCTTAACAATTTGAAGAAAGCTATTTACCAATGTAGCAATATTTTTTGCTCCTTTTCTAACACTTCATAAAAGATAATTTAATTGCATTCTTGGTAAACGGGTTCCTATATTTTCCTTTTTATCAGTCGTTTAAAAATGATTTTCCATCTCCTAGTCAATTTTTGCAAAGCAAAAGCATTTTGGACATTTTTTGAAGGACGTTATCGCAGAGTAATTACCTCTCCATTTTTAAGGCCTGGCTTGCACTGGGTGATTTTTGGTGAGCAACTGTTTCGTCCGTTCAGACAAGGTAGTACACTAAGATAGTACAAAAAATATCCATATTGTAGTGCCGCTGCGTGCTGATACCCATACTGTTTGCTGCATCCAGGAAATCGTACTGCTTGCTGTGATCGTAACAATTTGAAGAAAACTATTTACCGATATAGCAGTATTTTTTGCTTTTTTCTAACACTTCAGAAAAGATAATTAATTTAATTGCATTCCTGATGAACTGGATCCTATATTTCCTTTTTATTAGTTGCTTAAAAATGATTTTACATTTCTTAGTCAATTTTAGCAAACCAAAAGGATTTCGGACATTTTTTGTAGGACGCTATCGCAGAGTAATTATCTCTCCATTTTTAAGGCCTGGCTCGCACTGGATGGTTTTTGGTAAGCTATTGTTTAGTGCGTTCAGACAAGATAGTACACTAAGATAGTAAAAAAAGTATCCATGTGCTGCGTGCTGATACCCAAAAATTTTTGTGTAGACTTGTTTGGATAGGCAAAAGAGCAGTTCATAAAATATATATAGTGTATGCCCGACCTAAGGTTTCATCATCTGATCTAAATCAGTATGTAGAAGAATCTATATTTATGTTTGCACTAAAACTACGGGTCTACTTCGCAAGTATTTTGTGTGGGCTGTCTACTTTCTTAAAGTACTAGAAGCAGGTGCCCTCTTTACCGCTTTGCCACAGGGAAAGCCATCCATTTATTAATCCCGAAGTCGTGTACGAAGAGATGCGCGAGGAGACAATTCGCCGGTGGGAGGTGGGGGTTGAGGAGCAAAAGAAAGAGTAAATAAATTTGCGCGGCGGAAATAAACTCCTTTCGAGCAACAAGAGTTTTGAATGGCTGCGACGAAAAATTTTCTACAAGAGTAATAATAAATAAATCGCAATCGGAAAGCTTTAGGGGAAAAGATTGTTTAGAAGGGGGTGGAGAGCAGGAAAAGGAGAAAAGACTTCTTTCCCGCGTAATGGCATCGCGGAGAAGAGTCGCATCTTTTTCCATCCCTATAAAATATCTCTTCCCGAGACACAGAGAAAGACCCATCTCCGCGGCAATATCTGGAAAAGCCTCCCCCATCCCATGTGTCAGGGATTTTGATGCATTAATGCTATTCCATTTCGGCGTGTCATCGCTTAGACGAATGGCGGGGACTTGGCTGGCACAAAAGATACGTAGCGCCACCCCCTCTCCTCCCTTGATGCATGGCCTTGTTATGTAACAGCACGTCCCGACCGTGTTTACACTCTGACATGCATGCAAGGGGGTACATCGGAAATTTACATGAATCCATTTCGGCTGGCCACCGCTTTTCAGATTTAGCATAACGGCGGCCGTGGGACTTTACGTTCTCTCTATTCAAGGGATGATGCCTTCCTTTGCCCCGTTTTTTTCCCTCACTCTCTCTCGCTCTCGTCTGCGTTTTTTTCTCTTCTTCTTCCCTATCCCTTTTCATCGTGTTATTTATACACTTCCTCAATGCCTCCCAATCTCTTAGCGTTATCTCCGGCGATATGTCGTGCCTATTCCCCAATTGACCGTTGCCCGTCCTTGTCGGGGCTCGTATAAATTCGCGAAATGGGGCCCCGATATTTATGTATCTCGAGTCGGAAAATAGGCTTTATGAACCCGGAGTGCATTGATGGATCGAATGGCCACTCTGCGTCGCCCCCAGGACCATTCCGGAGCCGTTTCTCCCTCCCCGTGCGCGTCTTTTCCTGCCTAAAGACGTGCTTTCGATCCTTCAGTGGGCCTCCATTAAACTTGCTTTAAGAGCCAGCTTCGCCCCTCCCTTTTGCAACGCCAAACTTTTGCCGACTTTCGCGAGACAGTCTGAGAGTGGTGGAAGAAAAATATTCCAAGTTTGGGAAGTAGTCTTGTAGAATAAGTAAAGTAACGTGAAGGGTTTTTTTTTTTCTGCATCCAGTCAATCCCATCTGAACATTCTTTATCGATATATTGCGTCTTAATAAATCGGTATGATTCTTTATGCTACTATTCAGCTACTTTATGACATAATAAACAAGTGTGCTCTTACAATATACAACTTTCATTTTATTCTATAGGAAAATTATAACTTTTTTCTCTTCCATCTGATTGCTGATTTTTTGTGATCTGGTATTCTAAATACTGAAGTACTTAAATGTTTATTTCTACCATCAACTTATGTCATGTTTTGTAATTACTTAGTTTGTGTTGTACTGTGCTTACAACACAAACACCAGTATTCGTTCTCAAACGGGAAACACAGTAAAACGTACGCTATGGAAGTAAAGGAAAATACCTAATATTTAAACTAAAACATTTCTTATGTGTAATATTTACAAATTAATACATCACTTGATTAGTATTTAACATGACCTGCAATTATTTGGTAGCTATTCATCAATATTCTTGAAATAGTATTCCTTAGCAAAATATTATGAGACCCAGGTAATAATTATGAATGTTATTAATTTTAAATCCAGTAATTACAGGGGATGAGGCTGGGGCTGTCAACAGTCTGGACGTGCGACCATTATTTTGCTGGACGTCTATGCAGGCGTGCCGATCATACGCATGCGGGTTCGAAAATCGATTGCTGGAACGGGCTCTCTGACTTGCTCACGGGATCTCTATGTCCAGCAACTCTTGAATCCCCACATCGAGTCCTTTTCCCACTTTCTTTCCATACCTTTACACCTCGGTTCAACGCTCCTTTTTTTCCTCTGTCCCAATCACTTGTTGGTGAAATTTTTCCACATTTGCACCACTTTCGGGAGGTCCAGGTGGGCTCATTAAAATGGTCCCTTTGGTGAAAGTTGACATTATTTCTTAGCCCCTGCCCTGTCTGGGCTTGACCGTTACACTTGTGCCACTCCTTTATATATAACTCCTCCGCAGGGGTCCCTACTAAAACTCGAAGTCAACAGCTGCACCTAAATTCTTTTTGGAAATTTAGTGCTCATCTCTGTATGCACGTGCTGACCATCGTGCGAAAGTATATCGGTACAGTTTGTTTTTAATAATTAGTCTTTAAAAATGAGATATACGAATAAAGTTGCTAAATACATAAACATTTTCACGCGATTGTATATCATTATATTGTATATCAGGTTATTTTATCTGTGCTTACTTTAAGTTAATCCTTTTACACCAAGAAAATCTTATTTAACGTTCTTTCATTTTCTCCTCAGTGTCCAACGTACATCATATTGGGGAACCTACTCTAACTTGGGCCTACATGTACCTTAGTCCTATAATGTTTTTAATGATGTATGTTAGTTTGTTTTATTTTCGAAGAATTAGGTTTTATCTATAGATTTGCTTGCAGAGTATGTAAGTACATAATAAATAAGTAAGTTTATGTATTAGCATAGTTAATACTGTACCTTAAAAAAAAAATGCGTATCTTAACGTAAGTATTTTGATTTTTCATGTTCCTTTCTCAGGTGAACTCAGTGATATTTTAATCCCAAAATATCTTTATCAGTAAATCAGATACTATTTAAGAATGTATTAATTCTACATCGGTGATATTAACATTACTTCCATATGAGTCTGAATATGAAATGTCCGTACAGTTGTACTTCGGACCAGCTTTTTTGTTATAACTCAGCTTAGGTCCATGACACAGTAGTTTCTGTGTTAAACTTTTTAAAATGATAAATTCTTATTTGTGCAAGCATTTGTATTTTTGTAACGAATAATTCTTGTTCCAAATTGATATATATGATGCTTTGAAATACATCGGCATAAAACTGCCTATCTATCATGATTTTTGTTACTATTATAGTAAAATTTTTGTTGCTAAATTTAATTTTTTTAAGTATCCTAACTTATAGTTGATTAAAGATAAGTACCTATTTACCTGTTAAAATTACGGAAACATCAATAGGTCAAAGGTTCATTCCTGGCGTTGTACGTATTCATATTTGAACTTTAAAGTGCTCAGAAATATAAGAAGAGTTGACATAATAAAAATTATAACAAAATTACATGCAATCACTGATAGCGTATAATATCAAAATAATGCATCATAGAAATTTTTCTTTGTGAAATTAAAGAAAAATAGATTAAAACATAAAACTAGTTTAAAAGCACAACAGGTTTGCCTACTAAAAATCTACCTTTGGTACAACAGATCAATACCGATACATAGTTCATATCATAAAATACGTTAGGCAAATAATAAACATTCTCTGTCACATATAGAAAGAACTTTAGAGGAAGGATTAATGATTCTAAATATCGATACTTTTGTCTGATTTCACGTACAGTAGGAATAACAAAAAAGATATTACGATCCTTTTATCATTCCAGAAAACCAATCAATTTTCACTCAAATTATTGCTTGCTGGAAGGTACGCCGGCTCTCACTCCAGTTACCTAAAGTGTCAATAATATGTAACACACGCTGTAGAAAACGCTGTTTTATCACTTTTACACAAATCTATGTTTCTATTTACACAGATTTTAAAATTTTTTAATCTTACTCAATTTTTTTTTTTTTGGGGGGGGGTCTTTACTTTGTCAGCTTGTGCTCTGAAAAGTACATCCTACTATACTTTAAACAACATAAATTCAAGTGGGGCACGTACTTTGTATCAGATACAAAGTCAGCTTCTACCAATCATAATAAACGACATGTTAGTGATAGGTTAATTAATTTTTTGTATGATTTGCCTTAACTATATCCTTTTTACCAGAATAGTTTTTTTCTCTGTTATGCTAAAAATGTTATGTGTTAAGCCTGACTCATGCACTATCATTACCAGAACGGGGTAAATGCATAACTATCTTCTAAATGCTCTAGTTGTGAATTAATTATTCAATGAAATAAATGCAAAAAAGTGCAATTTCAAACAATTGTTTTGCTCTTTAAAATTTCAAAATTGGGAGCAAAACTGAGTACTGTTGTAGATTAACATGAATGATCATTCAATTCTACCATATTCTACAGGTGGTAGTAGATGCAACAAAAATAACAGAAAAAGATAAGGCTGATTAACGCATTTGCAACGAAAACGCAGTTACGCCCACTTCATTCTACTTTTCATACTCTTGTAGTTTGTTCTTTCTCTGTCTTTGATTATACCCGTTCAAGCTTAGTTTTTTGTTTATTTGGATCTGAAATCAGATTTTTCTGTTCTCTTTTCCTGGCAGCGGGTTCTTCCCCATACAGTGTGGTCCCTACGTCCGCGGGGGGTCAGCCGGGCCAGATGATTAGCCCTCCACCTCCTGGCGGCCAGGATTCCTCTCTGTACAACATGAGCTTGAACGGCGGAGACTCCTCCTACCAGTCCATGGGCGCCAACGTACAGTCACAGGTAAGACTGTGATCTTTCTCGTTGCCTGCTTCTTTCTTGCTACCTTTGAGACCAGATTTACTGAAAGAGTACGATAGAACTCCCGGATCTTAAACCCCTGAACTACAGTTTTGAGGAATATATTTTAGTTTTCTTAGTTTTAAAAAGAAGCGATTGATATAGAAACTAATGATTTTGTTTCCAACTCTACTAATGCACGATTCCATGGAATAGGTACGCGTGAGCATAAAGTAAGACTATCAAATTCTTCTCCATCTGACTGTTCCTATTCACTCAGGTAGTTCGGCTTCTAATAATTAGCTCTGCTCATGCTAGAAATCGACCGTAGTGCTTCAAATTAAAATCATATCCCTTAAGGTTCAACACTGTCATTTGGTTTTTCAGCGTGGATGCTTAAATTAATTGCAGAAGTCTCACTTTCCTGTCAGTTTCCGTTTGTCCGTGCCCAAAAGTCTTCGTGTGCTAGTATATTCCAGTCGAGGTATGTCACAGGCGCATCATAATGACGTCAGAATTCGCAAAGAAGTAGGAATTTGAAACCTAAATTCCCCTGACTGACGACTTTTGACGTCATTATGACGACTTCTGACATCATTTTGATGCGGAAGTCTTCTGTAACATTTCTCGACTGCAATATAATAGCATCATTCGTGACTTAATCATGGCTGCTCGGTTTTGGGTGTGTCTTGGGAAAATGAATGCGTTGTTTTATAAACCCAATCTGTGAATTTTCATTACCCGATTGTTTGCCAGAAGTTCAGTTAGTGTCCGCATTGCTCAGGCAGCATAAAGTACGCACAACCTTCCTTAGTTTGATTGCTGTGGGTATTTCCCTGCTTTCGTACTTCTTTCTGATGGTACTATACTATACTTGTGGTACTATATTAAGTGCGTCCTTCGTGTCTCTGAGCTACAGAACCACGTGGTCGATTCCATCTGTCCCATAGATTGGCTCTATTTCTTACTCAAGTGGCAGTGGTGTCCCGGCGAGTCTTTTTTTACAATCTGTTTCCTAAAGTTGCTGTCTTTCGATCCTAATTGATGAGGTGTTGGAACACTTACAGGATTAATATTTAATAATTCTTTTAGCGATATCGTATAATATTAGTACATTTATATATTTATGATTTTCCCCTCCATCTTCGTTCCATACTTGCTGCCCAGATTTATACAAATCACATAAGAACTGCTATTATCATGCAAACAAGTCTACTAAAAGTATTCATTTACTATGACTAACATATACTTCTATCATAAGAAGTTTAAAATGTTAATAACTTCCGAGTGTAGGTCATCACTGCCAGAACTGCAAGGCTTCCTAGTGCGTTTCTGGAGGCTTTTCAAACTGGAAAAACGTTGAGAATGGTATCATTGCCAAGCAAAGAAGACTATTTTGAAGGGGCAGTAATTAAAATGTTGAGAAATTACTGGTTGGTTGGTTTGTCTCATGTCCATTTAGAAGTGTTATGACTTCACATGGAATGATGGTTGCCATTGCCTCGAGAGGTTGGACTTCTAAAAATGGGTTATCGCAATTTACATGCAGGGATCAAGCAGAAGACCCTTCTGGCTTACCTGCCATGTCCAAAGGTATCATTTGGGAATTTGGAAGACATTGTGACCACAAACCTATTTTATGTGCCCCAGTTTTCATTAATTAACACGTGGACCTTTGGTGAGCCCAAGCCTCAATCACATAACCTTTCAGTTACGAGATCGCTGCATTTGTCGATTGAGCTACCACGGCTCCTTGTAAAATTACTAATTACGATGTGATATCAAAACTTCGGTCTTTTAGCATACATCGTTATGATGCGAGATCGTGTAAAGGTAAAGTTATTCAGTGGTATGTTGACTCATTAGCCCTTGTGTAGTAAAAACAATAGATAGCAGAGCTCCCAACTAACTAATAAATAATATTTTTTCATTTGTAACATCCTGTTATTTTTCTTTTATATTATTTTCATAAAAAATATCGTTTAAGAGTCTTCACGCGATGTACATATGCATTTCTTCTTATAAATTCATCCTTGTAAAACTTTGACGCTTCCCTCGAAAGTTATCTTAACGATTAAATGTCAACTGCTTTGCCGGGGAAAAACAGCCTTAAAAGTTTAAAAACGTGCCATCGAGACATCTCCGCTTCCCCTGGCACCTCCCCACCTCCTGCAAAATAAAGCTGTTGTTCTATTTTTATTTCCTTCGTTGGCGCTATTTATTCATCTCTTTTCGTATGGGGGTGGCGGTGGGGTAAAAATGTGGTCGTCGCGCTTAAGATTCGGGACCTGTATCTTGACATGCTCCGGGCAATTCGATTTGCAATCTGGCAGCGAACTATTCTCCCCTTTAAACGTCGCGCGTACTTCTTCTGTGCTCTCCCCCCTTAATTCAATCAGAGCGAGAAAAGTTTTCTCTCCCGCCATATCCCTACCTCTCTCTCTCTCTCTCTAAGTAAGTAGATAAAAGATGCCGGTTCGCGGCAACACCGAGACCAAATCTTATTAGGGGCGCACTAACGAGGGCCGTTTAAACGGGGCTGGGGCGAACTGACAGCGCCCTGCAGAAGAATACCGAAGCGATCGTGGCTGCCTTTTAAGTGGGAAGAATCGGGTGTTTGCGGAGGACGGTACACATATCGAATTCATATCGCAAAAAAGGCTATAATTTAGAAAAAAAGGGCGAGAATCTGATGCATTAGAGTAGAACTGAAAAAAGATAAGAAGTGACATATATGTATGTTATTTTTTCTCTTTGGTGTCCGTAATTTCAATTTGAGCTGTTAGTCTAAAAAGTGCACCTGCTTCTGGCGTGTTTTTTTATTTATGTTTTCCTGTCGTTTTTGGCTATTGTAAGTAATTTAATATATTACGGGTTTTTTACGTTGTCTGTCTTACATTACTGGGTTCTGAAATTGTTTTTTAAACCATTATAATTTTGTAAAAATTAAACAGATTAAAAATATATTGTCATAAATTTATTAATTGAGTATAGGTTTGTGTAGCAGTAATTACTCGTATATAGACAAAACCCAAATACAGTGGACTCCGTTTTATGTGATCGCGGTTAATGTTATCAATCGCTTATTGTTATCGAAGTCGCTTGGTCCCGATTTTCTCTATTCATTTGTATGTTAAAATTATCGCTTTATGTGATCGTTACTTCGGTTAATGTGATCAGTTTTCGAACCTCATTTTGACTGGCAAAGGAATATTCCCAATGTATTCAGATAGGAACCCATTCTTTTCTTTTCATTCGCTGTTGTTTGAATTTCGGAGAATTCTCCCTCTACTACCTAGGGAAATCAGAAATGAACAAAGGAGTAGGAAATTACACGTTCCTGGAATTTTTCAGAAATACGCACACCTTGCTGGTGGTCAATAGTTGTCAGATAAGCAGAAGTCAACACATTCTTATCGGAACTGAGAACCTTCCCTATTAACAGAATCTGAAGTCTGTCAAAAGAATATCAGATTATGGAACTGATGAGTGATAAGACTCCCTGGGATGGAACTGATGAGTGATAAGAATCTCTTGATATCGAGCCATCTCCTACAAGTGCTGAAATGAGATATGCGTTGAAAGTGTTGAAACGTGGAGTACAATACCGCTCCGATGACTTTAGAAAACATTATGATTTTATGAACAATTTATCAATGAGCTTCTTAGAAAAAATTGTAGATACTCAACAATTCATCAATTTTTTAAAAAATATGTATACAATTCTTGTGTTTTAAAATATTATATACAGTACAGAAATGTAAGGTGAGTTTTTCATTTTAATTTGAAATTTAGTACTTGTGAATTAAAGGGGGGGGGGTAAATTTTGCATATCGTTTATTGTTAATCTGTTCAATCGGTTATTGTTATCGAAATCACGGTGTCCCAAACTGTTCACATTAAGCGGAGTCCACTGTAGTAAGAAATTGAACAGAAACCCTTTCAACGAGTGATCTGGATCACCAGTATTAAGAAATCTGGGACTGAAATAGAAGACTGAAAATCAACGTCTTATATAGGCCACGTGCCGAAGCTATACAAGAACTGAATAAAATGTGGATTTTCTGCCTCTCGCACACTGGACTCTAACTTAAATGCTTTGTTCAGAAATTAGTTTTATATAATAATTACAATACTCTTAACACATCGTATGCGGGACACGTACTAGTACGTTTTCTGACTATTGATACTTGGTCACGTAATAATACGGGTTAGTGTAACAACTTTGTTTGTGAGTACAAAAATAACGGTTTATAGGAAAACGAAAAGGAATGTTCTTGTCTGCAACATATAATCTGGAAAAAATTAGACAAATAAAAACTAGTTTTTACATCAGTCGATGCGGAACGTCGACGGGAAGGCTGATTAAAACAAATCAAATTAGATTTATACAACTACTTAGAAAAATAAAACTATATACTACTATTTCTATTTGACTTTTCATATTTATGATACTCTTATAAATTTATCCATAAAAAATATATTTTTTTGTTTACAAAAACCTTATGGTTGTTATTTATATATTTCTATTCCTATTTTACTTTAAATCTATTCCGTTATCATATACATTATTTAGTAATTCGGTAACTTTTCATTGTTTCATGTAAATATTTAAAAATATAAGCTCAAAGAGAGAATTATATTAACAGAAACCTAATTAACACATTTTTCGCGGTACACGTACTAGTACGTTTTCTGACGATTGATACTTGAGCGTGGGTCACGTACTAGTACGGGTTAGTGTAACAGCATGTTTTGTTTGTGGGTACAAAAATAACGGTATATACAGCAAAACGAAGCCGAATGTTTTTGTCTACTACATAGATTCCGGAATGGAATGTAACAATGTTTATATGCAACATAATTCGAAAAAAAATTAAAACAAAATACTACTATATATTTTTGATTTTTCATTTTTATGATATTATTATAAATTTATCCACTAAAAAATATATTTTTTGTTTACAAAAATGTTAGGGTTGTTATTTATATATTTCTATTTTATATATTTGTTTATATATTTCAATATAAAATACGATACGTTGGTTAAAAAATTAAATAATTTTCGATCTATTGAGATTTAACTGAATAACTAAATTTACGCGCAAAACGCCCGCTGCCGGTAGAATTCCGCTGCTAAATGTACCGACACGTAATGTTTTAAAAGTTTATGTACGTATACGCTATGTTTGTTTTTTACAACTCTAAATATCTAGGGCTTATTAAATTGCTTATTTGTTCACTTCTGCTAAATAACGGTACAAAAGAGTGTAAAAGAGTTCTGATTCTGAAGTTTTTTTTTTGTTCTTTTTATTTTGTGACAGGCGAACGCCCTGAGGCACGTGATCTCCCAGACGGCGGGCTACGCGGATGGCTCGGGGGGCATGTACGAGCCGAGTATGCACCAGGTGAGATTCTATACAATAATTTCATTTTTCGTAACCCTTAGATTTGCATTTTAATGTATCGTTCAAGACAAAATGACTAGTGTGGAAAGACGACTGGCAATCCCGTAGATGGACTAGTGAAAATTTATAACTCGATTTTATATATGTTTCTGTGTCTCCTTTATGAAAAAAATCCTTGCTTATCTGCATTGATATTAACCAAATAAGAATATGTTCCATAATGCTCCGTTGGTCAACTATCATGTGTATCCTTATATTTTAATTTCTATTATACCCTGATAATAGAATATTAAATTATTTTAACGATGGTTAATGCAAATTAATCTTCATTGTTATACCACTGATAGTAACAATCTACAAAATATCATCTTTTAAATATTGTGTAAATGACGTCAATTTTGGAATATGCTTAAGTTCTATAAGATGATACACAAGGATAAGTGACTTATAAACAGGTGTTTGCTTTTAATATTTGCTTAATTTCGGTGTCTACCCTTTTTTGCTGACTCTGGAACACTTGCTGTTACTGTTTATATAAAATTAGTCTTCCAATGCAGCTCTGGGCTAAAGATTACTATAGGCAAAAACCTTTCTCTACAAAGTTTCTTCTAACACTTTAATAACTTAACTAGTCTCTCAGATATAGTTAGGTATTTGTAACACGGGGAATGTTATATTTAATAATTCGAATCGTGAAAGAAACAATCGAAAAATACCTCATACATGAATAATTTACATAATACGGGAAAATACAGACAAAATGCAGGAAAATTGATGAAATACTTCTTAACTGAAAACAAAAACTTCTGAGAAACGAAAGGATAAGGAAACCTTAATAGATTACCTCATACAGGATAAATTTACATAATACGGGAAAATACAGACAAAATACAGGAAAATTGATGAAATACTTCTTAACTGAAAACAAAAACTTCTGAGAAACGAAAGGATAAGGAAACCTTAATAGATTACCTCATACATGATAAATTTACATAATAAGGGAAAATACAGGAAAATGGATGAAATGCTTCTTAATTGAAAACAAAAACTGCGAAACGAAAGAATAATGAAACCTTAATACATTGTGTTGAATATGTCTTGCATTTGTAATTGTAATTTTGTATATGTTCTAAATTAAAATATATTCAAGTACATTTAAACTATGATATCCGTGTACCCAATTTTCTTCTTACAAATTTTTTTCCGGGATTCCATATTTTTATATTTTTGTCCAGTAATTATAATTATGTACAATAATGTTTTTCATTGTTGTCTGCCTTGAAATTGTACCTAAAATGCTTTAAGTGCTCATAAGAGAAGGTCACTGTATTTGAATAAAATATACTCGACGAAAATCCTTTATTCCTTCCTGTTAACAGGGAACAATTTTGACCTGTCGTACCGTTGCCCACGCTGGTTTCTGTTCGTTCTTCGACAATAAAAGTCGGCGAAAATGGTGGTGTGCTATGTGCCTTATACAGGTGTTCGGTTTAAAAGTATCTAAAATTTTTAACTTATTTTTACGGAACTATGTATTAATTAAAAAAATGATTTAAATAGAAATACCGTCTCACAAAGTTTTATTATCAATTGATTTCAGTGTGCACTCAATTTGTATCATGACAAACGTCTAAACGGTAATCCAGTGCTTGCCAACTGCTATCAGGCTTGGAGTTTGAAGCACTATGGCTTACTTTTTGCAACGCGAGGGCTAATGAGACCGGGACCTACTGCTTAAAGCCGATTCCGAATGGCAGCAAACATCCATGCGACAGTGGGATTCGAACTCATGAACTCCACTACTGAAGGCCGAACGATGGCCGAATGGTTAGGGTGATGGCCTTCGGAACCGGAGTTCCTGGGCTCGAATCCCACTATGGCATGGATGTTCGTAGCCGTTCAGAATCGGCTTTAAGATATAGGTCCCAGTCTTATTAGCCCTCGTGTTGCAAAAAGTAGACTGTAGCGCTCCAAACAAACCAAACCACTACTGAAGATCAGTGCTCTAACCTTTCGGCCATAGTTCGGTAGTAGCTTATCAAGAGTTGGGCGATTTGCTCAAATGATACGTTTCTTCAACTCATATAAAGTTTAAATTTATTGTTGATACATAATGAATTTAATGAATCCCTATGCAAAGTAGTTCATTGGAGTAGAATCAGGAGATCTTCTCGGGCCAGATGCTTTTTCCCAATCCAGCTTTCAGGAAATATTATATTCAAAAACACGATAATCTGTCCATGATAGTGGAGAGAAGCAAAACGTCCAGCAGTTGTTTACAATCCACTGAGAAGCAATAGAGCAATTTTTCGCAACGTCACGAACTACTATAATGCCCTTTCCATTCATTTTCTTGTGTACAACAGCCAATAGACAAACAATAAACTGCCTTTTCGTTTGAAACTAAAGCCAGAATCGTCATAAATTGATATATGCCCTGCTGCGTGAAATCGCCCTATACCGTTAAGCTATAGCTTTTTTTTATACTTTTAGCCCGGATACCTGTATTTGTATTACTTCATGACACAAAAGTAATCTTTTCTAATATGCTATGTTTTTTTTATCCATCATATATGTCTTTATTGATGTGTATTTTTTCTCTGTTTTTACAGCCTCCCGAACTTCATCCATAGTCCAGCATGTGCTTGTGTGAAGCGCAAGTGCGACTAACTGCCTAAGTCCCCCCCTTTATAAATATTCTCCCACAGAAAGACTCTTCTTCGATGTGCCACCACAAACAAACAAACAAAAAAAAATCCGGTGGGTGGACGGATCTTGTCCACCCGGACACAAAACAAAACTCGTGCCATACAAGTCGATGGACAGACAGACAGAAGAATCTGCCGCAGCACCCACGTATACGTGTGTTCAAAACAAACCCGTGGCCGTTCAACCGCTCCGTCATCTTCGATGTCGTCCATCTTTGTTATTTCATCACGTTCGTTTTCGATATTCTGTTTTTTCTACTTAGGAAGTTTTACGTGTATAGCGCTGCGACCCGGGGCACTCGCGTCTCTCTTCCTCGCTGTACCCCCTGACGGTGATACCTTAGAACGACAAAAACGAAAACCATCATGTTGGTTGGATATAGCTAGCTCTGTGGCAAAGATTTCATGCCACTTGCGTATATTCGGAAAAAAAGTATTTATAAGTGCGGTTTAGGAAATGGGAGCGTTATTTATTATGCCATATTTTGAGGGGATGGTGAACATTATAAATTGTTTTTATAAATTTAATGAGTGATTGGCAAAAGAATAAGATTGCAAAATATCGTAAATTAATTCCTCTCTTCTAAACATTAATCTAGGTATCTCATAAAATAAATCTAGGTATATATAATATATATAATATATCTAGGTATCTCATAAAATAAAAGACTTTCATACTGTCCTCTTAAATATACATTGTCAAAATATGCAATTAACCAATTAAAATGTTTTCTAAATTTTAACTATTTCTCAATAAAACAGTTTTTAATTAATTTTCCAGAAAGCTTAACTGAAATATTATCCTTTTTCCAATCACCCATTGAGTTATTAGCTTACAGTTATGAAATTTTGTATAGTATGAATTGAAGTATCAGTAAATTGAAATAAACCTTTTTTACTTATTAAATTTTTTTTTACCAATACTTATTTTTAAATGATTTATTTTTGTTAAAAATTAATTAATTAGTTAAATAATTGTTTTAAAAACAAAAATTATATTTAAATAATTAACAAAAAATAAATTAAAATTAAATAAATGTAAATAAATTAAAATTATTGGAACTTTTTTCCCGTTTTTAAGATTATCATTTGCCATTAAATTTTTCATAGATTACCACAAAATATTTACATATACATGTATATATATACCTATATGTATGTATGTATGTATGTATGTATATATATATGTATGTATGTATGTATATGTATATATATATGTATGTATGTGTATATATATGTATGTATGTATATATATATGTATATATATGTGTGTATATATTTATATATGTATGTATGTATATATATATATATATATATATATATATATATATATATATATATATATATATATATATATAAATATATATATATATATATATATTTGAGATGAGGTTTTTGTCTCATCTTAAAGTAAATTCCGAACTGTTTTCATTCGGAACCGTTTTAAATTTTAACTTATTTATAAGTTCTAAAATTATTTATAAGTTTGATAAGTTTTATTAACTCAATTTAAGTTTAAAAAGCACAAAAAATTTTAATTAATTTTAAAATTTTTAAGCTATTTTTTAATGAAAATTTTACTTTCAGACATTGATATTTATTATGAATTAACCAGATAGATCGTCAACAAATAATACTTAATTACGTTCAAAAGCTATTTTCACGTAACAATGAGGGAAAAAATTGAAAATTAGTTTACCAGGAGTGTTATTATTTATAAATATTTGTAGTAAATATTTCAAATAATTGAATTTTTTTTAAAGTTGTCTGATTTTAAAAGTATTTTTAAATTTGATTTCTTTAGTTATACTTCAATGTGTATGCTTGTAAAATTTCATAACTCTATGCTAATAATTCCAAAATTGTTTTCGAACGTCATTGTATTTCTGAAAAATAAATGTCCACTGTGTTGTGAAGGAAGCAAAGCAATACGACGTATCTTTATGTTTCTTAAAGCCAAGATTTAGTTTTTGTTTATTTGTGGAATCATAGCTTCTAGTTTCGTTTATTTTAATTGTTTCATTTGCTAAATTTGAGATCCTTACTAGATCTAACGAGTTGAAGAAGTAGCTCAACTTATATATTAACGATGATTTTAAGTTCCATCCTATGACATCTAAATTTTCCTTTCTGCTTTCTCGTTGTATTCAAGTAGAAATATGTTAAATTACCCACCGAGTTATGTATAGTCTAATAATTTAATATAAATAATATTTAAAACATAATAATTAGGGTAAAGTGAGGCAAGTGCGTTAATTGGCTATATTTTTTTCAAAATTTTGAAATTTTTAAGAACAAAATAATTGCTTATTAAAGTGCTCCGTACCTATTTATTTCCCACGATACATCAATGTTCTCGACCATTCCAAATTACACAACAAGTAAATGCGGGCCAAGTACAGAAGTGTTATATACATCTATGTTAATGTTACACCCAGGGCTGATTTGGGGGTATTAGCTAGCTGTGTGCAAAGTAGTATTTGGCCACCCCTATATCTGCGTGCTAGGTAGTATTCGGCGCCCCTATCAATAAGTACACCAAGTAGCTTCATAGGAGCGTATAACTTAGCTTAATACATAGAAACTTATTAATACTTATTTAAGAGCTCCATATAATTGACAATGAATTAAAGAATTAAAAAATATATATACATTATATAACATCGAAAACATCGAGTACACATCATCATAGAACGTGGAACTCCTTTATTTAACATCACAACATTGCTACTATTTACTACCGTTGCCATTAGGTAACAACAAATAACACACGATACTAATAAACATGGTAGATTATTACAATTATATATTTATTTTGTGTTTATTAAAATCTATATCTTAACAAAAAACATTATCAAAATTTACCAGAAACTTAAATTGTTTTGCTTTCTGATTTGCCACTTCCTCACTAATATCTAGTAATTCTAAATTTATACGTAATTTTTTTATTTTCAATGGGTTATAATCCAGTCTAAAGAGATAGAGGGTTTGACATAAGAACAGGGTGCCTCAGCCAACTTGACGATAAAGCTCTAAGCATGGTAGCCTAACATTTTTTCCTAAAAATTTGTATCTATATTTTGATTTATATTATATTGGTATCCAGTTCTCCTTAAGTAACCTTTTTCTTATATAATAAATGCTCGTAATGCTTAAAAATTGAGATATAGTGAACTATTAATGGTTCACTATGGCTAATTTTTAATAATTTGGAGCTGTTGGCTTTGTAAACTGTTCAGGAATTAATTACCCATAAATATAAATGCCAGGTTTCCAAGTGGCTTTGGTTAAGAGTATATAATTCTATTACGTTGGCGCACTCTGCTTCCATTAAAGTCGCCAAAAAAGCAAGGAATACAATGTTCGGGTAGAATACCTTTGTGTTTTAGCAAACATCGCCAATAATTTCGCCAAATTTGGCAAGGAGCACCCTATTCTTGAGTATTACCGAGATACAAAGACAGTACAATTTGGAATCAAAATTACACATCACGACATAGTTTACCTGTTATTAAAAATCCGTTTGGATTCTATTAATTTCTGTAAATATTTTATGCATAAATTCCTTTTAAAATGACTTCACATTGCAATTAATCACTCTGTTAAAAAGTTGCAAAACATGTAAAGAAGTGCTCTTTAAACACAAACATGTTTATAGCAACGGTTATTCTTAGACCCGAAAAGTTAGACAAATAAAGTAGTTGTTTCTCACTTAATATTTCGTACAAAATCTACTTTTTTTTAGAAAAAAATTTTAGTTAGCTTGTTTTTAAATCGGCCTAGAAATTTGGCTGTCCATATGCATGCACGCACTGCACATCTCCTAACTCTGGACCTGGGTACATCAACATAAAAATTCAAATAAAAACTGAATCACTAAAATAATTCAAAAGTCCATTGTATATTATATATGATCGAACAAGCCTAGTTTAAAAACGATCACACATTATCTAATCTAAACAAGGTAGAGTTGAGTAGTCTCGTGCATAGATCATGATCAGAAATAAAATTAATAAAAGATATATCACAAGTGTGTACCAAAGTTTGTTCAATGCGATTAATTTAGTTATTCTCCAATGTATATGTATACAAAATCTTCTAACTCTAAATATTTAACTCTTATTAATTAACAAAAAACGCTTTGTAACGTCTACCATTTAATGTGACGTGTCTTTAAGTGGAACTTTGCACTTCATGTGACGCACTTGCCCCACTTTGTTCTATTAATAAATTTCGCTTGAATTCATTTTATTTAAGATCCGTTTTCAGTTCTTAACGTTGTATATAAATTATTCAGTTTTGAAATTAAATGTGCTATATATTTTTCGAAAAAATCTCGTCTCCCCGTCTTTCAGGATAAAATAGAATTCCACTGATTCTATAAATCTTTACTTTAATCATCTTTAATATTATAAATTTTATCTTCCGATTGAAGAAAGTAAAAGCTATCAATTCTATTTTAAAACAAAAGCTTTAGTTTGAAATCATCTCTTGTTAAACAATATGAACAATAAGAACAACAAAAATGCCTGAGCCCGTTAAACCGTCCGAAAGAAAATCAAAATGCTTCTATCCTCTGCTTGCTCGAGTTTTTCCGACTCCAGTTTTTTAATCAAAGATAGCTTCCCGGAGGGGCTTAAAGAACTTGCTGATCTGAAAAAAACGTCCTTCGTTATGATTCGTAAATCACTGGATGGCAAAATCTACGACCCAAGTGTCGTCGTACGCTCCTCAAGCTAAGAATTGGCTTTATTAGGTTTTCACACTTATTGTTAGTATTATTTAACCGTACTGGATTTTTTAGCTGTTTTTAGCAATGTCCACTGATGCTAATTAGCCTTCCCCAAAAGCTATTTTGAAACGTCATAGTTGGTGTAATAACTTACACCGCGTTTACACGAGTCAAGTAGACGCTCAAGTAGGTCAGTCAAGTTGACTTGAAAGTACTACTTGACTCGTGTAAACGGTTCTGGTCAAGTCAAGTAGCTACTTGAGTCAAGTAGTGAGGCAAGTCAAGTAGTTCTTCACGGTGGACAAGTAACTTGACTCAAATGAATCAAGTAGAGGGCGCCACTGATGTGTAAATCCTGTATCATTTCGCTATTGGTAGTACGCTACCAGTACGCGAAATATATCAGAAAATGAAAAAAGATTAGGATTTAAACTAGAGGTAAAGCATGGAACATAAATTTTCCATCTTTTCAAATTGTTCCACTTAATAGATGAAATTATAGATAACCCTAAAACTGATAATTAAGGTAACTCAAAACAAAATAACTCTTTCACAAATAAAGTTTATTCTTACAATAAAAGTGTATGCAATACTTTTTTATAATGTTAAGAGGTGTCATTAGTTTTAAGGAGCTACAAATGGAAGAATTTTTGTTGCTTTTCGGCTTACCAAACATTTTTTTATTATTATCTTAAGGTGCTTGAAATTTTCAACATTTGATCTATATACCACGTTAAACATTTTCTTAAGTTTACTTTGTTTTTAGAAAAAATAATTTTTTAAAGTACTTATTTTTTAAATTTCGCTGACACATTATCCGCTGAACAGATGCATAAAATAATATAAAATGAAATATTACTTATTTTTAACTGTTAATTAGAAGAATAAAAAAAATACAGAAACACAGATAAATATTCACAGAGATTATTACATAATTTATCATAAAATTTAGTTTAAAAAAAAGAGGGAATATTAGAATGTGCGTATGCAATTTATGGAAGCACGGATTGAAACATAGCTTTATATTGCAAATTTTGCAGGCTTATTATTATTACTATTTGTTTATTTTTCGAACTTTGTTTTAATGTCTAAAGATTCTAAAAAACATGTACACTTTCTCCGAAAATTTTCCTTTTACATCTTATTTATTTAATTTTTCCTTTTACGGAAAAATTATTTCCTTCTAAACGCATTACTGACTTTACTAAATATCTTAAAATTCAACTTCTCTAAACAATCAATTTAAGGACATCAACCATATTCTTTCCTAAAATTTCACACACGGAACATCTGCTAAAATCAACATCTGCTAAATTGTACACCTGCGTAATAAAAAGTATAAATTTTACACCAGGAGAGTGAGTATTTAAATAAAGCTAAAATAGTATGTGAAAATTGCATTTTAAATTCTATAAATACCAAATTAATTTTTAAAAAAGTAGAAATTATTAGATACTCTCAAAACTGTATAAAATTTCCTTATATCATTAGAGAATATTTTCGTAAAATTTGGAAATCGCGAAAATATTCTGTTAATAGTCTTCAATAGTCCTTGTTTAGAGGCAAGTTACTTGACTCGCAACTTGACTACGTGTAAACGCATGCATTCAAGCTGCAGGTGAGTCAAGTAAACTAAGAAAAACTACGCAAGCGCGGAGTTACTTGACTTGATCGTCTACTTGACTCGTGTAAACGCGGTGTAACTCTTCTACAGTGGAAATGATGGAAACGAAGCGATGATCGTTGTTAGTTCTTGCATGATTCAGCAGGTGTGCCAACTATATTCGTCGAAGCTAAGTCATCCAAATGGAACGAAGAGAAAATTTTATTCTCGAGGTGTTGATTTCTGTGATATGATATATATATGTGAGATGCGCGCGCTTATCTGCCATTTTTTTTTATTCTTGCTTTTATTTTTATCTTTATTTTTCGAGGGGGAATTGTCGGCTGTGAGTAATTTTAATCAAAACGTAAACAAATTGAATGTGTTAAAATGAATCTGATTTCAAAGAGGGTGCAGCGAGGAAACTATGTTTCAAGGACTGACCATCTTATGTCCAAAAATTAAAAAAAAAGTCAGCACACTTGATACGTTCTAAAAAGTATCAAAAAGATGGTACGTACTTGTTTTTTCTTTTCCACTCAGGACCGACCTATGCTCGGATAGCTTCTGAAAACGTTTGGGGGCTGATGCCAATTTTTATAATAGACATTCAAAATATTTTAAATTAAGTTCACTTATTTTTCTACAGTCTGATAAAAAAAGAAACGAAATCCCCCAGTCATGTAATGCATAAGAAAACCCTCATCCTAACTACTTGTACATAGTACTTTGTGGACCTTCGAAGGAAACTAATAGTTTATGTGAATTTCTAGTACCTGTTTCCGTTATCAGCCCCTTTGGACTGGATGAAATCCCTACAAGCCGGTGGATCAAGTCTTTCACTTCTTTCTCACTGTGTTCTTCTCACAGTTGCTCCAGGGGAGTGTCCCCGGTCGCAATGTACAGACCTTCAAGTGGAACTGTGCTTGTATGTAAAGAGCATGGGAATATATGAGGCGGCCCTCCCCCCTTTGTACAGTGAACTGAAACAAACAAAAAAATGAAGAAAAACACCCCTCCGAACGTTGTACAGAAGACCCTCTCCACTACATCTGTTTGTGTTGTTTCGTTTTGTTTCTCATCCTCATGTGCTGTAGTATAATGGATGATGATGTATGTGAATATACTCGAGCGACTACATCAACAAGTCACACCGACGGAAATAAATATTTTGAATTTTTAATCTTGGTGTTTGCTCTCTTCAACTATCTACACACAAATACACACGTTTTACAATAAATGATAATACAATAAAATAATCAACAGCTGCATCCACAAGTCACGTGACTAAATAAATATTTTGAAATTTTAATCTTGGTATCTGCTCTCTTCAACTAACTACACACGCATACACACGTTTTACACTAAATAATAATGAAATTCATTAATCAGCAACTACATCTACAAGTCACGTGACTAAATAAATGTTTTGAATTTTTAATCTTGGTGTCTGCTCTCTTCAACTATTTATACACGCACACACACGCTTTATATTAAATGGTAATGAAATTAATTAATCAGCAACTACATCCACGAGTCACGTGACTAAATAAATGTTTTGCATTTTTAATCTTGGTGTCTGCTCTCTTCAACTATCTACACACACATGCATACGCTTTACATTAAATGATAATGAAATTAATCAATCAACAGCTCCATCCACAAGTCACGTGACTAAATAAATATTTTGAAATTTTAATCTTGGCTCTTTTCAGCGGTTTACACACATGCACACGCTTTACATTAAATGATAATGAAATGAATCAATCAACAACTACATCCACAAGTCACGTGACTAAATAAATATTTTGAGTTTTTAATCTTGGTGTCTGCTTTCTTCAACTGACTACACACGCATACACACGTTTTACATTAAATAGTAATGAAATTAATGAATCAACAGCTACATCCACAAGTCACTTGACTAAATAACTATTTTGAATTTTTAATCTTGATGTCTGCTTCTTCAACTATTTACACACGCATACACACGTTTTACATTAAATGATAATGAAATTAATTAATCAAAAGCTACATCCACAAGTCACGTGACTAAATACATATTTTGAATTTTTAATCTTGATGTCTGCTTCTTCAACTACCTACACACGCATACACACGTTTTATATTAAATGGTAATGGAATTAATTAGCCAACAGCTACATCCACGAGTCACGGGACTAAATAAATATTTTGAATTTTTAATCTTGGTGTCTGCTCTCTTCAGTTATCTACACACGCATACACATGTTTTACGTTAAATGATAATGAAATTAATTAATCAACAACTACATCCACAAGGCATGTGACTAAATAAATGTTTTGAATTTTTGAAATATATTGATTGCTCTCGCCAACTTTCTATTCACAGACACACACTTTTATGCTAAGCGATAAGGTAATAAAATCAGCACCAATTAAGTAAAGTTATCAACAAATGACGCCAACTGAAATAAAAAATTTGAATTTTTAAACCTGGTATCTGCTTTTTCAAAATTTCTCTATACATATTCACAAGTTTTACATTTAATGATAAGAAAATAAAATCTCCAACAACTACATAAAATCGATCACAAGATGGCGAAAAATATTTTGAATTTTTAAACCTGTCTCCTTTCTCCAGCTATCTACACATACACACATGTTTTACGTTAAATTTGAAGGAATAAAATCATCAACTACATAAAATCATTAAATCTTGATGACAAAAATAAGTATTTTGAATGTTTAAACCTAGTGTTTGTCCCTCTACAGCTGTCTACAAACACACACCTTTTTTATCAAATGATTTGGGAATAAAATCACCAATCCTTACTAATTAAATAAAATTAACAAGTCACGTCAACGAAAATAAATATTTTGAATTTTTAAACCTGTATCTGCTCTTGCTATCTATCTACCCACACACGTGTTTTACATTAAAGAACAAGGGAATAAAGTCAAGTATGTAAAATCCACAAGTCAAACCGACGGAAAAAAAAGTTTTGATTTTTAAAAGCACCTCTGATATATACTACACCTTATGGACACACACATACATGTTCTACATTACTTAATGATAACGTCATACATTTCTGTTTTTTACCTCTTGTACGAAGTAAATAAAGAATTTGTAATAGCAAAAATTTTTGGTTTTCAAGTTTAAAAAAAATACCTTTTTATCATGCTTTAATCTTGCTTTTATCATGCTTTTATCAATTTGACTTTTATCATGCTTTAATCTATTTTTATTAGTCTTGGCTTTACATCTGAATGTTTATACTATGAAACTTTATCTTTTAAATTTTAAATCTCTTTTGATACGAGTGTATTT
>CM063511.1:61302268-61397268 GCA_032207245.1 Pardosa pseudoannulata | reverse complement strand
TCTAGTTAACATGAAACTTTTAGAGATATGTTTTTTTCTTTTAATGTTAAAGTTTCTTCAAGATTGGGCCAAAGAATAGCTTAATGAATAGAGAGCTGCTGTTCAGTACCGGAGTTCGTAGTTTCAAATTCCATTGTGGCATAGATTTTCCGCCCTTTGTGATACGCAAAGTATGTGACCACGGGCGGCAAGATTTAGAGGAAGCAAAACTACCTGAAATTGATGAAAATCATAGAAAACATTCTTAGTATTGTTGTCTTTATTCATGATGCTATTTTTTCTGGTTAACATTTTACTTTTATAGCTATGTTTTTTTTTTAATTTTAAAGTTTCTTAACACTTCGCGTGCGGACAAGGTATTTTTACGTTTTTTGCAGTCTGTCACTGGAGCTCGGGTCACGTAAAAATACGTATTTAGTAGATTTGTGGTGGATACCCGCTAACCACCACAAATCTACTAAATACATATAATTATATGTATGTGTGACATTATATGCGTGTTGTTTGCGTTGCTATGCAATGCTTTGCATTTTTTCTTTCCGCAAGTTATGATTGTCGAGTTACTCGGTCTTTTGTTGCGTTATTTCGTCTTCAATCGAATTCCTAGCTCCAGAACGTACAAGTCTTGTTTTGTCAATTTGAAGCTTGGTTTTTTTATTGTTGAATACAAAATTGATAAAATGAACCGTTGTGACAAAGATCGTGATGAAGAAATATACACTGACAGATAATCGGACTTTAATTTTAAAAATTGTTTATTTTTGTGATTTCGTAAAAATATTGTTTTTTGTTTGTTAAATAATCATACAGTATATATTAAAGTGTAAAATAAAAAAAAAGTTTCATTCATAAAAACAAAGTAACTTTCGATTTACTGCGATTTTTCTGCATAACTAAACTTTCGCGCGATTCACGAAAAAATGGCCGCTGCACGCGTAAGTTGGAGGTGAAGTATACCCGCATGCCAAGTGTTAAAGATTAGGCCGATCAGTAGCTTAATGAGTAGAGGGCTGCTTTTCAGTACCAAAGTTCGTAGGTTCTAATGCCAATGTGGCATAGATTTTCGTAGCCATTCGGAATTGATTTCAAGCCGTCTGTCCCGGCCTCTCTTTAGGATTTATGTAGCAACCAAGTAGACCACAGTGATCCAAATCAAACCAAATTAAAATCTTCGCTATTGGTGAAGGCGACATTTCTTAAGTTTGATTACGTCGGCCAAAATGCTAGAGCCGGACCTACATATAGTGTTCATAAAATACATACATAGGGGTACAGAAAATTATACTCTGTGGGGAAAAAGCAGTATTTATCGGTATGTCACTTGTCGAGGACATAATACGCTAACTTTAAATCTCGGATTCGTTTAGTAATTAAAATTAGAAACTGTTGAAAGCTAATAATAACTTGAATGTGCAATAAAACTTTTTATTTAATGAAAAAGCATTATTTGCCTTTTTTTGAAGTAAATTTTGGAAAAATTGTCTTGCAAACGTAACATTAAAAGCAACGCCCTACAAAAACGGAATAACATTTTAGGATTAAAGCAACTGTATGAATACAACAATTAATCTGAGGAAACGCATATTCGTGAAAATCGAAGCGTCACCAGCAAGGGGTGAAGCAGTAGGTCTTGGTTTCATTACCCTATATCTGCAGCAAAACAGTAGATCGTAACTCTTTTAATCAATATTATTATTATTTCGTATAATAAATGACCGGGAAGGTCAATTAAGTTAGGCCAGTAAGAATAGCAGCAAATCAAACGTCAGTAAAATCAAAATAGCAGCGTATAACTTACCTAAACCCCAAAATTTCCACGAAATAAGTATTTATTATCATATTCTGCTGCAAAATCGGTTATATTATTAGTGTAAGTCGTCAGTGTAAGCTATGGTATAAGTACCCGGTGATATGCTTGTCATTTTACCACAAGGGATTAGGAAGAAGTCAAAAAAGGGCAAAATCTTTTTTCCGTTCCGGACCAGAATTTGCGCTATTTTATTCGATGTGTGAAATAATAAAATCAAATAGGTGTATGAGCAGTCGTAAGTTGAAGATTATATGTATTTATGTGTTTTTTAAAAAATCTAGGTAGACACTCTCCGGGGGACAAAGGCTTTCATTTCCTCCAACTAGAGCCTTTACCAAACCAGACCTATAATTTTTGGCGAAAAACTATTCGGATATCTTTGCACTCACCCATCCCTCAGCGCGGCCTCGAGGTCGATTCGCTTATACCAATATCCCTAACATACCCTGTGTTTATCCCAACGAAATCGCTCCCCTTTAATCAACGGTTTTCGCGACTACAGAACACAAATTTCGCTTTCCAGAAGAGGGAAGAGAAAAAAAAAACTGAGAAAAGAGCCTTTTCACGGGCAAGGCAACAACACTCTGGGCTATTTTTTCCCATGCCAGCCCCGAGTATTATTATTATTGATATAACGAAGAGCGCTTCTAGTGTTACGGGTAGGAGGAGAGTGTAGGGAAATTGCAAGATGTCGTCCGCTCAACCTCGTTTCTCCGTCATTAGAGCTGTAATTATTTTACCAATAGTGTTACGAGGGCGGTGAGGAGATAAAAAGAACTTTGAATGCTGATTTTGAATGCTGAAGGAGGGGGGAAAGGGGGGGGGTTCTGCACTTTCTAAATTTAGAGCATTGTCGTTCTTAAGAAAGTGAAATGGACATGGATTTTCACCCATGGTGATTTGTATGTACAGTAAAACCTTCAAAGTGGACATATTCGAATAAGGAACACTTTTTAAATTACAATTTCAATATTTGTATTTTCTATAGGATTGCGTATTATAACAATATTTTCTTTGGTGTGGTGGAAATAAGCAGTAGGTCCCGGTCTCATTAGTCCTCGTGTTGCAAAAGTAGCGCTCCAAAACCAAAACCAAAACCTATTTAATCAAATCACCAAACCGTTAGTAATTGTATTTGTGCCTAATATACACGATTAAATACAGTATGTAATCGTGTATAATAAGCAAAATTAAAAAAAAAATAGGAAAAAAATCAGAATATATTTTATTTCTTCCTGTAATTACACTATATAAGTACGAATAAAACAACCATTTAAGGAAGAAAATAAACTTTCTTTCTAAATAGTAATTTTACTCTATCTATAATTTATTACCATTGTCTTTTTATACGACAGTTGTAGTAACGAATGATGTTCAAATATTAGAGTGCTGCACTTCGGTATCGAAGTTCGTAAGTTCGAATCCCACATGGATGTTCGTAAATTTAGAGCATTGTCGTTCTTAAGAAAGTGAAACGGACATGGATTTTCATCTAGGGTAATTTGTAAAACCTTCAAAGTGGACATATATTTATTTCTATAGGATTGTCTTTTTATTTGGTACGAAGTGCTTATTTACGAATGTATTCCCTAAATCAATACTATTAGGAAATTGTAAGATCAATCACGAATGTTTGTAGCATTTGGGAAACAGTTTAAATTGAAACGAATAATTTTATTATTCCTCACGAAAAAAAGACCGCATTTAAGGAAGAAAAAAACATAGTGAACGGATAATTATAACTTTAAAACTACTCTATAATTACTCTTACCCATTAGCTTTTAATTAGAATTTATGATTGTCTTTTTTAGCGCTTGAACCTGTTCTTTCGCGTCGCGTCCATCTATACGACATCTCAAAGTGTGGAATCGAAAATCTATTTTGTATTTAATGTCAAAACCCAGACCGAATGTCCCCGGCTTATTTAAACTTTAAATGAATTTCGAATGATAGCGATCACATTTTTATAATACTGAACTCTATTATAAACAATTTTACATTATTTTATTACTTCGTATCAAAGTGAACAACCAAACATGGCCAAATGATATGGGTGCTTCATTCAATATAGCCACATTCCAAAAGGTTAATGTTTTTTTTTAAATGGTGGCAATATGTCCATATACCTTTATGAATTTGGCTACGAGTGTTAGCCCATTTGCAGACACCCGTGAGCGTTGCTTTGGAACACTAAGCGAATAACATTACTCCCACTGGGTCTTCGTAATTTAGAAGCAGGGGCCAGTAGAAAACTTCTTAGGTTTGGCCGGCAACCCCCAAAGGTATCTCAAAACGTTAATGTAGAAGAAAAAGTAAATTTTTTGTTGTTGCTCAGATAATAAAACTATCATTTTTTCCTTTAAAATACGTTTATTTTAGAAACTAAACGAGTATGAATTCCTATTTTTTAGAAACTAGTCACTCACATACATGAACGACAAACTTAAGAAAGATCAATATTCTTATCTCGGATATAAGAGAATTTCTTTTTGCTAGAACTTACTCACATACAACAAATCAAAATATTCTGCTTCGATCTGCTGAAACCTCGTAAGGAATACAATATATAAAACTATTCTATTACAAAAATTTAGTCGTGGTGATATCAGCGATCACTTATTTTCAACGGCATGAAATGAAATATTCACCTCAGTGCATGTAGAAGGAAAATTATACCTTAAACATAAAATACCTTGTTAGATTGCTATCGTATCATTCTTTTGTGACACATACGGAAAAAGATTTAAAGAAATTTATGTTATAACTGAACAATACCTACTTTCAGTGCATTAAATACGCTGTAAAGTAGCTATTGTTCATTTAATGCTTATTTAGAATTCATAGTTTTGAAGGAAATGTTCTTATCTGAAACAGAGCTTGCTAACAACCAGTCAATTTGATAATGCTATCATTCGATCAAGTTATGATTTCATTGCTCATTCAAAACACCAGCAATTTTGTCTTGATTCTTAATAGGTTGTATCATGCAACCCTCAACATCTTTGTGATTTTCCCTCAAGTACAGGGATGGACAAACTACGGCCCGCGGGCCAACCCCTGTCCACCGGAAGGTTTTATCCGGAAAGAAAGAATTTTAAGTTCCTTGCGGAAAGAATTTTAAGTTGCTGGTCTGAGGCAAATTAAAAGAAATATATATTTATACATTATATATCCATCTCCTTTTCTACTTTTTTTTAAATATTATATCTCAAATTTATTATCTCACTCCCAGAGGTTCAGCGTATATTTGCTTCTTATATGTGAACAAATGTTTTCAACTTTGAACCTTAGAAATAATAATTTCAGAAGTAGACTGACAGATGAGCATATATTTGTTTCTTAAAATCAGTACATACTTCGAACCTCAGTATAAGTACGAAGAAGATCAGCGTATTTGCTTCTTATATGTGAACAAATGTTTTCAACTTTGAACCTTAGAAATAATAATTTCAGAAGTAGACTGACAGATGAGCATTTAGCACTGTTTCTTAAAATCAGTACATCTCACTTCGAACCTCAGTATAAGTACGCCCAGAAGTTCAGCGTATATTTGCTTCTTATATGTAAACAAATGTTTTCAACTTTGAACCTTAGAAATAATAATTTCAGAAGTAGACTGACAGATGAGCATTTAGCACTGTTTCTTAAAATCAGTACATCTCACTTCGAACCTCAGTATAAGTACGCCCAGAAGTTCAGCGTATATTTGCTTCTTATATGTGAACAAATGTTTTCAACTTTGAACCTTAGAAATAATAATTTCAGAAGTAGACTGACAGATGAGCATTTAGCACTGTTTCTTAAAATCAGTACATCTCACTTCGAACCTCAGTATAAGCAGCGGTATATTTGCTTCTTATATGTGAACAAATGTTTTCAACTTTGAACCTTAGAAATAATAATTTCAGAAGTAGACTGACAGATGAGCATTTAGCATTGTTTCTTAAAATCAGTACATCTCACTTCGAACCTCAGTATAAGTACGCCCAGAAGATCAGCGTATATTTGCTTCTTATATGTGAACAAATATTTTCAACTTTGAACCTTAGAAAGAATAATTTCAGAAGTAGACTGACAGATGAGCATTTAGCACTGTTTCTTAAAATCAGTACATCTCACTTCGAACCTCAGTATAAGTACGCCCAGAAGTTCAGCGTATATTTGCTTCTTATATGTGAACAAATGTTTTCAACTTTGAACCTTAGAAATAATAATTTCAGAAGTAGACTGACAGATGAGCATTTAGCACTGTTTCTTAAAATCAGTACATCTCACTTCGAACCTCAGTATAAGTACGCCCAGAAGTTCAGCGTATATTTGCTTCTTATATGTGAACAAATATTTTCAACTTTGAACCTTAGAAATAATAATTTCAGAAGTAGACTGACAGATGAGCATTTAGCACTGTTTCTTAAAATCAGTACATCTCACTTCGAACCTCAGTATAAGTACGCCCAGAAGTTCAGCGTATATTTGCTTCTTATATGTGAACAAATGTTTTCAACTTTGAACCTTAGAAATAATAATTTCAGAAGTAGACTGACAGATGAGCATTTAGCACTGTTTCTTAAAATCAGTACATCTCACTTCGAACCTCAGTATAAGTACGCCCAGAAGTTCAGCGTATATTTGCTTCTTATATGTGAACAAATGTTTTCAACTTTGAACCTTAGAAATAATAATTTCAGAAGTAGACTGACAGATGAGCATTTAGCATTGTTTCTTAAAATCAGTACATCTCACTTCGAACCTCAGTATAAGTACGCCCAGAAGTTCAGCGTATATTTGCTTCTTATATGTGAACAAATGTTTTCAACTTTGAACCTTAGAAATAATAATTTCAGAAGTAGACTGACAGATGAGCATTTAGCACTGTTTCTTAAAATCAGTACATCTCACTTCGAACCTCAGTATAAGTACGCCCAGAAGATCAGCGTATATTTGCTTCTTATATGTGAACAAATGTTTTCAACTTTGAACCTTAGAAATAATAATTTCAGAAGTAGACTGACAGATGAGCATTTAGCACTGTTTCTTAAAATCAGTACATCTCACTTCGAACCTCAGTATAAGTACGCCCAGAAGATCAGCGTATATTTGCTTCTTATATGTGAACAAATGTTTTCAACTTTGAACCTTAGAAATAATAATTTCAGAAGTAGACTGACAGATGAGCATTTAGCACTGTTTCTTAAAATCAGTACATCTCACTTCGAACCTCAGTATAAGTACGCCCAGAAGTTCAGCGTATATTTGCTTCTTATATGTGAACAAATGTTTTCAACTTTGAACCTTAGAAATAATAATTTCAGAAGTAGACTGACAGATGAGCATTTAGCATTGTTTCTTAAAATCAGTACATCTCACTTCGAACCTCAGTATAAGTACGCCCAGAAGTTCAGCGTATATTTGCTTCTTATATGTGAACAAATGTTTTCAACTTTGAACCTTAGAAATAATAATTTCAGAAGTAGACTGACAGATGAGCATTTAGCATTGTTTCTTAAAATCAGTACATCTCACTTCGAACCTCAGTATAAGTACGCCCAGAAGTTCAGCGTATATTTGCTTCTTATATGTGAACAAATGTTTTCAACTTTGAACCTTAGAAATAATAATTTCAGAAGTAGACTGACAGATGAGCATTTAGCACTGTTTCTTAAAATCAGTACATCTCACTTCGAACCTCAGTATAAGTACGCCCAGAAGTTCAGCGTATATTTGCTTCTTATATGTGAACAAATGTTTTCAACTTTGAACCTTAGAAATAATAATTTCAGAAGTAGACTGACAGATGAGCATTTAGCATTGTTTCTTAAAATCAGTACATCTCACTTCGAACCTCAGTATAAGTACGCCCAGAGAGTTCAGCGTATATTTGCTTCTTATATGTGAACAAATGTTTTCAACTTTGAACCTTAGAAATAATAATTTCAGAAGTAGACTGACAGATGAGCATTTAGCACTGTTTCTTAAAATCAGTACATCTCACTTCGAACCTCAGTATAAGTACGCCCAGAAGTTCAGCGTATATTTGCTTCTTATATGTGAACAAATGTTTTCAACTTTGAACCTTAGAAATAATAATTTCAGAAGTAGACTGACAGATGAGCATTTAGCACTGTTTCTTAAAATCAGTACATCTCACTTCGAACCTCAGTATAAGTACGCCCAGAAGTTCAGCGTATATTTGCTTCTTATATGTGAACAAATGTTTTCAACTTTGAACCTTAGAAATAATAATTTCAGAAGTAGACTGACAGATGAGCATTTAGCATTGTTTCTTAAAATCAGTACATCTCACTTCGAACCTCAGTATAAGTACGCCCAGAAGTTCAGCGTATATTTGCTTCTTATATGTGAACAAAATGTTTTCAACTTTGAACCTTAGAAATAATAATTTCAGAAGTAGACTGACAGATGAGCATTTAGCACTGTTTCTTAAAATCAGTACATCTCACTTCGAACCTCAGTATAAGTACGCCCAGAAGTTCAGCGTATATTTGCTTCTTATATGTGAACAAATGTTTTCAACTTTGAACCTTAGAAATAATAATTTCAGAAGTAGACTGACAGATGAGCATTTAGCACTGTTTCTTAAAATCAGTACATCTCACTTCGAACCTCAGTATAAGTACGCCCAGAAGTTCAGCGTATATTTGCTTCTTATATGTGAACAAATGTTTTCAACTTTGAACCTTAGAAATAATAATTTCAGAAGTAGACTGACAGATGAGCATTTAGCACTGTTTCTTAAAATCAGTACATCTCACTTCGAACCTCAGTATAAGTACGCCCAGAAGTTCAGCGTATATTTGCTTCTTATATGTGAACAAATGTTTTCAACTTTGAACCTTAGAAATAATAATTTCAGAAGTAGACTGACAGATGAGCATTTAGCACTGTTTCTTAAAATCAGTACATCTCACTTCGAACCTCAGTATAAGTACGCCCAGAAGATCAGCGTATATTTGCTTCTTATATGTGAACAAATGTTTTCAACTTTGAACCTTAGAAATAATAATTTCAGAAGTAGACTGACAGATGAGCATTTAGCACTGTTTCTTAAAATCAGTACATCTCACTTCGAACCTCAGTATAAGTACGCCCAGAAGTTCAGCGTATATTTGCTTCTTATATGTGAACAAATGTTTTCAACTTTGAACCTTAGAAATAATAATTTCAGAAGTAGACTGACAGATGAGCATTTAGCACTGTTTCTTAAAATCAGTACATCTCACTTCGAACCTCAGTATAAGTACGCCCAGAAGTTCAGCGTATATTTGCTTCTTATATGTGAACAAATGTTTTCAACTTTGAACCTTAGAAATAATAATTTCAGAAGTAGACTGACAGATGAGCATTTAGCACTGTTTCTTAAAATCAGTACATCTCACTTCGAACCTCAGTATAAGTACGCCCAGAAGTTCAGCGTATATTTGCTTCTTATATGTGAACAAATGTTTTCAACTTTGAACCTTAGAAATAATAATTTCAGAAGTAGACTGACAGATGAGCATTTAGCACTGTTTCTTAAAATCAGTACATCTCACTTCGAACCTCAGTATAAGTACGCCCAGAAGTTCAGCGTATATTTGCTTCTTATATGTGAACAAATGTTTTCAACTTTGAACCTTAGAAATAATAATTTCAGAAGTAGACTGACAGATGAGCATTTAGCACTGTTTCTTAAAATCAGTACATCTCACTTCGAACCTCAGTATAAGTACGCCCAGAAGTTCAGCGTATATTTGCTTCTTATATGTGAACAAATGTTTTCAACTTTGAACCTTAGAAATAATAATTTCAGAAGTAGACTGACAGATGAGCATTTAGCACTGTTTCTTAAAATCAGTACATCTCACTTCGAACCTCAGTATAAGTACGCCCAGAAGTTCAGCGTATATTTGCTTCTTATATGTGAACAAATGTTTTCAACTTTGAACCTTAGAAATAATAATTTCAGAAGTAGACTGACAGATGAGCATTTAGCACTGTTTCTTAAAATCAGTACATCTCACTTCGAACCTCAGTATAAGTACGCCCAGAAGTTCAGCGTATATTTGCTTCTTATATGTGAACAAATGTTTTCAACTTTGAACCTTAGAAATAATAATTTCAGAAGTAGACTGACAGATGAGCATTTAGCACTGTTTCTTAAAATCAGTACATCTCACTTCGAACCTCAGTATAAGTACGCCCAGAAGTTCAGCGTATATTTGCTTCTTATATGTGAACAAATGTTTTCAACTTTGAACCTTAGAAATAATAATTTCAGAAGTAGACTGACAGATGAGCATTTAGCACTGTTTCTTAAAATCAGTACATCTCACTTCGAACCTCAGTATAAGTACGCCCAGAAGTTCAGCGTATATTTGCTTCTTATATGTGAACAAATGTTTTCAACTTTGAACCTTAGAAATAATAATTTCAGAAGTAGACTGACAGATGAGCATTTAGCACTGTTTCTTAAAATCAGTACATCTCACTTCGAACCTCAGTATAAGTACGCCCAGAAGTTCAGCGTATATTTGCTTCTTATATGTGAACAAATGTTTTCAACTTTGAACCTTAGAAATAATAATTTCAGAAGTAGACTGACAGATGAGCATTTAGCACTGTTTCTTAAAATCAGTACATCTCACTTCGAACCTCAGTATAAGTACGCCCAGAAGTTCAGCGTATATTTGCTTCTTATATGTGAACAAATGTTTTCAACTTTGAACCTTAGAAATAATAATTTCAGAAGTAGACTGACAGATGAGCATTTAGCACTGTTTCTTAAAATCAGTACATCTCACTTCGAACCTCAGTATAAGTACGCCCAGAAGTTCAGCGTATATTTGCTTCTTATATGTGAACAAATGTTTTCAACTTTGAACCTTAGAAATAATAATTTCAGAAGTAGACTGACAGATGAGCATTTAGCACTGTTTCTTAAAATCAGTACATCTCACTTCGAACCTCAGTATAAGTACGCCCAGAAGTTCAGCGTATATTTGCTTCTTATATGTGAACAAATGTTTTCAACTTTGAACCTTAGAAATAATAATTTCAGAAGTAGACTGACAGATGAGCATTTAGCACTGTTTCTTAAAATCAGTACATCTCACTTCGAACCTCAGTATAAGTACGCCCAGAAGTTCAGCGTATATTTGCTTCTTATATGTGAACAAATGTTTTCAACTTTGAACCTTAGAAATAATAATTTCAGAAGTAGACTGACAGATGAGCATTTAGCACTGTTTCTTAAAATCAGTACATCTCACTTCGAACCTCAGTATAAGTACGCCCAGAAGTTCAGCGTATATTTGCTTCTTATATGTGAACAAATGTTTTCAACTTTGAACCTTAGAAATAATAATTTCAGAAGTAGACTGACAGATGAGCATTTAGCACTGTTTCTTAAAATCAGTACATCTCACTTCGAACCTCAGTATAAGTACGCCCAGAAGATCAGCGTATATTTGCTTCTTATATGTGAACAAATGTTTTCAACTTTGAACCTTAGATTAATAATTTCAGAAGTAGACTGACAGATGAGCATTTAGCACTGTTTCTTAAAATCAGTACATCTCACTTCGAACCTCAGTATAAGTACGCCCAGAAGTTCAGCGTATATTTGCTTCTTATATGTGAACAAATGTTTTCAACTTTGAACCTTAGAAATAATAATTTCAGAAGTAGACTGACAGATGAGCATTTAGCACTGTTTCTTAAAATCAGTACATCTCACTTCGAACCTCAGTATAAGTACGCCCAGAAGTTCAGCGTATATTTGCTTCTTATATGTGAACAAATGTTTTCAACTTTGAACCTTAGAAATAATAATTTCAGAAGTAGACTGACAGATGAGCATTTAGCACTGTTTCTTAAAATCAGTACATCTCACTTCGAACCTCAGTATAAGTACGCCCAGAAGTTCAGCGTATATTTGCTTCTTATATGTGAACAAATGTTTTCAACTTTGAACCTTAGAAATAATAATTTCAGAAGTAGACTGACAGATGAGCATTTAGCACTGTTTCTTAAAATCAGTACATCTCACTTCGAACCTCAGTATAAGTACGCCCAGAAGTTCAGCGTATATTTGCTTCTTATATGTGAACAAATGTTTTCAACTTTGAACCTTAGAAATAATAATTTCAGAAGTAGACTGACAGATGAGCATTTAGCACTGTTTCTTAAAATCAGTACATCTCACTTCGAACCTCAGTATAAGTACGCCCAGAAGTTCAGCGTATATTTGCTTCTTATATGTGAACAAATGTTTTCAACTTTGAACCTTAGAAATAATAATTTCAGAAGTAGACTGACAGATGAGCATTTAGCATTGTTTCTTAAAATCAGTACATCTCACTTCGAACCTCAGTATAAGTACGCCCAGAAGTTCAGCGTATATTTGCTTCTTATATGTGAACAAATGTTTTCAACTTTGAACCTTAGAAATAATAATTTCAGAAGTAGACTGACAGATGAGCATTTAGCACTGTTTCTTAAAATCAGTACATCTCACTTCGAACCTCAGTATAAGTACGCCCAGAAGTTCAGCGTATATTTGCTTCTTATATGTGAACAAATGTTTTCAACTTTGAACCTTAGAAATAATAATTTCAGAAGTAGACTGACAGATGAGCATTTAGCACTGTTTCTTAAAATCAGTACATCTCACTTCGAACCTCAGTATAAGTACGCCCAGAAGTTCAGCGTATATTTGCTTCTTATATGTGAACAAATTTTTCAACTTTGAACCTTAGAAATAATAATTTCAGAAGTAGACTGACAGATGAGCATTTAGCACTGTTTCTTAAAATCAGTACATCTCACTTCGAACCTCAGTATAAGTACGCCCAGAAGTTCAGCGTATATTTGCTTCTTATATGTGAACAAATGTTTTCAACTTTGAACCTTAGAAATAATAATTTCAGAAGTAGACTGACAGATGAGCATTTAGCACTGTTTCTTAAAATCAGTACATCTCACTTCGAACCTCAGTATAAGTACGCCCAGAAGATCAGCGTATATTTGCTTCTTATATGTGAACAAATGTTTTCAACTTTGAACCTTAGAAATAATAATTTCAGAAGTAGACTGACAGATGAGCATTTAGCACTGTTTCTTAAAATCAGTACATCTCACTTCGAACCTCAGTATAAGTACGCCCAGAAGTTCAGCGTATATTTGCTTCTTATATGTGAACAAATGTTTTCAACTTTGAACCTTAGAAATAATAATTTCAGAAGTAGACTGACAGATGAGCATTTAGCATTGTTTCTTAAAATCAGTACATCTCACTTCGAACCTCAGTATAAGTACGCCCAGAAGTTCAGCGTATATTTGCTTCTTATATGTGAACAAATGTTTTCAACTTTGAACCTTAGAAATAATAATTTCAGAAGTAGACTGACAGATGAGCATTTAGCACTGTTTCTTAAAAATCAGTACATCTCACTTCGAACCTCAGTATAAGTACGCCCAGAAGTTCAGCGTATATTTGCTTCTTATATGTGAACAAATGTTTTCAACTTTGAACCTTAGAAATAATAATTTCAGAAGTAGACTGACAGATGAGCATTTAGCACTGTTTCTTAAAATCAGTACATCTCACTTCGAACCTCAGTATAAGTACGCCCAGAAGTTCAGCGTATATTTGCTTCTTATATGTGAACAAATGTTTTCAACTTTGAACCTTAGAAATAATAATTTCAGAAGTAGACTGACAGATGAGCATTTAGCACTGTTTCTTAAAATCAGTACATCTCACTTCGAACCTCAGTATAAGTACGCCCAGAAGATCAGCGTATATTTGCTTCTTATATGTGAACAAATGTTTTCAACTTTGAACCTTAGAAATAATAATTTCAGAAGTAGACTGACAGATGAGCATTTAGCATTGTTTCTTAAAATCAGTACATCTCACTTCGAACCTCAGTATAAGTACGCCCAGAAGTTCAGCGTATATTTGCTTCTTATATGTGAACAAATGTTTTCAACTTTGAACCTTAGAAATAATAATTTCAGAAGTAGACTGACAGATGAGCATTTAGCACTGTTTCTTAAAATCAGTACATCTCACTTCGAACCTCAGTATAAGTACGCCCAGAAGTTCAGCGTATATTTGCTTCTTATATGTGAACAAATGTTTTCAACTTTGAACCTTAGAAATAATAATTTCAGAAGTAGACTGACAGATGAGCATTTAGCACTGTTTCTTAAAATCAGTACATCTCACTTCGAACCTCAGTATAAGTACGCCCAGAAGATCAGCGTATATTTGCTTCTTATATGTGAACAAATGTTTTCAACTTTGAACCTTAGAAATAATAATTTCAGAAGTAGACTGACAGATGAGCATTTAGCACTGTTTCTTAAAATCAGTACATCTCACTTCGAACCTCAGTATAAGTACGCCCAGAAGTTCAGCGTATATTTGCTTCTTATATGTGAACAAATGTTTTCAACTTTGAACCTTAGAAATAATAATTTCAGAAGTAGACTGACAGATGAGCATTTAGCACTGTTTCTTAAAATCAGTACATCTCACTTCGAACCTCAGTATAAGTACGCCCAGAAGTTCAGCGTATATTTGCTTCTTATATGTGAACAAATGTTTTCAACTTTGAACCTTAGAAATAATAATTTCAGAAGTAGACTGACAGATGAGCATTTAGCACTGTTTCTTAAAATCAGTACATCTCACTTCGAACCTCAGTATAAGTACGCCCAGAAGTTCAGCGTATATTTGCTTCTTATATGTGAACAAATGTTTTCAACTTTGAACCTTAGAAATAATAATTTCAGAAGTAGACTGACAGATGAGCATTTAGCACTGTTTCTTAAAATCAGTACATCTCACTTCGAACCTCAGTATAAGTACGCCCAGAAGATCAGCGTATATTTGCTTCTTATATGTGAACAAATGTTTTCAACTTTGAACCTTAGAAATAATAATTTCAGAAGTAGACTGACAGATGAGCATTTAGCACTGTTTCTTAAAATCAGTACATCTCACTTCGAACCTCAGTATAAGTACGCCCAGAAAGTTCAGCGTATATTTGCTTCTTATATGTGAACAAATGTTTTCAACTTTGAACCTTAGAAATAATAATTTCAGAAGTAGACTGACAGATGAGCATTTAGCACTGTTTCTTAAAATCAGTACATCTCACTTCGAACCTCAGTATAAGTACGCCCAGAAGATCAGCGTATATTTGCTTCTTATATGTGAACAAATGTTTTCAACTTTGAACCTTAGAAATAATAATTTCAGAAGTAGACTGACAGATGAGCATTTAGCATTGTTTCTTAAAATCAGTACATCTCACTTCGAACCTCAGTATAAGTACGCCCAGAAGATCAGCGTATATTTGCTTCTTATATGTGAACAAATGTTTTCAACTTTGAACCTTAGAAATAATAATTTCAGAAGTAGACTGACAGATGAGCATTTAGCATTGTTTCTTAAAATCAGTACATCTCACTTCGAACCTCAGTATAAGTACGCCCAGAAGATCAGCGTATATTTGCTTCTTATATGTGAACAAATGTTTTCAACTTTGAACCTTAGAAATAATAATTTCAGAAGTAGACTGACAGATGAGCATTTAGCATTGTTTCTTAAAATCAGTACATCTCACTTCGAACCTCAGTATAAGTACGCCCAGAAGATCAGCGTATATTTGCTTCTTATATGTGAACAAATGTTTTCAACTTTGAACCTTAGAAATAATAATTTCAGAAGTAGACTGACAGATGAGCATTTAGCACTGTTTCTTAAAATCAGTACATCTCACTTCGAACCTCAGTATAAGTACGCCCAGAAGATCAGCGTATATTTGCTTCTTATATGTGAACAAATATTTTCAACTTTGAACCTTAGAAATAATAATTTCAGAAGTAGACTGACAGATGAGCATATAACACTGTTTCTTAAAATCAGTACATCTCACTTCGAACCTCAGTATAAGTACGCCCAGAAGATCAACGTATATTTGCTTCTTATATGTGAACAAATGTTTTCAACTTTGAACCTTAGAAATAATAATTTCAGAAGTAGACTGACAGATGAGCATTTAGCACTGTTTCTTAAAATCAGTACATCTCACTTCGAACCTCAGTATAAGTACGCCCAGAAGATCAGCGTATATTTGCTTCTTATATGTGAACAAATGTTTTCAACTTTGAACCTTAGAAATAATAATTTCAGAAGTAGACTGACAGATGAGCATTTAGCACTGTTTCTTAAAATCAGTACATCTCACTTCGAACCTCAGTATAAGTACGCCCAGAAGATCAGCGTATATTTGCTTCTTATATGTGAACAAATGTTTTCAACTTTGAACCTTAAAAATAATAATTTCAGAAGTAGACTGACAGATGAGCATTTAGCACTGTTTCTTAAAATCAGTACATCTCACTTCGAACCTCAGTACAAGTACGCCCAGAAGATCAGCGTATATTTGCTTCTTATATGTGAACAAATGTTTTCAACTTTGAACCTTAGAAATAATAATTTCAGAAGTAGACTGACAGATGAGCATTTAGCATTGTTCCTTAAAATCAGTACATCTAACTTCGAACCAAGAGTAAAAGTGCCAAGAGGCTGCTTCACTGAAGAACAGGGTGCCCCCGCCAACTTGGCGATAAAGCCCTGAGCATGGCAGCCTAACATTTTTTCCTGATCTCGCCGTGTCCAAACAATCTGTATCTATATTTTAATTTTTATTATATTTCTATCCAGCTTTTCTTGTGGAATCCATTTCTTATATATTAAATGCGCGTAATACTTTAAAAAAAAAAACTAGATATAATGAATCCTTAATGATTCACTATGCCTCATTTTTGATAATTTGGAGATGTTGGCTTTCTAAACTGTCCATTAATTAACAACCCATAAATGTAAATGACCGCTTTCTCAGTGGTTTTGGTTAATTAAAAAATGCATGCTCTATTTCAATGGCGCAATATAAACCAATTAAAGTTGCCCATATAGCAAGGGATATGTTGTTCGAATGAAATACCTTTGTGTTTTAGTAAACATCTTCAATAGTTTCACCAAATTTGCAAAGGGGTACCCTATTCTTCAGTAGTACCCACAGAGGCTTATGTAGACCACACCAGACAACTAGTACAATAACATTTCCTTTATTGAAGGATTTTGGATTAAATTAGTATATCCAATTAGGACTTGATATCCGGAGGGAAATCAACTGTCTCCATCTTTACTTCTCAAGCAGGTGTGACCGGCGTAATAATGACGTGGATATATGAAGTCTAGGTTTGTGACACTATAGCATAATAGTGGTCTCCCCCCAGATGGTTTGCCTATATAAATTAATAAGAAGTCATATCGATAACTCACCTAAACTCCCCAGCCTATGAGGGCCTCGTGAGTAATGCGTCAATGTTTTCCAGGACAGATCTTCTCTACTGTCCATATCAGATGTAGAGTCCTGTTCTTCTTCCGCTTCTTATTGTCGAAATGTGGCTGATACCTCCCGAATACTTTTCTAGCCGCAAAAGGGAGGGAAAAGCCTTCTCTTCTTAGACTCTGGTAGTCTAACAAAACAAGACTTGGCTCAAAGCCCGGAGTCCGCAAAAACTAAGTCATCTCGCGACTTACACAAAAACTTTCTTCTCTGTAAAGATGTGAACTTATAGCTTTCCAAATCACGCCTGGTTCCAAAAAAGCAAAAAGTCAAAATGACCAGAGCGTCGGACACTGTTGTTTTTTAAATTTCCTTGAAATGTCGTCGGATGAGCATGACATCACTCATTCTAAGAGATCCTCATAGGTTGGGGAGTTTAGGTTGGTTATCGATATGCCTTGTATGAATAAAGCAATCAAATCCTTGTTTTGATTTTATAATGAGGCCGAAAATCGTGAAAATCATGTACCAATGTTTCTTTACATACTTGATACCACAAATCATTGGCGGATGAATGGAAGGGTGCTGCTGTTCATTACCGGAGTCAGCTGTTTCGAACTCCACTGCTCCCATGGTTGTTAGTAGCTACTGAGAATTGACTTTAAGATCCCGGATCCATTAGACCTCACTTAACAACTCAGTAGACCGTAGCGTTCAAAACAAAACAAAACTACAAATAGCTACGCAGTACAATCTTTATTTTTTTTAAAATACATACTCGCACGTGATACATTTTACTGGCATTGCAATCTAAGGAATAAAGAATTTGTAAAATATTTTATACAATTTTTTTTATAAAGTATTCTACAAATATTAGCCGAAATGTCACCACCAAAAAGTGTCTGGATTGTTCGGCTCTAGAACCGCCGCTACACCCACTCACACTGTAGAGTTCCAGACTCATGCCTCGAAATATAATTGAGGACTTGATATCTGGAGGTGAAATCAGCAGTTTCCACCTTTTCTTCTCAAGCAGATGTGGCAGGCGTAACAATAACTTGGATACATGAAGTCTAGGTATGTGACACTATAACATTATAGTGGTCTCCCCCCAGATAATTGGCCTATATATATTAATAAGAAGGCATATCTATAACTCACCTAAACTCCCCAGCCTATGAGGGGTTCGTAAAATGAGGGATGTGTCAATGCTCCCCAAGACAGATCTTTTCTATTGTCCATATCAGACGAAGAGTCCTGTTCTGCTTCCACTTCTTATTGTCGAAATGTAGCTGATAGCTCCCAAATACATTTCTGGCAACTCAGCTGCAAAAGAGAGAGAAATCTTCTTTTCTTAGACTCTAGTAATCTGACAAAACAGGACTTTGTTCCCGAAGTTCGCAAAAACTAAATCCCCTCGCTACTCACACCAAAACTTTCTTCTCTCTAGAGAGGTGGACACATAACTATCCAAGCCACGCCCGGGTCAAAAAAAAAAAAAAAGCCAAAATGACCAGAGCGTCGGTTGAGCTCTCGTTTTTAAAGTTCCTCGAAGTGTCGTCGTCGGAGCAGGACATCGCTCATTTTACGAGGCCCTCATAGGCTTGAGAATTTAGGTGGGTTATCGATATGCCTTGTTATTAATTTATATAGGCCAACCATCAGGGGCGAGACCACAATTATGTTATAGTGTCACAAACCTAGACTTCATGTATCCACGTTATTGTTACGCCGGCCACACCTGCTTGAGAAGAAAAGGTGGAAACAGCTGATTCCCCCTCCGGACAACAAGTCCTTAATTGTATTTCGAGGCATGTAGAGGCGGTTCTAGAACCAGACAAACCGGACATTTTTTTGGGTGACATTTTGGCTAGTATTTGTAGAATACTTTATTAGAAAAAAAATTGCATAAAATATTTTACAAAGTAAAATTCTTTATTCCTTAGGTTGCAATGTAAACCAGTTCAAGTAAAATGTGTCACGTGCGAGTATGTATTAAAAAAAATAAAGATTGCACTGCGTAGCTATTTGTAGTTTTGTTTTGTTTTGAACTCTACGGTCTACTTTGTTGTTGCGTGAAGTCTAATGAGGCCGGGACCTACTGCTTAAAGCATATTCCGAGAGGCTAGTAACAACCATGACAGCAGCTAGATTCGAAACAACGGACTCCGGTAATGATCAGCAGAATCCTTCCATTTGTCCACCAATGATTTGTGGTATCAAGTATGTAAAGAAACATTGGTAGGTACACTTCTGACAGGATTTTCATGATTTTCGGCTTCATTATAAAATCAAAACAAGGATTTTATTGTTTTATTCATGCTAATACTATGCTTAGAGTGGAAAATAATAAAACTGTCTAAAAGAATATTTTTAGATTGTTACTGAGTCCGTATAGACTGTTTTTTTTTATCTGTTTATGGAGTCAAAATAAATTATTTTGATTATAGTACAGTGCATAACTATTGAAAATTTTACATTTTGTAAACATATTTATAGTTATTCAAAGAAGAACTTCTCAACGGGACAAATTAAAATATTATTTCGGGTGTAACTGGAGTGCAGTATCTACATGACTAGTCACAGATATTTAATGCACACTTAAGTACTGAGGACCAGTCTAGGACCAAATCTCCAAGGTGCACTTTCGGTACCACACTTCGTGGCTTTGTATATTTATAAAAGCATGCATTTTTGTAGCCGTGCGGAAATGGTTTTAAGCAATAAGTCCATATCCTATTATTCCTCATGTATTAAAGTAGACCATGCCGCTAAAAATCAACCCAAACCTTGATTCTGTGGAAAAAAATATTCAGGAAAATTACTCCTAATGCCAGACCATCAAAGAATACCTTTAACCATGTTAAAATTTTGTATCCTCGATAAAAATATTTTTTGGATGCACATGGAAAAATGCTTTATGGATTCAACCTCCCACACAAAAGTTAATATTTTTTTCTGAACACTAGAGTTGTACAGTTAAAAAAATAGAAGAATAAAAATTAAAGTTTTAAATTTTCTTCAATTGTTTTTCAACAACTAGAAATACTGGTACAAATACTTAACCCACTATAATTGTGTTTAATATTTGTTCAAACTAAGAATCGATATCAATAAATTCGATTAGAGATTGTTCTGTCATATTTTTGTGTTGTAAACAATCACTGATTACTACGGGGACACAAAATTTCTTTCTGCTACATCTTTGAAATGTCTGGTAGGGTGCGCTACATGTTGCTTTTTTTACTACACCAGGGGCAGTGACTCCAGATCTACTGCGTAAAGTCGCTTCGAAAGGCTGTGAACATTCAAGCTTTTTATTGGTTGTGTCATGGATGTTCGTAGCAGTTCAGAGTCGGCTTTAAGCTGTAGGTCCCGGTCTCATCAGCTCTTGTATTTCAGAAAAGTAGACGGTACTGCTCCAGACCAAACTAAAGGCCGGTCTCACCAAAGTCGTTTAACTGCTAACCGCAACTGATTAATGTTTAAACGGAGAACTGCGTCCTAGCATTGGTTGGTGCCATGGATTAATTATGGTTAGCCGTTAAACAACTTTGGTGAGACCGGCTCTAAACCATTCAAGCCAATATTGGGATTCGAATCTACAAACCCTAGTATCGAAGATTATTGCCTTATTCATTTGGCTGTTGTTCACTTTTTACTCGGAAAGTTTAGGTGCTGTAAGATGGCCACATAGTGCTGAAATAAAGAAAAAATATGTTATAAAAGTGGTGTCTCATAATAAATTGATAGTCTTTGCAAAAACTCGAGAAAAAAACTAAATACAAGGCGAAGATGATAATTTCAAAAGATGTCAACATTCTTTTTGTGTTAGTTTTTGGTTATTAGATGTCAATTTCGAGAGCCAAGATATAGGTAAGTTCAGTTTCTTTTTAAAGACTAATGGCAAAACTTTTAACTTTGTAAACATGTTTCTTTTTGTTCACGACTGTGCTTCAATTCTTTGAAAAAAATGTCTTGGTAACTTTTTGTTTTTATTATCATGTAGTTAATGTTTTAGACAAATGTATTTAATTTCTTCCTTCTTTATAAATTAATAAGTACAACAGAAACATTAACACATTACCGATTAGAATTACACATTTTTTTCAAGAGTGATCGATGCAAATTGTTGTGAAAACTTCCAGAAGTTTTGTGAAAAAAACTGACAATCCAACATAATGAAGTATTTTTCTCTTTTTATATTCAGGTAAAACATTTTAAAGACGTAATGTTTTTAAATGTAATTGTTAAAAAATGAAATTTATTTGTATTACATGTGTGTAAACCATAGCGATTCTGTATTGACTACAATTTCGTATTTTACTAAACCTAAGGGAATAAATAAAACTTCTTTTTTTATTGTTCTCTCGAAATATTCTTAGAAAGAATATAAATGGTTTTATGGTTTTCCAATTTTGTTGATTCTATTCTAAGGGAGACTTTGTTTATCAGTAGATGTGTACTACGTTTAATTTTTATTGCTATACTGTATAGTTATAATCTTTGACAAAATCTATCAATCAAGTAGAAGGTAAAATGATACAGAAAAATACAAATGCGCTTTTCGAAGGTAAAAATATATGCGACATCTTTTAAAAAAGGAAAAAATCCCCCCCCCATTTTTTTGTAACAGAATGTAGGTATTAATTGACACTTTAAGTGGAACTTCCTTGATCAAATGCAGTAGTTATGTTTAACAAATTGCATGCGGGAAACGTACTTTTACGTTTTTCGTAGACTGTCACGTAAAAGTACGTATTTAGTAGATTTTTGCTAACTCAAAGGGTAACATATAAATACGATGTACGATTGTATGGTATTTGTGTTTCTAGGTAATGATTTCCATTGTTGTTTTTTTTTGCAGAAATTTAATTTGTCATGGCACTCGATCTAGACTACGAGTCATGTTTTGTATAATGGAAGTTTTTTTATGATCATTATTATTGATTTACAACCTTGATAGAAATGAGTCTTTGTGGAAAGCCCGCTACATGCCCGAGCTGCGATGGAACAGACCCGTATGCAATGTGTTAAAATTCTTTCCACTCTAGAGCTTTCTATGTTCTATTCAGTAGTTCTTTTTATTCTATAATTGGTTTAAACTATGTCCCTTTCTACTATTTTAAGTTATTTCACACACTTATATGAAAATTACCCTTCAATTGCTATTGCACGGATTGACAGATTTCATCCTTAAGCATTTTAACCATCTAAATCTTAATTGATCAAACTCTATATCGTATTTCTTTGCGGTTTGTTGCTAAGGTTACTTATCAAGTTACAAGCTAGTTAAAAGATAATTGAAGTGTATAACTGGGGACAGTTTTATCTTATATTGTAAGATAAAACTGTCCCCAGTTCAAAATGTTATGTAAAAATGTCCCATCAAAATGTTATGTTTGCAACCCAAAGAGATTTTTTCCCACTAGAGGGCGCTCTATAAGGGAAATAATGTAACGATGGAATTTTATGTACATGTAGTGTGTGAAGTGTGTTTTTGTGATGTTTTTTAGAGTTTTTGCAGAGAATGCAAGAATAAAAGTTTTTTGTGTGTGTCGTATGGAAGTAGTGGTTTTTTTCCTTCTTGGTCCAGACACCACCGTGATTCAACATGAAAGGTAAAGAAATTTTTCCATATTTTAATTAAAAGGACATTAAAAGGAACCCTAGTCAGTGGATTCTGACAACTATGATCAACAGAAATTGATCCGATCAGTAACAATATAGTGCATGGTAGTTAAAAAAAACATCGTTTTGTGAATTGTTATGCTTAACTCTTTGCACTCGTATGTACATTGAATGAAACGTATTGTAGCGATTTTATGGCAACATGCGAATGTAAAGCTTAAAATGACTTTTTGTATTACGTAGAAAAATAATTTGTTTAGAATGATCCTATTTCATAAAATTTTTAAGAATTCTTGAAGGCTGGGAGAGGTGAGAATAGCAGAAAATGCCTGTCCATTAAACAAGACACATTGTGAATTTAGGTAATAACTGTAATACTCATATTAAAATTTTTCATTGTTATAAATAGCACTTAAAAATTAATAGTAGTACAGAAACAAAAATTAAAAGCAAGACTTTTTGTTTCTGTATGCAATACTACAACAAATCTGAGTCATATACTTTATAGTCTTGTACTACCTACCAGCTATCATCTTGAACTAAATGAAATTTAAAACCACGTATAAGACTCATATTCATAAATGAGTCAGTAAAGCCCAATGTTAAAAAACATTAAACTATTTCAATAACTTAAATTAGTAAACTTGTGTGAAGTTCAGCTAAGCAAAAGAGATTTTTTTATACAGATGAAATGGGTATTGTGTTTATTCTCCCATCAAGTTTAATTGTTGATTTTATGTTATCTTTAAGTATTTTTACGTAAAATCACTACTTGCAACAGACATTTTTATCACACGTCTTGCACCGAAGTTATTATTTCATTTATTATTTTTTGTAGGGCTATTTTGCCTTGATTAACTTATTGCAGTATTACTCCCTTACTAAACAAAGGGGTAGTAATACAATTGGTAGTACGCAATTGGTAGATTGCCTACCAATTGAATAATATACTCTTTCGACAATAATAATAATAATATTCTAAAAATAAGAAATCATACCCTTTAATAAATATCCAACATACTCTAAGTTTGATTATTTTTGTAATTATCTTGGTAAGACAACGTTCTAAATTGTGTTTTTTTTACATTAAAAAATTGATTTTTCTTTCTGGACGGCCTTTTAAAAAAACTGTGTATTAAGGGGTTCAGGAAATTAAAAATAAATTAATTAACCTTTTGCGGTTTTCTAGTGTATAACAGTTCCTCTCATTAGAAATACTTTCCTTTAGTATGAACTTTATTGGTTTGCCTCTCTTCTGACACTTTAAATTGACACTTTTAGAAAATTGTATAAGACATAAATATTTCAATAAAATACTTTCGAAATGAAGAATTTTAAAATGTAAAGAGGAAATAATTTCCTGGCAGCGTAAAAAGAAAAAAAGGTTCTGACCAATGGCTAAGACATTCCACTTTTTGCTGATGCGTCTGGTAGAATGAAGATCATGTAGTCATATTCGAACATCAGAGCCCTCACTTGAATTTCTTTAAGAACGGAAAAGGGGGAGAGCAGAAAAAATAAGACGAAGAAAAAAAACCCCTCACAATGGCATTCGAGGGTAATAAGAAATACCCGGGGGAAAAAGATTAAAACCGAGCTCTCGGGGCTGCTCAGAATATTCGAATTGGCAAGAGGAGGCGGCGAAGAAAAACGACTCCGAACTGCCGAAAATTAAAAAGTTTTTCCACTTAAGTTCCGGGTTCCTATTTTCCAATACGCGCATTTCGTACGAGACGAACGATTCTCAAAAAATATTCCCCCCCTTTTACAAATCACCAACGACGAAATGAATTTCCCGACTTGAAGAACTAATTTCCACTCATCTCATTCAAACCCCCTTTTTCTCCCCCCACTCCCGTCCTTCACGGTAACAGGGAAGAGGGAGGGGGGGTCACGAGACGATCACTTAATCGATAATTATCGCGGAGTCGACTTAATTCGTCTCCATAATTGTCCGAAGGGGGTAAAAATATAAGAAAGGAAAAAAAATGTTTGAAGGCGTTTTGAAGAGAGAATCCCGATTATGGGTGTCTGACGATTTCGAGAGGACGGGAGGGTAGGGCGTAAAGGGGTCGTCGACAGTCGTCCAAACACACAGATGCCATTCTTGAGAAGAGTACAAAAAAGGAGGGGGTGTAGGTGAGCGAGTGAGACATTTTCTAGAGTGAAATTAAAGTGGGTTTTACGGTGAACGAGCGTCACCTTAATTGCTCTCGACTACGGTGAGAAAATAATAATAACGATAAAAAAAGGAGGCTATCTGCACGATGAGTTATCAAATTGCCGGCTCGTCTCAATTGCTCGCGTAATTACGGATGACGTTCACTCCACATCGACTTGCGATGGTACTCGGCGTGGATATTTAGACAACCGCTTTCGCGTAAAGTAATCTAAGTGAAACTTTAGATATAAAAGATAGAGTATATTATATGCATATATTATATGATATAGAGTGTATTGTATGCATGTATCATATAGAGCATTCAGTTATGCGTCACTTGTTGTTACCTGAATTATTTTCAAAGCTATTATTTTTACTATCACCTCTAAGATTTTAAAGAGTCTAATGAATAAATCGGTTTCAAAGTAGTGATAACGATACTAAGGAAGTGAAGAACTGGTATGAGCTATAAACATTACCAGCTCATTTCAGACGTTCCCGTAATTACGGATGACGTACACTCCAAATCGACTTGAAATGGTACCCAGCATTAATATTTAGACAATAGCTTTCGCGTAAAGTGATTTGCGGACTGCATAGATAAACTTCCGTAATCTTTTAAAGATGAGGTGTTTATTTGAGGACTAGAAAATGCTCAAAATGAAACTTTAGATATCAAAGATAGAGTGTATTATATGCATATATTATATGATATAGTGTATTGTATACATATATCGTATCATAGAATATATTATATGTGTCACTTACTAGTTGTTCGTGAATTATTTTTCAAAACTAGTATTTTCACCAACATCCGTAAGATTTTGAAGTCTAATGAATAAATATATTGGAAAGTGTTGATAACGATAATACGTAAGTGAAGAACTGGTATGAGCTATAAAAATTACTAGTTTATTTCAGATGTTCGCGTAATTACGAATGACGTGGACTCCAGATCGACTTGCGATGATGCTCTGAGTGGATATTTAGACAATCGCTTTCGCGTTAAGTTATCAAAATGAAACTTTAAATGCCATAGATAGAGTATATTATATGCATATATTATATGATATAGAGTGTATTGTATGTATACAACATATCATATTGAGCATAGAATATATTATGTATCATTTACTGGTTGTTCGTGAATTATTTTTCAAAACTAGTATTTTCACCACCATCCGTAAGATTTTGAAGTCTAATGAATGAATATGTTGTAAAGTGCTGATAACGATAATACGTAACTGAAGAACTGGTATGAGCTATAAAAACTACTAGTTCATTTCAGATGTTCGCGTAATTACGGATGACGTGGACTCCAGATCGACTTCCGATGATACTCTGCGTGGATATTTAAACAATCGCTTTCGCGTAAAGTTATCAAAATGAAACTTTAAATACCATAGATAGAGTATGTTATATGCATATATTATATGATATAGAGTGTATTGAATGTATATATCATATCATATAGAGCATAGAGTATATTATGTATCACTTACTGGTTGTTCGTAAATTATTTTTCAAAACTAGTATTTTCTCCACTATCCGTAAGATTTTATAAAGAGTCTAAAGAATAAATCTGTTTGAAAATATTAGTAATGATAATACGGAAGTGAACAATTAGTATGAGCTATAAAAATTACTAGCTCATTTCAGATGCTCGCGTAATTACAGATGACGTGGACTCCAGATCGACTTGCGATGGTACTCGGTAAGAATATTTAGACAATATCTTTCGCGCTAAAGTAATTTGAGCACTGCGTAACCTTCTGTAATCTTTTAAAGACGAGATATTCATTTGATGACTCAAAAATGCTCAAAATGAAACTTTAGACATCAAAGATAGAATGTATTATATGCATATATTATATGATATAGTGTATTGTATTCATATGTCTTGTCACATAGAGTATAAAATATGTGTCACTTACTGGCTGTTTGTGAATTGTTTTCCGTATCTAGTATTTTCACCATCATCCGTAAGATTTTAAAAAGAGTCTAATGAATAAATCTGTTTGAAAGTATTGATAACGATAATACGGAAGTGAAGAACCGGTAAGAGGTATAAAAATTACCATCTCATTTCAGATGCTGGCAATCTTTATTACGAATTACGAATAGCGAATTACGAAAGAAATATACTCCAGAACCACTTGCTACGGCACCCAGCGCAAATATTTAGACAATAGCTTTCGCGTGAGGTAATTTACGGACTACGTAGATGAACTTCCGTAATCTTTTAAAGACGCGGTATTCATTTGAGGACTAGAAAATGATCACAAAGACATTTTAGCTATCAAAGGTAATTATATGCATACATTATATCATATTATTGAGAACTTCAAAAGCTGGTTTCGAGGATTGAATGGACTTTAAAGACTACAGCACTAAAACAATGATTTATTGACAATCCCTTCAAAAATACAATGTCATCGCGGAACAACTTGAGCACAATGCCGCGGACTCACATACCTCTTTCCACATCAAACAACAAGCTCTGGTGAAATACAACACACCGTGCGTTCATCTTACACCGAGAGATCCACTTAACGGCTCTACTCTGCATAGAACTCTGTCTGCCTTATATAGAATCGAAGAAACTGCTGGAATATTCCAGATACCGGAAACGGAAGTTGTAACGTGACGCCACACTTGGCAATATTTGGCGACAATTGCCGACACTTGGCGATGAACTTGGCAACAAAAAAATAGGTTGCCAAAACTGTCGGCAACGGACCGATATCTCGCCAATTTGGCGAGATACCCATAGAGTCCCATGCTAAATTTACGGTTCACTAAACAAATTCGTAACATTATAGATTCAACAGCATGTTATATGTGCCATTTACTGGTTGCTTGTGAAATTTTTCAAAACTGATATCCTCGCCACCATCAGTAGTATTTTAAATAAGAGTCTTGTTAATAAATCTGTTTGAAAGTAATGACAACGATAAAAGCCATGAGCTATAAAATTACCAGCTCATTTCAAATGCTCGCGTAATTACGGATGACGTGCACTCTAGATCGAGTTGCGATGATACTCGGCGTGGATATTTTAGACAATCGCTTTCTCGTAAAGTAATTTGCGGACTGCAAAGATAAACCTTCTTAATCCTTTAATGGCGAGGTATTCATTCGAGTACTCGAAAATGCTCAAAAAGAATCTTTAGATATAAAAGATAGAGTATTTTATAGGCATATATACCATATAGAGCATGCAATATGTGTCACTTATTGGTTGCTTATGGATTCTTTGCTTCAGAACAATGATTTTTACCACCATCCGTAAGTCTACTTAATAAATCTGTTTGCAAGTAATCTCCTATATAATAATATCCTGAGTTATCTGTCCTCGAATTTGTGAAGCGGTTGGACCTGGAATTGATAGAGGCATCCATATTGGATTCCTGATGAGTTAGGGTTAGCAAAATTCAATGCAAGTAAAGTTTATCTTCTACTAAACTATCGATCCTATTCTAAAATAAATTGTATAAACATGCTTCATATCACAGAGAAAAATACTGTCGTCATTAAAAGATCCGAATCTCACCCTTCCCCTCTTTTCGAGTATTTAATGGCATTATTTCGAGCCCTATTTTCCCCGGTTAAGTGCAGGTGATTCAATTTATCATATAATAAATAAGTAAAAATTCCATTTTTTTCTATCATATCTATGTACACACACTTATACACTCAAGATCCATAACATTATGACCATCTGTCAGTAACTAGTTGGCCCACCTTTGGAGCACAACACAGCTTTATCCCGCCTTGGCATGGATGCCAGAAGTCCTTGGTAGATCGCCGGAGACAGATTGTACCAGATATTTAAGCAACGGTTACCCAAATCCGAGATATTGCGAATTGGTAGTCTTTGAACTCTGAACTGACGTTCCATGACATCCCAAAGTGTTCTATCGGATTGAGATTTGGTGAGTTAGGTGGCCAGACATTAAGTGGAATTCAGCATTATGTTCCTGGATCCACTCGAACACAATTTTAGCCTTGTGACATGGGCGTTGTCCTGTTGGAACATTCCATTTCCAGCTGGTAAAACAGAGGTCATGTAAGGGTGCAACTGGTCCACAATGATGTTCAGATACCCTGTAGCATTCATGGTGTGCTCTACCACAACCACGGATCCCAGAGATGCCCAAAAGAACGTCCCCTAAAGCATAATACCGCAACTACCGGCCTGTGTACATTGAGGGAGCAACTGTTCAACTTAAAGGCGGCGTAACCTGGCACGGCCATTGGCGTGATGAATGACAAACCCTGATTCATCTGACCAGGCAACTCTCTCCACTGATCCATGGACCAGTCGCGATGTTTCCGGGCCCAGCGTAGGCGCAGTTGGCGATGACGCTTGGTCAACAAAGGCACACGAGTGAGACGTTTGCTGCGTAGCTCCATATCCAACAGTGTCCGCTGAACATTGTGCTCCGATATTATTCTACTTGGCCCCGCATTGTATTGGGTTGTCATCTGAGCCACTGTCTGGCTCCGGTTTTGCCTCACCATGCGAAACAGTCTCCGACGACCTTTTTCTTTGATAGCGTGTGGACGTCCAACACCATGTCGTCTACTCCTGGTTTCACCATTATTCATTCCCTTTGCATAAGTACTGTCAACTGTAGATCGTGAACAACCCATGAGTCGTTTAGTTTTGGAAATACTTGTTCCGAGCCTTCGAGCCATTATAATCTGCCCTCTATCAAAATCGCTTAGATCTAGAGCCTTTCCCATCACACACAGAAGTAAGTGAAATAATGATTCTTCAGACTCTCCAGCAGCATTTAAATACCACTTCCACTTGATCACGTGCCTTCCACGTCATCCAGGCGAGTTCATTGCAAAATGTAGGGGTGGCTATAATGTTTTGGCTCTTGAATGTATATGGACATTTTAAACCAATGCAAAGATAAAAGGGGGATTCCTATTGGCTTGGGTGCAGTAATTGGTAATTGGGTGGTTGAAGAAATATAGAAACATTTTGAAAAGAAAAAAGGGGGTTTATTATAGCATCATATGTGTAGGGATTCTTGTGCGAAAAACATGTATATGTCTATTCTACATTTATTTTATGTTCTCCTTTCTCTTTTCTCAAGATATTTCGTTTCTTTCTCTTTTACTTCATGGTTCTCTCTCTCTTTTTCCTGACTCCTGTTTCTTTCTTTTCTTTCTTTTTCATTTCTTTCTCTCCATGTGTTCTTCTCTGCTTCTCCCTTTCTTTTTTTGAAACTCTTAATTAAGCTGTTTTATTCCAAATTTGTTTTTTTCATCTTTCTTCTTTTTTTTTAATTTCAATTTTACTTTTCTGTCTGGTTGCTAGTCTCTTTCTAGTTCTTTCTTTCCCGCTTATTGTTCCTTCTCAGTTCTTTTCTTTTCTCCATTCCTTTTAAGATTATCTTCCTCAGTTTCGATGTGCGGCTGGTATTTAAATTTTTAAGCATAATCCCGTATTTAAAAAAATCTTCTAAAGGAGGTTATTAATATTCTTTATGCACTGACTGCTCATTACTTAAGTCTTTGGTAGTACTAATAAAGAAAAAATTGTTTTTTTCTAACCGACCTCTGAATTTCAGAAATCAGTGGCCCACTACACTATCAGATGTCCTAAACTGATACCTATAGTTTTATATGACAACTGGAATGTTTAAAAAATAACCAGGAGTTTCGTCTTTGTACCAGCAAAGAGAAATAGAAGTTGCTTGGACTTTACTTTCTTTATTACTGTCCATTTATTTCGTGTTCATTCTTTCTCTCTTAATATTTTTAGATTCTTTCTTTTTTTAATTTCAGATTGTCTATTTTTCCTTTTTACTGTTTCCTGTTTCTTGTTCAGTTTCTGTCTTTTCTCCCTTTCTTTTCGTCCTATTTCATTTCACTTTCTCCTCCTTTCTCTATATGTTCTTTTCTCTCTATCCTACTTTTTTATAATATCGAGGTTAAATCTTTCTATTTTCTTTTCTTTTACCGTTTCTTCGTTTTCTTTCAGTTTTGCTGTTTATGAACTCCTTTTCATGTCTGTTTCTTAATCTCTTTCTATTTTTTCTTTTCCTTTCTTTTTTCTTTTTCAATTCTTTCCCTATTTTTCCTTTTACGATTACCGTTATTAGTTTTTATATGTCGCACACATTTATAGTTTTAAGTATAATTTTGTTTTAAAAATCTCCTAAGTGAAGCTAATAATATTCTTTTTGTACTGATTGCTAGTTACTAAACTCCCCTGATAATACTAATAAAGAAAAAAAATGTATTTTTCTAAGTGACGGTTTAATTTTAGAAACGGCAAACGCGCTCGACTAGCTGATATCGTAAGCTAATATCCCATACCTTTACACGACATATGATATGTTTAAAAAAATAATTAGAAATTTCGTCATTGTACGAGCAGAGAGAAAGAGATAAATGCTATGTAGATATTACTTTCTTTATTACTCTTCTATTTATTTTCTCTTCTTCTTTTTACACCTTATAAAAATTTTCCTTTCTATTCCTACTCTTTGGTTCTATCTCTTTCCCTTTTACTGATTCTTGTTTCTTGTTCAGTTTTTGTCTTTTATCCCTTTCTTTTCGTCCTTTTCATTCCACTTTCTCCTCCTTTCTCTATATGTTCTTTTCTCTCTCTCTCTCCCACGTTTTTTGTTAATCTCTAGGTTAAATCTTTCTATATTTTTCTTTTCCCCTTTCTTCATTTTCTTTCAGTTTTACTGTTTATGAACTCCTTTTCATGTCTGTTTCTTAATCTCTTTCTATTTTTTCTTTTCCTTTCTTTTTTCTTTTTCAATTCTTTCTCTATTTTTCCTTTTACGATTACCGTTATTAGTTTTTATATGTCGCACACATTTATAGTTTTAAGTATAATTTTGTTTTAAAAATCTCCTAAGTGAAGCTAATAATATTCTTTTTGTACTGATTGCTAGTTACTAAACTCCCCTGATAATACTAATAAAGAAAAAAAATGTATTTTTCTAAGTGACGGTCTAACTTTAGAAACGATAAACGTCGACCAGCTGATATCGTAAGATAGTATCCCATACCTTTACACGACTTATGATATGTTTAAAAAAATAATTAGGAGTTTCGTCATTGTACCAGCAGAGAGAAAGAGATAAATGCTATGTAGATATTTCTTTATTACTCTTCCATTTATTTTATCTTCTTCTTTTTACCCCTTATAAAAAATTTCCTTTCTTTTTCTATACCTACCCTTTGGTTTCTCTTTCCCTTTTACTGATTCTTGTTTCTTGTTCAGTTTCTGTCTTTTCTCCCTTTCTTTTCGTTCTTTTTCATTTCACTTTCTCCTTCTTTCTCTATAGGTTCTTTTCTCCCACGTTTTTTTGTTAATCTCTAGGTTAAATCTTTCTATATTTTTCTTTTCCCCTTTCTTCATTTTTTTTACATTTTACTGTTTATAAACTACTTTTCTTGTCTGTTTCTTAATCTCTTTCCACTTTTTCTTTCTCGTTTTCTTTTCTTTTTCAGTTCCTTCCCTATTTTACCTTTTACGATTACCGTTATTAGTTTTTATATGTCGCTGACATTTATAATTTTAAGTGTAATTTTGTTTTAAAAATCTCCTAAGTGAAGCTAATAATATTATTTTTGTACTGATTGCTCATTACGAAACTCCCCTGATAATATTAATAAAGAAAAAAATTTTATTTTTCTAAGTGACGGTTTAACTTTAGAAACGGCAAACGCGCTCGACCAGCTGATATCGTAAGCTAATATCCCAAATCTTTACACGACAGTTGATACGTTTAAAAAATAATTAGGAGTTTCGTCATTGTACCAGAGAAAAAGAGATAAACACTACGTATATGCTACTTTCTTTATTACTCTTCCATTTATTTTATCTTCTTTTCTCTCCTTATAATATTTTTCCTTTTTTTTTCTTTTACTCTTTGGTTCTATCTCTTTCCCTTTTACCGATTCCTGTTTCTTGTTTACTTTCTTAATATTTATTTTCTTTCTTCTTTATCGTCCTTTTTCATTTCCCTTTCTTCCTTCTTTCTCCATACGTACTTCTCTGTTTCTTACTTTAAGTTTTTGATTCTCTAAGTTAAATCTTCCTATTCTATTTTTCAATTACAACTTTCTTTTTCTTTTCTTCTTTTTTAGTTTTCTCTTTCTCTTTAATTTATCTCTCTCTCTCTTCAATTCTTTTCTTTCTCCTCCTCTCTTTTTTTCCCGTGTTCTTTTTAAGATTATCTTTTTCAATTTCCATACGCCACTCACAATTATAAATTTAAGTTTAGTTTCAGGTTAAAAATCTCTTAAATGAGGCTAATAATATTCTTTAAGTATCGATTGTCCGTTACTTAACTTCTCTGGCAGTATTAATAAAAAAATATCCTTTTTTTATACCGACCCTCTAACTTCAGAAATCGATGTCCCACCCCACCATCAGACCTCCAAAACTGATATCCGATAAAGTTTTACATGACAGCTCGGTTATTTTTTAAAAATAACCCGGAGTCTCTTTTTTTTTCTATACCACCAGAGAGAGGCAGAGAGAGCTATTTAGAATTTAATCGTTATTTAATTATCGCGGCCAAAATCTAAGACGTTTTAATTCCCAGCCTCAGTTTAAGATCCGAAACGCTGATTAATTTACCTCTCTGTGCATTCTTGGGGTCTTCCCTTAATAACTCTGCACTGAGAGAGAATGAACGAGGAATGGTGAAAAAAAAAGATGAAACGGGAATAATAATAAAAATATAAATTAAAAAATGAACATCCTAATACCTCGAAAGAAGATGTGCGAGAAGTTCGGGGCATCGGAGCGACACCGCTTCTCTTCACCTCACTTCGTTAGCGGAGATCTTTTTCAACCGGTTGCCTTGGTTACGAAGGCGGTGGTGAAATAATTAGAATCCCCCCACCGTTCCATAAAAGCCCCCTGACGCGGTCCCCCTTTTCGGTCGGGATTTTGGCCAACAAATTTGACACTTCATCATGAAAACCATTTGTCAGCTGGCACTCCAGAGGGGTGCTCCAGAACTGAGAAGGGGTGGAGTACAATCCCTTCCCCCCTTTCTCAAGCCCGAACGATTATTTATGTACGAGAGTATATATAAAAGAGATTAAGCTGTAGAGATAAGTATGTATTATTCTAAAAGCTGATAGTTATGCCCCCCCCCACATATATACATAAATATAAGGCGTGTAATACATTAAATATTACCTTATTAATACTTAAAATAACTTCTCCGATTTTCCCTTGTAGCATTACGCTACTGAAAAACTTTTAATATATATTTGTTTTCGTATTACGGCTTACTCTGACGTCAGTTGAACGTACGCTTTGCTATAAGGGGTCCCCATACCTCCATTCTCTCCTACCTAACTTCTCCTCTAGAAAAGGCAGACAGAGGGGCGTGGGGCTAGTGACGTCACGAGGGCCAAGCATCGTTTTGGTGTGGGAGAAGACGCTGAGAGTTTTGTCTGGCGTGCGAGTATGAATAAGCTGTACAGAGAAATGTATGTGATGTAAATATTGTATATACGAGAATAAATCCTTCTTTCTTCTCCATCTCGCTTGTGTTCGATAATGTCAACCTCATGAGTTGTTTGAAGAACCGTGCTCGACCCCAACGTTACCAAAGTTACCTATTTTAGAGCTGTGACGTTACAACCTCTTATCATTATAAAGTGTTAAACATTCATACTGTTTTAAAGCCCGTACCAACAGAACATGCCAAGCTATGTAACCTTTAAACAGCTACCTTTTTGCCACATTTAACACATTGTGTGCTGATCCATTTCGCAACGGAAATCTACCGGGAGCGGGCGTTATGTGCGTAAATTTAGTTATTCAGTTAAATCAGTGTTGATAAAAAATCATTTAATTTTGTGTGTATATATATATGTATAATATATATGTATATATAATATAAAGAGAAAGGGGATATTGGAAGTTACAAAGCGTTTGTGACAACTATCACCTCACAGTTATGAAAACTTTGTAGACATATACATTGAAGCAGAACTAAATAAATAACATTTTAAACATGTTTTAAATTATAAATTTTTAAATGGTCCTTGAGCAGTAATTTAAATATTTTTCTTCTATTATTGTTGCTGTAAAATAGCTTTTGATCAATTTGGGATATTATTTTGTCAATATACGACCGAATAGTTGATTTTTATCAAGTATTTTGATGACTTTAGGTTGATTTTTCTTAAAAAAATTGGGCTTTTATAAATCTGGAATGAGTCGCTAAGAACATTTTAAATTCTATTTAAAAGTTCGTTTCAGAACTTTAAGGAAATAGTATATGCAAATGCTTTGCAACGTCTATTATAAGTGTCAGAATGGTATAGAAATTAATAAAGAAAATGCTATAATTAGAAACAATATAAACGATAAAAACATAAAAAAGGCGATTGGTAGATAGGGAGTAAAAAAAAAGAAATGGGGAGTTAATAAATAGGGGAAATGAAAATCATATAATGAAAGGGGGAAAGTAACAAAGAATTTGAACAACAATATGTAGAAAAGTTTAATAGAGAAAGTGCATGTTTGTAAACGCATACGAGTGCTGACTACAACTCAACTTTTCGTTGGCAAAACATTGCTTATTTTCGTTATGATCTTTGATATGGATCACCTATACAATAAAACTGAATTTTATTTAAGGGAAGGGGAAGGAAATATCAGAAACTGGCCAAGTAATTCAAAATAGATTTTTAGCGTTTACAATATATATTGTTTTAAAAAATTATACAATTTACACAGTACTGTTAAGTATCATATTCAAATTATAACTACTTTGATTATGTTAACAGGCACAATAAACTATTACATAAATAAGAATCTAATAAGATAAAGATGATAAGATCTATAAAAATGGGGAAAACCTGATCGTTTCAACGACATAAAATAATTAAAATTATAGGTACAATACTTCTCACAAAAGCATAGAAAATACATTAGAAATATGAAAAAAACTTATTAATTATAAAAAAATTCTTAGAGCATAATAATTTTATATAATCTATTATATTACAGTAAGGTTAACGTTTTATTACCATTCTGAAAATGTTTGCCGCAAATTCTTGAAGAACTTGGAGTCCAGTCTTGCCTTTTCAAAGCTTTTTTATAAAGCATTCGCAATGTAGGATCTTTAGAAAAGCGATAAAATCCAATATTTTCACCTCTTTTGAAACGCTTAGTACAGCTATGAGTACAACAGCTTGTCACCTTTTTCAGACAATTGACAAAATTAAAACCCCCAATAACAAGCACAATCCGTAGGAAATTCAAATGTTTTGCCAACGAGGAAGTTGAGCTGCAACTTTTGCTGCACCTGACGTCATGCGCACATTCTCTATAAAATGATGAAAGAAATAGAAAGAATAAAAAAAGTAAAAATAGGGAAATATATTTAAAAAAGAAAATTATTGAAAAATACAGTACTAAACAATTATAAAGATTAAAACAGAAGAACGGGGAATTTGGATTAAAAAGATACAAGCATAAGAAGACTATGACCATAAATTTTTACACTGTATTATGCTTCAGCTTCTTCTTATATTCATATATCCATGATAAATATTCATTGCACATTCATTATATATGAATAATTACTTTGAAGGCCACCTATTATATGTTAAGAATGCTTTTTAAATGAATAGAAAAATTGTACTAAACTGTATCACGCATTTAGGTAATTCCTAAAATCAACACCAAGAATTATGGTCAATTTGAAAATATCTATCGAAAATACCTCATTGCAATTAATTAATAATTAATAATTTCCGATGAAATTTAATTAACTCGCATAAAAAACTCCGGGTTATTTAAAAAAATATTTGATCTTTAGTGTAAAATTTTATCGGATATCAGTTTTGTAGGTTCAACATCGATTTTTGGTATAAGGGGGTTGGATGAAAAAAATGATTTTTTTCTACTTTATTTCTAGCGTCCACGCAGCAAAATAACATGAAATCAATATCGAAAGAATATCATTATCTTCATTTAGATTTTAACCTTCAACTTAAATTTATTATAACAGGGTTGGAAAATTGGTGAATATAATCCTCAAATTGAAGTAAAGTAGTGAAGAGAGAGTAAAATGATAAAAAAGGAAGATAAAATGAGAACTTTAAGAGAGAGAGAAAAGGAGTTGAGAAAGGTAAAAGGAAACCAGAAAAACATTTGAAAAGAAAATAGGAATGGCCTAGAGAGAATAGGGAGAAAGGCAAAGATTGATACAGAAAGAAAGAAAATTAAGAAAGGTAATAGAAGAAAAACTGAGAAGAAAAAGAAAGAAAACACAGGATTAAAAATGTTTTGAGTTTTAAGGGAACATCCGTTTCTAACACCAAAGTGTTGGTTCTTTTTTTTTCTTTCTTCTATTTTTAAAAATATTTATATTTTTTTACTATAATTAGCAAAGTTTATTAACTGACAAATGATATACAAATTATCTTATTAGCTCTATTTAAAACATTTTTAATCCATAATTATAGTGAAATTTATATATGTCAGCAATGTGCAGAAATTCTTAAATTTAATATTAAAAACGAGAGGGTGAAGGAAGAGAAAGGACAGGTATAAAAAATGGGAAAAAATAAAAAAGAATCATTAGGAAAGGAGGAAGAGACGGTTAGAAGAAGGAGTTAAAAAAATAGAAAGAAAAGAAGGGAAGGGTGATAGAAAACAAAGAGAAATTTAAAAATGAAATAGGAAAGGTAAGAAAAAAGAGAGAAGAACAAGCATTGAAAGAGAGAAAATGGAAAGTAAAAGCAGAAATGGGGAGAGAAAATAAGAAAGAAGCAGGAAGTAAGAAAGGAGAAAGAGAATTAAAGTAGGGATATTGAAATAAAAAAAAGGAGAGAAAGGTCAAACAAATGATAAAGATGAAATTCGAGAGAAAATGAAGAGATTAAAAGAAAGGAGAAAAAAGGCATTAATATAAAAGATATCGCGTTTAACTTTTTACCTCATTTTGTGCATGTACATGTGGTCTTTTTCTCTATTATGTTAAATATTTCTTCACTGATGGTTAACTTAGTTCAGTCATAGTTTAGTAGAAATTCTTACATTTAATATTAAAAACGAGAGGGTGAAGGAAGAGAAAGGACAGATATAAAGAGTAGGAAAAGGTCAAAGAGAATCATTAGGAAAGGAGGAAGAGATAGTTGGAAGAAGGAGCAAGAAAAAATAGAAAGGAATGAAGTTAAGGGATGATAGAAAACAAAGAGAAATTTAAAATGGGAAAGGTAAGAAAAAGAGAGAACAACAGGCATTGAAAGAGAGAAAATGGAAAATAAAAGCAGAAATCAGAAGAGAAATTAAGAAAGAAGCAGGAAGTAAGAAAGAAGGAGAAAGAGAATTAAAGTAGGAAGGTTGAAATTGAGAAAAAAGGAGATAAAGGTAAAACAAATGATAAAGAGGACATTCGAGAGGAAATGAAAAGATTAAAAGAAAGGAGAAAAAAGGCATTAATATAAAAGATATCGTGCTTAACTTTTTACCTCATTTTGTGCATGTACATATGGTCTTTTTCTCCATCATGTTAAATATTTCTTCACTGATGGTTCATTTAGTTCAGTCTAACAACTGATTCTCTAGATTATTTCATATGAAAAGAATCAGACTCTCTATCTTTTCTCCAATATCCAAACAGTCGACCATTATGGCATCAGACGTTTGATAATTTAGACATTCATCATATTGGATGGCAATATACCCCTCCATACCTTAGAAAAAAGCAACATCACATTAAAAAGGGGTATTGGGATGAGACCTTGATGCCTTGAGTTTGCCTTTTCAGATACGGATTTAATGACTCGAAATTGCTTTCGATTGATGAATTAATAAAGTCACAATTTACAGAAAATGAAAGAAGCAATGATGATGATGACAGACATGTCTCTATCTTACCATCAAGTTTTAGTAAAGCTATAGCATGTGAGAATTTATCTTTTCTTGTGCCAAAATACAGAGGAAAAAAAATTCGAGCGAATGCTATCCAAAACGTCTTGTTAAATGTGAAATGAAATATTTCTTTTCCGTGGCATGATAGCCCTGGATGTCTCTAGCCTTCTCCAGAGTTCGATACCAAGCAGTCCTATCTTTTGCACTGGATTTCCAATTACTAATTTTTAAAGTATTTAAGTCGTCTGCAATAGAGCCCAACCATTTGAGTTTTAACTGTCGTTTTTTTCTGGGTGCTTATCGGTTTAGCCATGAAAACTTGTTTTGTGGATCTTCAATGTGTAAATATGTGTCCAGTCCATCTTAATTTTTGATTGCTGGTGAAATTAACAATATCTGGATTTTTATAAATTTTGTATAATTCAACATTTATATTTTTTCTCCATATACTATTTATCTCTAAACCTTCTTTTTTCAAATACTGTCAAGGTTTCTTTATCCTTTTCTGTCATTGTCCATGTTTCTGCTGAATAGGTTAAAACAGGTCTTATTAACTTATATATTGTTAACTTGGATTTTTTTATAATGAAATTATACTTTAAATATTTCTTGAAATCCCAAATTAAAAAAAAATAGTTAGAAGCAGTCATTTTGCTATGTTCTACTGATATATTATTTTGTATGTTGATGTCAGAGTAAGATAATTGATTGCCGGGGAAAATATTTCTGATTTCTTTAAGTCATAAATACTTTTCTATGAAATCGGTAATTTTGTTTTTCCTTCATTTTTAGGGATTAGCGTATAATATATTCCGTCTTGTTTATTCATTGTTAATATTGTTATTATGCAAGTTCTGCTATATAACATTATATCAACGGATTGACATTGTGTAATCCACAATTTCTAAGTAATATCTCATTTATACTTTATTATTTCTCATGTACATTTTTTTTGTACGATTTTTCAGTATACGTCTTTTTAATAGTTTCCTTGAACAACGTACTGTATCTCATTTTCTGCTAAATTTCATCCAGATGAATGTTCATGTTCACTTTAAATCTCCCTTGTATGTTTTCTGAAAAAAAAAAAACTAACCACATCTCTGGTAGTAACGATAAGGGTAGATTGCATTTTTTGAAATATAAGGCAACTAGAATCCTGCATTGAGTATCTATATAACGCTTTCGATATCTCTTCCTCGCTGGAATTTATTCTTTGATTTCTTCGAGTAAACCGAAATATCAGATTTTGATTTACGGAGACTGCAACAATACAAGCTGTTATTTTTTTCTCTCTCCCTTTTGCTGCTGACGCAAACATTTGACGAAAAACCAACCGAGAAAGAATTCGAAAGAAGTGCTAAAATCCACGGGGCCGAATGTTCCGCTCCCTACCTCACCCCTCCTCCCTTCCTTTCCGAACAGTGGGCTTCCATTTATTTCGCTGACAAGTTAATTTCAGAGCGAAGGGTCGCACAATTACTACCTCCAAAAAATTGTTGCCACGGAACAAAATAAATATATCGGAAACTCCCCCCCTCTCCGTGTACTTTTTTTGTATGTGTGTATGCTCGAGGCCGATTTATTTCTTTCGATTGAGGAACCATATGGTGAAAGTGTTGTGAGAGATCCATGAGTTCCCACACATCATGCTCTCGTTTTATAAGGGGTGTAGTAGGCCCCGCTGGCCTACGTCATTAGGCTCTACAAAGACATCATCTGAGATGGATGGGAATTCAGTCAGAGCGGGAAATCGCATGGTCCCTTTCCCAGTTAATGTGCCATAAAAAAAAAGTATCCAAAGTCTACCCTTTTGAATTCATTCGGATATAGTTGAAGAATACGAAAATTCTAAACTCTTAATCTTTCTGCTGACTTCAAGCAACTGTGAAGCTGCTATATAACATTCCTTAAGAATATGAAAAGACAATAAATGCCAATAACCTTTTTGATTGTAGGAATATTTAAGGGTGTCGTTAAAAATATCTTTCGTACTATAAAAACATAACTAGAATTTCTAGGAGAAAGATGGTACCGGGTCAAGAATTCCGTTCAATCAGAAGATATTACAGACTTTTGGTAGGTTACAAATAGTTTCATAAATAACTCTTGACCATCCCTATTCTTTCTTATAGTGGTGAAACAATGGTCAGCTATATAAGTGAGCTCCGGCCTTCGTTTTCGCCGAGCTTTTATTCAAAAGAGAGAGAGAGAGAGAGTTCTGGAACTATAGTGTCGAGTCGTATAGAAGAAAATTCTGATTAAGTTTTAGAGAGATTTTTCTCACGACAGGAGTTGTTATAATTGCAGTTTAGAGTGATAAAATCGGAAGGGGTTGGTTACTCAGTTCCTAAATCATTCGGTGAGAGCTAATTCTGAAAACTGCAACAAAAAATATAGAATGTCTCATATACCACAAGGTAGCTACATACCTATAATAGAAAAAGATGGCTCTTCCTAGTCATGCGCATGAGGAATGAAAGGAAGAACTGATTTTTGTGTTAGCTTTTCTGTTTAAAGTAAGTAGTCAGATGTTTTCAAAACAAGAATAAAGAAGTCGGATAAAAACTGAATGTGACAAAATTCAAAAGTATCCAAAGTCTACCCTTTTGAATTCATTCGGATATAGTTGAAGAATACGAAAATTCTAAACTCTTAATCTTTCTGCTGACTTCAAGCAACTGTGAAGCTGCTATATAACATTCCTTAAGAATATGAAAAGACAATAAAAGCCAATAACCTTTTTGATTGTAGGAATATTTAAGGGCATGCATCGGTTAAAAATTATCTTTCTCTCTATAAAAACACCCTAAGAATTTCTAGGGGAACGAGAGGTACCTGGTCAAGAATTCCGTTCAATCAAACGATATTAGATTTTTGGTAGGTTACAAATAGTTACATAAATAACTCTTGACCATCCCTATTCTTTCTTATAGTGGTGGAACAACGTTCAGCTATATAAATGAGCTCCGGCCTTCATTTTCGCCGAGCTTTTATTCGAGAGAGAGAGAGAGAGAGAGAGAGATCTGGAACTTTTTTGGCAGTTTCGAGTCGTATTCTCTACGGAAGTAATTCTGATTAAATTTTAGAGAGCCGTTTTGCTCACGATAGCAGTTGTTAGAATTGCAGTTTAGAGTGATAAAAGTTTCGGACGGGGTTGGTTACTCAGTTCCTAAATCATTCGGTGAGTAGCTAATTCTGAAAATTCTCCAGATTTTGATTACGAGGGTTGGAACTTTAATAGTGGCAACACTGCTACACAACAAAACCAAAGAATGTCTCGTATACCACAAGGGAGCTACATACCTACCTTAACTCTCAGCAAAAAGACTCGCTCTTCCTATGTCATGCGCATGCGGAATGACAGGTAGAACTGATTTTTGTATTAGTTTGCGGTTTAAAGTAAGTATTGTCAGGAAGTTTTCAAAACAAGAACAACGAAGTCGGATAAAAACTGAATGTGCCAGAGGTCGTACAGCACGCCAATGTCATCTAGGGCTTCAAGAGGCTTACAGAACTATAACAAGATGGGTAAAATCCTTCAATGAAGGACACCAAAACGGGCACCTGCATCGGCGGGGTCGTTTTAGTGTCAGAGTAGGAGAAATGCATGCTGTTGCCACACTAATCGATAGTGTTTGACACCAAAAGATTCGTGAGCTGACCCGAAAAGTATCCAAAAGTATCCAAAGTCTACACTTTTGAATTCATTCGGATATAGTTGAAGAATACAAAAATTTCAAACTCAATCTGCTGACTTTAAGCAACCGTGAAGCTGCTAATCTATAACATTCCTTAAGAATATGAAAAGACAATAAATGCTAATCTTTTTTTGATTGTAGGAAAATTTTAATAGTGTGCCTGAGTTAAAAAATATCTTTCGTACTATGAAAACACCACTAGAATTTCTAGGGGAAAGATAGGTACCTGGTCAAAAATTCCGTTCAATCAGAAGATATAGATTTTTGGTAGGTTACAAATAGTTTCATAAATAACTCTTGAGCATCCCTATTCTTTCTTAGCTCCCTATTCTTATTTATTCTTTTTTAGAACTTATTGGAGTACCATAGATATAGTACCATATTTAGAAACTAAAGTACAAATAGGAGGTATAGCATAAGGTGGAAAAATGCTAAAGGTAATTTGCTTATGCGATGTTGTATATAAACATATTTTCTGACTTAAGGAGTGGATAATTCTGGACTTATAGCCCTAGGTCCAGATTTTACTATTATTGCTATGCAATTATAACCTACACACATGGAACTATGTACATATACAAGAGGAGCTTTAGCTTAAAGAGAAAATAGAAAACTGGATTATAGCCGTAGGTCCAAATTTTACTATTATTTCTATGCAATTATGGCCTACACACATGGAACAATGTACATATAGAAGAGGAGTTTTAGCTTAAAGAGAAAATAGAAAACTGGATTATCGAGCTGTAGGTCCAGATTTTACTATTATTGCTATGCAATTATGGCCTATACACATGGAACTTTGTACATATACAAGAGGATTACCAGATTATACTAATATTGTTGCGTAATTATAGCTAACACACATGGGACTATAGAGCAGTTTTAGTTTAAAGTTAGAAATTTAGCAAGTATTCATGAGTTTGGAGTCGGAGAAAAATATAAATACAAGTTTCAATTGTAAAAAACGAGTTATTGATTTTTTTTTTTTACATGCAGTAAAACACAAATTCTTCTTACTTGAATTTGCACATGTTTTCTCTATCTTTTACAGACTTCCTCATGCAATGACAACAAACATTTTTAGCTAGAATTCAATAAGAAAAAGAAATACATTCCGTAATTAATGACACATTTTCTTGTTCATTAGGATCTACTAAACAGGTGTCAAATAGTTGATTTAAATAATGTCTTACCTTTTCTTATTGAAAAGTAAAACTAAATGTAGGGCCCTCTTAATAAAGAATTAGTTTTAGGAGACATAATATCTTTTAAGGCTAAAAACTTTCATCATAACATTTTTTCGAATTCAGCATGAAATAAAAATTTCAACTTCTTTTAGAATAATTTTTTCTTTCAAAATTTTTAATAACTGTGATTTTGTTAAGATTATTTAGTTTTCCATTTTAATGGGTAAATTTTTGTATTTCATTCCTAATGCAGCTGGCAACACAAACAGGTATGTGTATCAAACACGGCTGGTGCTTCTAAGAGATTTTATTTTGAAGTTAAAACAGCAGGTGTACGAGGATTGTCTTTTAAGTTTTTACAAAAATTAGGACAAAAAAGAATTTTTGGGGAACAAACTGTTTTATTGCTTTTCGAAATATTCGCCTTTAAGATTTATACACTTTTACATCCGTTCAAACCAATTCTTGAAACAGTTTTTTCATTGAAGTTGATACCTCAGAAACCTTTTTGGAAGGCATCAATAGGGTCTTCAGGAGGATGAATATCGCTTCCTTGACACAAGGGACCAAGATAAAGTCGTAGGTGACAAATCGGGAGAATATGGGCAATGGGACATTAATTCGATATTTTTATCTTTTCGAGTAATCAATTGTTTCAACTGCTGTGTTGGACCTGGCGTTGTCATGTTAAAGAATGATGTGCGGATTATTGTTGTTTAACTTGATTTCGTTGAAGACTTTTGGTAAACATACTTCTGTATATCATTTAGAGTTAACAGTGTTTCGATCCTCTTATGCAGAAGTGGGCATAAGCCGACCCGCGGGCCAGATCCGGCCCTTTTGCTTACTTTATCCGGCCGTTGAAAAATCCTGCATTCAATTTTTTAATCTTGTGAAGACTCCCCTTTGTCCGAGCACGCGCCAAAACAGCTGACCAGAGCACACCTGTTTACCTGGACAATAGCGTGGCGTCGCAGAGTCTGGGATCTTGACAATCGGACTGAATAGACGAATACGCCCCTGATGGATCTCGTTAATGAATGCTCGGAAATTCCGTGAAGGGACAGCCAGCGAATGAGAATTCAGCTAAAAAATATAACTGTAACTTTAGCTGGAGTTCTCAAGTAACTGGGATCTTAACTGACCCAAAAAACAATTGGCGGAACCGTAACTGACCCCCAGGTATAAAAAGCCTACAATTTTGCGACTCAGGGCTTTTCGTCATTTTTTTACGTAGGTGTGTTGACCTCGTGGAGGCTTTCGCGTTTTGTTACCGGAGCCAGCTTTCTAGTTCGGGAGATTCGTAAAGTCCGCTCATATAGGGAGCGGCAGAGTCTCGGATACCGAACGGGGGATAAATTGGGTTTGATTGCACCCTGAAAAGCCTCCCCACTTGTAAGAGATTATTAAATCTCTTGTTTTTCTTTCGACTGTGATCGTCGTGAGGAAGTTTTACCGGCAACCATCCTTTGCAGTTCTACATGATTTAGGAATTAACATTCCTTTGTAAATAGCCGTATTTAATCAAGAATAAAAGTAAATTTCCAATTTTATCTTTGACTGTGATCCATTATTCACGTTACCTCTCATTTGAGAATATTGAAGGCGTCACAATCTCTTATATGCGATTTTGTTGAACTCAACAGTATTTGTATGCGTAGTGTACATATAAATAATGAAATATATATAAATAATAGAGAGTATTATAATTTGAACAGCTGTAACCATATCCCTACTTTAATGTATGCAACATGCATACTCTCATAAAGCATGTGGTCGGCTTACTACATAGAATTGAACGTGTATTCCTCTCAACTGTTCGAGGGACGACAGACCGCAGAACGCGTACTGCTTATTTTGATCTAGCACTAGTCGCATACTTGTCATTTCTTTTGAGACTAATGTTTGTTATTTTGCAAATATAATAATAAATTTAAAAAAAAGTGGACTTTTTGTAGATAAAATTTTAAAACATTGGTTTTAATTGTTCGCATATACACCTGAGTAAGACAATTTATTATTACTATTATATTTTATTAACAGTCAAATTTCTCTGTCCAAATGCTTTAAAATGATACCTATAGTGCTTTTGTCAAAAAAATTTCTTGGTCAGGGAAAAAACTCCACCCAAAACATTCGCGTGTGCACAGCGTACGCGGTATAGTCCTCCGGCGCGGGAGACATTTTGAAAATTTTATTTTGGCCCGCGCTTAAAAGTATTTGCCCACCCTTGCTCTAACGGAATAGTTGAGATATCCCCTGTATACCCGAAGAAACAAGCAATCATTTTTTTGGGAGGGCTTCGAGAACTAACAACTTTTGTGGGATTCAGTTCATCTTGAAGCACTAAGACAGTGTACTGTTGTTTAGTTTCCCCGCTCATACGAATATATCCAAGTTTCGTCGACTGTAATGATGTTGTATACGGATTTTGCTGTTCCCAATTTGAGCTTTTTATCATTTCCCAATAGCACCAATTTGCAAGAGCCTTTTTTTAGCTTCTGTCTGTCAAAATGTGTGAAATCCATCTGGAAAAATCTTTGTCAGCTAAATGTTCGTTCAAAATTGAAAGTATTGCAGTCTGTGATATGTCAAGAGATGCCTCTATCGCCCGATACTTGACACGCTAATCGTCTTCAATCATCTTGCTTACAGCATCGCTGTTCTTTCGAATCGCTACCAATTTTGGTCATCTTTCACGAGGTTCATCACTGACCCACTCACGACCATGACGAAATTCTACAAATTATAAACTGTCTTTTCTGATGGTGCTTCACTACCAAAAGTTTGACGAAGCTATTCTAGGCAATCTTATCGACTGGGTCTTTTTTTAAGATCATAAAAATTATCCAACGGAAGCCTTCACCAGTTAACTCCATGTTTAAAAGAAGCAAGTGAGCTTGCTTCTTTTAAACATTCACTGTAAACAAAATAAGCAGACGATACCTAAGATGCCACTGATTCCAAGATGAAAAAAATGTGAATTTTATAAATATCTTGTTAGTTTATTAGTTTCGTTACTATGAGAAAATTGTGTTGCTGTGGCGTTTGAAGAAAGGGTGAACTTTAGGAATTAATTAATTGTAGTCATAATTAGAAAAAAATATAATATCGGTGTGTTTGTATAATGACCAATAATAGAATATTTACAGCAAAATTGGAAACATGAGTTATACAGCAACAAAGGAATCTATATCATCTCTAAGATTAAGGTTGAACTGTGTTATTAAACATTGTTCTATAGTTTGATTTTGAGTCATCGTTTATTACTTAGTAATATTTTGTATTGTGTAAAGCACTGAATATCATAAATAATGTAATTATAATCCATGAATATTTTTTTATTTAGTTCGTGTTATAATTAAAATTTACTTATTATACGAATGAGAAGACCAGAAGCATTTTTTAATAAAGAATATATAATTTTAAATAGTTATTTTAAAAAATTATGGTGATAAAAGTAGAACTCTTTTATTAATAACTTTATGGTATACATACAGAATTTTGTATCTATATATCTACTCAACGCCAAGTAATAATGTTAGTATTTAATATATCTATTTCTAAAAAGAAAGCGCACGCGAGAAAGGCTGTATATATATATATATATATATATATATATATATATATATATATATATATATATATATATATATTGCATTCCTGTTGGTGAATTTTAATTAAAAAATTTTAATGGATGACAAATAGACGTAATCATTCTTGATCGCAACTCATTGCTTCCTGCAGGAAATATGCAGGAAAATTCGAGGTAAAGCTATACCTATCATTAAAATGGGAGATACATAATCCTGAAATATAGGAGTTATGATAAATTTTAACCATACCTCCCTTTGTCTTTTTGATTTTCCTTACATGTCTGATCACCATTGTAAAAGAAACCTTCTTCATTGTCTGTAACTAATGAACAGGAATTTGCGGGTAACACAGTCTCATTTTCTGCCGACGTCTTTAACAGAAATCAGAATAATACAAACGAGGTTTTTGTCCAACAATGGCCTCCGAAATGGCCATAGGCGGCCATCAGAAGCGTCTGACGCGTGTCGAAGCATCAAAAGGGGAGAGAATTCGTGCACCATTATCTTCCCATAAATTAAAGCCAGCAAAGCGCAGCGATTGTGGAAGGAAAGAGAAGAGAGAAAAAAAATGAGTGAACTCTATAATGAATGAAAGATAAACAATGTGTTTCGATGACAGCCTTTTGCAAAGCCCACACATGTTCCGTATCCCCCCTCATTAAGAATTCCTTAATTAACACAAAAGAGAGCCTCGTTTCTCCGAATTTTAAATTCCGCCCTAGCTGCTGGCTAAATCGCTCAGCACACTTTCTCCGGACAGGCAAGCTTTTGTGTGCCTGGCCTCATTTCAATATCAATGCCCCAATGCCAGGTTGACAATGGGCTAAGGAGAATGGTTAAAAACAAAAGCAGAAGATAAAAAATATCGCCAAACCTTCCCCAGGGAGATAGCCTAAAAGAAATTGGTAAAAGTAGACGGAATAAAGACTCTGCCGGAAAAAAAAAGAGAAACTTAAACACAAATGGTTAAAAAAATTTGGTACAAAGGAGGAGTGGCACAAAATGGCAGACAGCTTCTTTGGACGAGCACACACACAATTTTTCTTTTATTTGTTTTTCTTTTTTTCTTTTACTTTTATCCCCCCCTTCCTCTTTTCCACCACCATCCATCCTCTAGGGTAAAGCGGAGTTGAATCAAAACAACGAACCGCTAGACAATGATTCAGTTTCCGGGGGTGCAGCGGTCAGGATCTGTCATTAACTATTTGTTTCAAGAAATCAAAAGCTTACTCGGATTGGGTTTTTCTGTGGTTTCAGCTTTTCTTTTCGCAGTCATTTTTATTATTGTTTTTTTCTCCCCTTCTTCTTCTCATTCCCCTTTCTCTCTTTCTCTCTCTCCCCCACCTTTTTTTCCCCATTATTCCGGGTAGAACATTCTCCAACACTCTTTTCGCAACCTCTGCCCCCCCCCCCTTACATTCGGTGTCGTGAGAAATTTTTTCTCGTCTTTCGTGACAATTAACCAATTCCAGGGATGTTAATTATGTTCGCGGAGAGATGTGAAATGGGAAAAAAAATGAGAGCATTTATTAAGTCTTTTTTCTTTCTGGTCTTCCGGAGAGAGAAGGAATCTTTATTTTTTTTCATTATTTCCATTTTATTTCTATTATTGTTATTATTATTATTACGCTGAAAGGAGTGTGGTGGCTTTTCATGCGTTTAAATATGCGAGCGTGTTATTTGAAATTAATTGGCTCGCGTTTGGAGGAATGAAAGATGATCGTGTGTGATTGTACACCTGCTGAAGGAACGCAGAACGTTCCGCGGCGTTGAAAGACGCGTCTCTCAGAAATAAATTAATTAACGAACATTGAAATAACTTAATTATGAGGTGAAATTACTTTATTAACGACAGCGCCTCCGGAAACGGTCCGACAGTGTTGAATGGGCCAGTTACATCACGGTGCGAAGATTTGTGCACATCGTATAAATTTAAAACGAATCTGCTGACGTAAGAAAAGAACTGCCGGTTTCAGCCTGATGGTAGATTTATCTTCTATTTTCACTTTGTTTCAAACTATTATTTATTTGCAACAGTTTTTAATTTAAAAAAGACAATACAATTATGTACATAAATGAAAAATGTTATGCATATTATATGTAGGTCCACATAATTATATATTGTAACGTACTGGGAATATAGTAGGCGATGCCGTCAATGAAACAGGCTAGAAACCTAGGTAATCTAGATTAAATATTTTATTCAATCGAATAAAGTATGTACAGATATGTACAGATTCAGTAGGGTGTTAAATATTCGGGGATCTCGTACAGAGATGATATTCACACAATAAGGATACGTGGGATACCGGATACAGTATGGCTAGGGTTTCTAATCACAGGAATTGTTCACTAATTAGTGCCGGGAATAAATGCTGACACGATCAACTCTGACTGACGATTAGCACAGTTGGTTTTCACAGCAAGATTCGAAAGTTCAAAGTGCGTATCACGCTGGGATTCGTGAAGGAAATCTCAGGATGCAAGATGATCCAAATTCGAAAGCACAGTCACTCTCGGCTACCTACTTATATGTAAGAGGTAAAATAAAAATTAGCAAAATAACGGGAAAGGAATTAACAAGTCGAAAGTCGACTTCCTAGAAACAGAGACGCCGGCGGTCTCTAAACAAGCAAACTACAGGAGCGGAGATACGAAGCTACGAAGGCTCTATCAGGTAGAAGCCTCAAGAAGAAAAAAAGCCTTTCTTCTAGCACTGTCATCCCTTTTATAGCGGCACTCGCCCCCTTTGCTCGGTTCTTCGGGAAACTTCCAGAACCAGGATGACGTAATCATGCGGTCAACTCCCGCCTCGGATCAGCTGTTCCGTTTCCATATGTGGCCGAAAGGCAGTCTTCAGATCAGCCGATCCAAACAACTTAATGGCCTTTTTTGTTACCGCTAATGGGAAACAAGGTGCACTGTAATTATTTACGATCTTTTCACAGAGGCGTTCCATTCAACAGACTTACAAAGCCTAGACGATCCGGCGCCTGCAAACGAACAGTTTTCAATTAAGTTACTTAGACCACCTGGTTCTATTTTCCGTTAATCGTAAGGATCCAAGGCGAAAGGTCACCTGCGGGCTCCTCGCTCTTTAGGGTCATGTAACGGATCGTTACAATATGTAATCGGACAGGGGACCAACCAGCCTCGAACTTCACTTGAAAACTTCTTTTCAAATTGCCCCTATTATTTTCCTCAGCTCCGGCATGCTGGGCTGCCATGAGACCCGCTACACTTCTGCCAAGAAATACATCAGTCGTCTTGGCCGAACTTAACTTTTATTTCATCTTATCAGGATAGGACAAAATCCAGAGGCATCTGAACCGAACGGTGTCAGAACGCTCTCTCTAACTACATGTGGCAACAGCAACCTTTAGCGAGAGACGACTAAATACCATGTGTGGTTTAGTGTCGTGGGAAAATGCTGAGGCAACAGTTATTTGCTTATAGAAAGTAACCTGTGATTAGAGACATCTGCCAAAGTGTGGCTTTTCAGATGAGCATTATTGCTGATCGTTAGAGATTTTCCAGGGAGAGTTATTATTTTCTAATCAAAATTAACTTAAGATTTGAAAGCCTCTGAGAATTTTCTCGAGCTGTCTTTAGGGTTTTATACTAAATGCCTTCATTTGTTTCCCGATGTAGTTTACTTTTCCTTACACACACACACACACACGCACGCACGAACGAACACGCATATATATATATATATATATATATATATATATATATATATATATATATATATATATATATATATATATATATATATATATATATATATATATATAAGTAAATTAATGTAGAAATTTTGTATAAAATCCCTAAGACAGCCCTTAAGGAATATACTGTCTGAACTTCTGTAATGTGGTAGTTCAATTATATCGAAGTAAATTTTTTGCCTGAAGCTCTCATTATGGCTCGAGAAAATTTTCAGGTGTTTTCAAATCTAAAGTTAAGGGAAATATCCCGGGACTTTTTGTTTTCAACTTTTTAATCCCTAATCCAAACTGGCCTATGATCACTGGAACTACAGTTCCTCAGGGAAGGGGCCATATCAATTAAAACTTTATAGTGCTATAGTGGCTGATTTAGAAAATTCCTGAATAAAAAGGCACCTAGATTTTCACTTAGATTTTTTTTCTTAGATTTTTACTCAGATTTTTTACCCACCCCATTAATGAAGTAGGAGCCCGTCCACCCGGCGTTCAGGTAATAAAGGTTTTCCGTGATTAAAACAATATCTTGTTTTGGAAAATACCGTCCTATATTCCGTCTTACGACACACACACGTGTATAAACACTCATGTCCATAAATTAAGGATAATTCAGAATCACACAGAAATTGAGCTCTAAAATAAAATTTTCACCTGTAGAATTATCACACACATCTTGAAGAAGAATATGCAAATTGCAGGAAACCACCAGATGACGAAGATAGTACGTCACAATGACGAGAGTGTATGAAAGGAGTATATAAGGAATGGCAGCAAAGAAGTAAAATTGTTCACAAGCGCTTTAAAAGCCTTTCAGTGCAATAACCGCATAGTTATGGCACAAAGGAAGCATTTGGATGATTTTTTACGTGGTAGAATTATCGGACGACTGGAATGTGGACGTACCCAGCTGGAAGTATCCGAGGAACTTGGAATCGCCCGGAGTGTCATCTCCAGGCTTTGGCAACGATTCAAACATGATGGTAATGTGAGTAGATGTTACAGCACAGGTCGCCCCCGAGTTACTACGCTGAATGATGACCGGTATTTGGCAGTTACTGCCAAAAGAAACAGACAGTGCACAGCATCAGACCTGTCTCGTCAGCTCTCTTCAGCTACCGGTACGACAGTTTCAAGGCAGACCGTGTACAGACGCTTAGGGAACATTGGTCTATATGCTCGTAGGCCTGTCAGATGTGTTCCCCTTACCGCAACTCACTGTCGCCTGCGATTATGCTGGGCTAGAGAGCATGTATTGTGGACACCGCAACAGTGGTCTTGTGTGATGTTTTCCGACGAGTCCAGGTTCAGTTTACATTCTGATTCTCGCCGGACTTTCATATGGAGAGCGCCAAGTACCCGTTACCACCAAGAGAACAACACCATTGAACGACACCGTTACGGTGGTGCAGGATGGCTCGTTTGGGGAGGAATTATTCTTGGTTGCAGAACTGACCTGCATGTTCAGAGTGTAACGATGACAGGCCACATCTATCGGGATGTCATTCTGGAACAACATGTACGTTTGTTTCGGGGCGCCATGGGTCCTGAATTTCTGTATATGGATGACAACGCCTGACGTTGTCGTGCAAACATTGTAGACGAATGCCTTCAATCGGAGGATATCACCCGTATGGATTGGCCAACAAACTCACCGAACTTGAATCCAATAGAGCATGTGTGGGACATGCTTGGCCGACGAATTGCAGCCCGTCAGCCCCCTCCCAACTGTCTATCGGAACTTCGGAGGGCATTGCTTGATGAGTGGATGACTGTGATATATATGTGGTGTAATTTTCCCCAAGATCAGATTGATAATCTGATACTCAGCATGCGTAGGCGTTGTAACGCTTGTATTGCATCGTCCGGGAGACATACTCCGTATTAACCATCATACTAACCATGTTATACTGTTTTCTGTAAATAGGTTGTTTTTTGAAATTTGCTCCAGGGAGTAAAAATCGCAATTTTTATTAATTATGTCAAACATATAGCATCTTTTCTGCTCTTTACTTTTTGTTTAATAAATAGACTTTACAAATAAGTCAAATTTGTTTTATTTTTGTCTCTTTCATTGCCTGAACTTCATTATCCTTAATTTATGGACATGAGTGTATATATATACATACATACATATATATATACATACATATATATATACATACATATATATACACATATATATATACATATATATATATATATATATATATATATATATATATATATAATGTTGTCATAAAAATTTAATTTTGGGTGTGCTGATCATCAGTTTTTTGACAAACTACAAAATTTTCTTTAAGCATACAAGCGCACAGTTATATTTCTGGTGAATGCGGTTTGACAGGAATTCACGAGACCCACATACCGTCCTATGATATATATGTGTACATATATAGAGAACTAATAGCTCAGAGGTAGAAATCCAAGCATCGACTTCGAAAATGTACCGGGATCGTGAAGGTCAAAACTCCAGGTGGAAAAGACCTTTGTACTACCGGGAAAAGGAAACCGCTTAGTTATTTTAAGTTACAAAAATATTTACTGATGATGGATAAATTCATCATCCATTTGCAGAACAGAGGTATGGAGTGCCATGATGCAGAAAGGTGACCACAAGCAACTGTACTGAAGCGGGATGGCGTTAAGAGCGAAATTAAAGCATTTTATTGCATCCAGCTGAGAATATTTATATCGTATTCCTTATAATATTAGTTTCTCTAAAAGAAGCTCGGCTATAAAGAACTGAAAAATTAAAAACCAGTTGAATTCCCAAGGAAACATTTGGATAGAATTATTAGAAATACGGTTCAAAATAGAATCCCAGAAAGGAATACTTGATGATTGACCATTCAAAGTTAAGAAGTAGAAAAAGTGTACAAAAGATGCGTTCAGAAGCGCTCACTCAAGAGCAGCTTAATGAAATCTGAAATCCAAGTTATAGTATTTCCTTATGGAGTCTTTATGATGTGACAGAAATGATAGTTTACTTACGATATGTGCGAAAATTTGCCACTAGAAGAAACCGAACAAATTAGCGCGATTTTGAGAAGCTACTTGATAGGTGTGGTAAAAGAAGGTTCAGCTATATAAGTGAGCGCCGACCTTCATTTTCCCCGATCTTTTATTCGAGAGAGAGATCTGGAACTTTCTTGCCAGGCAGTGTCGAGTTGTGGTATTCTCTCGCTTAAGTAATTCTGATTTGATTTTAGAGAGCCATTTTCCTCACGATATGGGTTGTTAGAATTGAAGTTTAGAGTGACAAAAGTTAATTATTCAGTTAAATCTCGATAGAAATTATTAAAAATTATTTAATTTTACATCAATCGCATCGACTGATGTAAAAACTAGTTTTTATTTGTCTAAAATTTTTCAGAATCTATGTAGTAGACAAGAACATTCGGCTTCGTTTTATTGTATATTCCGTTATTTTTGTATCCACAAACAAACCATGTTACACTAATTCGTACTAGTACGTGACCCGCGCTCAAGTATCAATTGTCAGGAAACGTACTAGTACGTGTCCAGGATACAATGTGTTAATAATGCATGTGCTACAGCTGTCTACATTTCGGGTGATGATCTGATTGAGCTAGGTTCCAAACGTCACATGTTTTTCGAACCGTCGGGTCCTCATCGATTCTTGTGATTTCATTTGAGTCGTCTTGTAAAAATGTGGGAAATCAGAGTGTACAACGTACGAATTTTCTTTTAAATTACCGTGAATTGCATGTAAATAATTCATAAATTATCACTATCATTATAAATCACAATCAACCATCCTTCAACATGAAATGAAGTATTTTAGTGGAGATGAAGGCTTATTAGCCGTCGTATTGCAATATAATATACTCACTGTATCTCTCCAAACCAAACCAATAGTCGAGAGAAAAGTAATTTGTATTTTTAAAGAATCATTTCTTCTCCAATACAAGCTGTAACCATTACTAGCTTGAACTGAGATGGAACAATATATAGTCAAACCTGGTTTAACGACACCCCAATATAGTACAAACCCAGTTATAATGCCACATATGTGTATTGACAAATCTGTATAGGACTTACAATGTTAAAAATCTTTTAAATCACCAAATCGATATAATGCATATTAATAATTTACTTACAAGAACACCAATTCTAGTATTTTCTTGGTTTTTTTTCCTCTTTTTTTGTACTTATCTTTTTTCGAATAATTTTTGTCTCAGAAGCATATAGTCCTTTTATTCTTATGGCCTGGAATGCTTTTAAACAAAGTTGTATGGTATTGGACGTTTTAAAATGACACTTCAAACTAGAAGTTCGAAGCACGTTAATTAGATTTTAGAAGAACTGTGTGCTTTTTAAGCGAAGGTGAAGAAGTGCTACAATTAATAACATGTTAGAAATGTCCTACTGGTAAAGGGGAAAAGTTTGGTCTTCCCATCAATCACTTCTTTGTCCTCTTTGCTTACACTCATTTGCAAATTCTCAATTTCTGTTATTAGGTACTTTTAAGGAAATGTTTTTCTGTTTACGACAGAAAATGTGCCAACAAGAGTGGAAGATTAATGATATACAAGCCATAGTATTTTGCAGAACCTAAAGGAAAATACCATCAAGTTGTTAAGACTTTTGATTACGCATTGGGTATTTTCTTACATTCGCTAAATATATATATATGTTAGGATTTTCGATTGAAAATATTACAGTGGACTCGGCTTAATGTGATCGTGGTTAATGTTATCAATTATGTTCAATAATGTTAATAATGTTATCAATTCTGTTCAATAATGTTAATAATGTTATCAATTCTGTTCAATAATGTTAATAATGTTATCAATTGTTTTATATATTGTTATCGAAATCACGATGGTCCCGATTTTCTCTATTCACTTGTATGTTAAAATTATCGCTTTATGTGATCGTTACATGGCATAATGTTATCAGTTTTCGAACCTTGTCTTAACTGGCAAAGGAATAGCCACAGTGTATTGAAAATGAACCCATTCTTTTCTTTCCTTTCGATGTTGTTTGAATTTCCGAGAAATCTCCCTCTTTCACCAAGGGAAATGGGGAATGAACAAAAGAGTAGGAAATTACACGCTTCTGGAATTTTTTCAGAAATACGCACACCCTGCTGGTGGTCACTGGTTGTCAGATTAGCAGAAGGCAACACATTCTTATTGGAACTGAGAAGGAGAGCATTCACATTTTATGACTTGCTCGCTTACATTCAGCTTGTCGATATGGAAGCCAGAAAGCGAAATGATTTAACATTAAAAATATTCTAAATTATTTTGACAGGTTGATGGAACTAATGAGTCAGATGGAGAATCTCTTGATATTGAGCCACCTCCTACAAGTGCTGAAATAAGAAATGAGTTGAAAGTGTTGAAACGGGGAGTACAACACCGCTCCAATGACTTTAAAAAAGCATTATGATTACGAACAATTTATCAACGAGCTTCTTAGAAAAAACTGTAAACAGTCGATCATTTTTTTATTATATATACAATTCTTATGTTCTAAAGAGCAATATACAGTACAAAAATATAAGGTAAGTTTTTTCACTTTATTTTGAAATTTAGTTCGTGTAAATTAAAGGGGGGGTAAATGTATCTAATTTTGCAAATCGTTTATTATTATTAAAATCACGGCGTCCCAAACTGATCACATTAATCGGAGTCCACTGTATAATTTTCTAAGATATAACTGGTATCGGAACGGATAGTGACTGTACACACACACATATATGTGAGAGTACAGCTATGTTTAGGTTTGCGAAACTGATTTGCTCGCCGCACTCACACGTTGTGGGTTGAATGCCCAAGTTTTTTTCGCGACTCCAGGAAGCGTGTGGTGTGGCCAGAGAAAATAATTGCACTTAAACTTCACCAAGTTTTTGGAGAATTGTGATTGGTCTCCAGGAGGCGATTCAGGACCATCCTTGGAGTCCTGGTCCTTCTGGGCAGAGCCCGGAAAGGACGCATTGTAAAAAGGACAATGGAACAACGAACGCATCAGCACAAGATAATGGAAAAAGTATAGGGTTGCCTGATAGAAAGAAGTAAAAGAAGGCAGCGTTCTCTTGGACATTGGCAATTTATTTAGGCTTAGCACGTGGAGTGCTTCTTTTACTTTTTAATTTTTTATATATATTTTTTTGCATATTTTCTTGTCGTTTGTTCTAATTTTGAACATTGTAATATAGATCAGTGGTATTATACTATAATTAAAAACAATATAAAGCAAGTTTGGGTTATCAATGACTTTGAAATAACAATGCAATGCACTACACCACAGCAATATATATATCAGAGACTGTACTAACCCATTTTCTGAAATTGTTTACATAATATTTATAGATGCCAGGGGTAGAGTGGAATAGAGGTTAATTTTTTATTTTTTAATTTATTTTGTGGTTTTTAATAAATTTTTTTTTAGTTTGCAAGAAATATTCATGTTTCATAGGTTTGTCAATCATCAGTATTTTATATCTTTTAATAGTAATATTCATCAAAAAATGAGGGGTTAGCATTTAAAGTTTTTGTATGTGTCGGCAATATTTGTAGAGCCAGCCTTGGTTAGAATATTTTATTAATTTAGAATATGAAATTTATATATAAGTAGATAAATAATATAGAGCAGGAGTGGCTAACCTGCGGCTCGCAAGCCACATGCGGCTCTTTGAAGAATTATTTGTGGCTCTTGATATATGTACTCGATTCCCGCTTCATTTTTGTGTTATTATATTTTTAAAATAAACATTACAACTGATAAAGCTCCGGCAATGCTGGGTGAAAAAATGTCTTATTGGGCTTTTAAGAAATTATTCTTAAATTCCACATTTCACACCGTGTAACGGCGTGATTTAACGGTGTGTCTACATCAAAGAACTTTGCTTTGAAAAAATGAACTTCACTTATGTGGAGACAAAGGTGTTGTCTCCCTCCGCAACCCAATGTCTAGACTTTTGTGTCCTACACTAGTGGAACAACAGACCAGATAACCGGGCACCAAGACTGATAGCCAGGAAGATGACCACCGGAACCGCAAAGGGATGCTGCGACGTAGGATCTTCGCCGACATGAAATTGCGGAGACTCCCGAGTTTGCAGTCGGTGATTGTTTAGCCCAGACCAATCCAGTTGGTTGAAGGTTACGTCACCGCCAGATGATCCAATAATGAAATTGTGGGTGAGCCCCCCCCTCTCTTGAAGGTCAGTCACCTAAAAAAGAGACGAGATAAGATTTTTTAAAGAAATAGTTAGCTAGCAACCAGCTAATTCGGAGGTCGCCTTGACCAGTCTCTCTATTGGAGACTTTCCTTAGCTATATAATCCCACCTTGGGATCTTTCCTTTTGAGAGTTAACTAGAGTCAGCTAATTCGGAGGTCGCCTTGACAAGTCTCTCTATCGGAGAGTTTCCTTACTTATAATCCCACCTTGGGATCTTTTCTTTAGAGAGTTAGCTAGAGTCAGCTAACTCGGTCGTCTTGACCAGTCTCTACATCGGAGAGTTTTTTCTAACGAAAATCCCACCTTGAGATATGTCTTGCTGAGATTGATAACGATACCCTGTACCTTGGGTTTTTTTTTTAAATATAATCCTCTTCAGAATTAATTGCATATTCCTCTTAGGAACTCTGTGTTTTGATATTCTTCGAAGAAACCATTTGTTCTTTCAACTTATCTCGTGTAATTGAGTGTACTGTCTATTTAATTACTTCAGAGAACTTTCGCTCGAGCTACCAAATTGTTTCTTGTGTCGGATTGCCAAGATTTCGGCAGAAGCATTAAATGTACATCTCTACTCAGACCTACGTGTATTGAATCACATACCTGTGATCTGAAAAAAAAATTTTTCGTGTATATCGAAATGATGTATATAGCAGAGGTGTTAATAAATCAATTATTCAAGAAACACCTGACTCTTCATTGTGTCACCTAAAACACGGACCGGATACGTTATAACCAATTCACTGCATAATTCACCGAGAACATCACGTTACAAAATATTTAAAATAATCTGATGTTATGAAAACAGTGTAAAACATTGCAAATTACATTCGCACCAATGCAAAAAATTCATCGACAATTGAAAAATTTCCTTAAAAAATTATAGAACTAAGAACTTCCAAATGACATTCAATAAATATAATTTCTGTAAAAATTTTTGTAATACCTCTTTTTTGCATACCTGTTAAATACGTATTTAATTGCGGCTCGCGAAAAATTTCAAATTTTAAAAAATGGCTCGGACTATCAAGGAGATTGGCCACCTCTGATATAGAATATTTTATCAAGTGAGAATGGAGATCATATCAGCGTAGCTAAATAACATACAATATTTTATCAATTTTAAATATCAGGATCTTATCAGCATAGCTTAATAATATAGAATATTTTATCTATTTAAAATATCAGGATCATATCAGCCTAGCTAAATAATATGTAATACTTTTGATGAAATTAGAATGAGGATCATATCATCATCCAAGTAATATAAAACATTTTATAAATTTAGTACATGGAGGCTATGGCAACGTCACAAATTGAACAATATAGAAAAAGATTTCAATCTACAAATAACAGAGGTTCTAAACAAAGAATGATATAAAAAACAAAAACTAAACCATCTTTTTTCAGTAGTTTAGATAGTCTATTCCCCCAATAGTGATCCGAAAGGGAAAAAAAGAAAAAAAAAAGGCCATTTAAATGTTTCCGATATAGCGAACAGACAAAGAAAATCTCCATCGAATGCCATGAATCGTTCCCCTTTAACACCCCTTGACACCTCTTTTCGCTTGCTCTTCAAGTATCGTTGAGGAAAGGCGCGGCGGCTATAACGTCCTCAATGACGCTAATAACCTGAGCGAGCGTGTACGGAATGACATCTCTTCCTTTGCGATTTTTCCCTCTCCTTTTTCCCTTTTCTTGGCTCTCGACACTTTCCCCATAAAGTTGCCTTCCTCCCCCTACTTCTGAAAACACCTTTTCTTCGGCGCTCCGCTGCAAGAGATAAAAAAGTAATTTGAATTTGATTACAGTCGCAGATTAATGCGATGAATTTTAACGAGGACGGAAAAAGAGATCATGGAACCGGGAGAAAAACGGATCCTCTTTAACTCCAGGAGTCGTTCTCTTCTCTCTGATCCTTTATTTAAGGATTGAGGATTGACCATTTCTCTTTCATCGGCTACTCGGGAATTGCCCGAACCTATTCTTTTAGATGCGAAAATCGTGTAAGCATTATTATCGTGAAGACCTTTTACTCCCTTGCACCAAATAAAGGGTGTATTGGAATCATGATTAATTTCAGCTTGCAGATTTTAGCGGAAACAACAATTTTGACCATCCCTGAATCTATTTTGCCACCTTTCAGAGTTACGTTTGTACATACGTAAAAGAAAATATTTATTTCGAAATAGCAAATGTCCATTTAAACCATCCCTGAGATAATTTTTTCCAGTTTCGGCTCGAAATACTATAAATACAAAATAACATGTAGAATGATGGCCGAATGTTTAGGGAGTGCTGATATCCGGTACCGGAGTTCGTTGGTTGGAATCACCCTGTGGCATGGATATTCGTAGCCTCTTGGAATCGGCTTTAAGCAGTAGGTCCCGGTCTAACTAGCCCTCGTGTTACAAAGTAGCAAACAGTCGCTCCAAGCCAAACCAAAAAGATACCTGGAGACAGACAGATGGTGCCGTCTAGGTCAATAGGTCACCGATCACTCAACACGTGTGTCGTAAAAACCATTACTTTCCCTTTAATAATCTTCATTGACATTCGGGCTTTAGAGTGTCAATGAGAATAAATGGGTATGATAGGAGAAGCGTTACATCATGACTCGCTGAACCTAAAGAATTCGACAACATTCGACACTCTGACAGAAGAAAGAAGATAACACCTCACTCGCATTGCCTAACTAGTGGATGGATGGATGGAGTTTTATGGCAGAGGTCTCTTGGGACATATTGTGCCAAACAAATAGTTAACATTAATGCTATAAAGATCAAGTCAAAACAGCTATAAAAGGATGACGGAAGATAAAAGTAAACAAGTAAAAAATGCAAAAAACAGTGTAAAGAAGAGACATAAAATCAAAAGTAAAAAAACAGCGATGAGGCATAAAATTCAGATGTGAGGGTAAAAACCAATGACTTTTAAAAAGGTAAAAAGTTCAGGATGTGGTGGCGCATTTAAAAGATATTTGATATCAGGAGTAGAAGTTTTAAAATAATGGAGACGATGTTGATTAAAGATGGGACAGTCTATCATGGCTTGTTTAACGGACATGTCGACCTTACAGATTTTACATATAGGTGCTTGATCTCCGAGTAAGAGATGACAATGGGTGAACCGTGTGTGTCCGATACGGAAAAGGGTGAGGATGACATCATGCTTTCTGGACGACAGATGGTGCCTAACTAGTGAACGGTCCGGATGATGTAAAGTACAAGGCAACGAATTGGAGAAGAGGTGATGTGCAACCCATTCAAGCAGAGTTTTCTTTGTGAGGAAGAAGACGTAAAGAAGAGAGATTGAACCTAAATATTCATCGTAGAGGATAAAAGTTGTTTGATAAAACTTTGTTTTTTGTTTCTAAACTGAAACAGTACATAATTTCTTCGATAAATAGTTTTCCTTTGGGGGTGGTTATATCTTATAGAACTTTTTGTTGTACCTCACTAAATTATGAGAGCTTTTTTTTGTCAAAAATTTACGTCAGTCCTTTTGCTTCATTTGTAGTATAAGTACGCGTTGAAGCGCAAGATCTAAATTAGAAAATTTTAATGTTGAAGTGGCATTAACCTATCAATCTGAAAATAATACTCTATAGATTTACCCTCGAAACTTACTTATATTCTTGTCTCTATCAATCACTGTTTGCGAAGTATGAGATAGCAATTAGATAATTCAACATGTCACAAAAATAAAAAAAAAATGATCCATATGACTTCCTTTTAAGCGTATTAAATTATTCTCAGTTTCCTATTTTAATTGCATGATGCGCATTTAGAATTACCATTTGTACTTTCCCTTCGAGCTTCAAAATTAGTTACGTTTCTCGAGGAAACGATGCTATCAGAGTACAGCTTGGATACATCAATCTAGAGGCCATCTGCAGCTTTAATTGGGATATTTTATAACATAGATATTCATTATAAAGTGATATATTTGTGAGATTACAATACTATCTTTATTCCTACCAGGAATGGAATTTACAAGGAGTATTACAGCTGGATATGAATGATTCAGTATCTAGTACTATTATGGTTGGTGACTGGCAGCACTAGTATACTTCATACGGACATTTTTGTTATATAGAGTGTAGATTATAATCTAAAGGTGTAGGAAGGAGGGAGCATCTGTCGTAGTATCGAGAGGGGAGCCAAGTAAAGTATTCTCCATTTTTAAATGCACTAAAAAGTAACAAAGAAGACCAGTGGCATTGAGCTAGCACTTCGCTCTCCCACGGTACAGGCCCGAAGTTCGATCTCCGGCTGGGCAAGGTTTACTCAGCCTGTCATCTCTTCAGTGGGTAGATGAACTAAGGACCAAGCGTACTTTGGAACTAAACACTAGGGGTTCCGCGTTAGATTGACCCTCTAACCTGAACATACGCTTCGTATCCCCGGGCCCTTTGTCACGTAAACGGAGACTGGCACCGTTGGCCCTGATACCCTAGGAGCTGTTGCGCTGAGGAGTTTAAAAAATGACAAAACTATAAACAGCAATAAATAAATTAGTGATTTTTTTCTGTTCATTTTAAATAGGATGAAGATTTTCTTCTTTAATGTCAATACTTAATGACCTTTAATACTGATCATAAGAAAAGTATCACTATTGTAACGTATCCGAGTCCCTCAATTATGGTAGCGTCTGGGTGTTGAAGTGCTAGGAGACATGACACACAACTCTAACAATAACAAACGATTTATTCTGGAATGAATAAGATTATTTACAGAGTTCCCAAAGGAAAAACCAAAGGGCTGAGGATGAGCCGGAAACGGTAACTTGAAGGTCCCTGGTTCGTGGCGAACCTAAAAATAAAACGGCGGTCAGATGCCACCAGATATGCGGTTGTGCAGGTCGCACTAAATCGTCTCCCTCGAGTCTTTGAAAAAAACTGGAGATAGGCTCTCTAAAAAACAGAACGTTCAACTTTCTTCCTCGCCTACCATCTCCTCTGTCTTTCTTCTCTCTTTGAATCATGCTCTGCCTGACGATTCGGTTTCTCCTTCACTTGACGCCGTCCTGATAGACTTTTCGCTGGCGCCTCTCAATCTCTGGTTTTATCCACAGCGTCTGGGACGAACAATGGCCAATTGGTTAGGGTGCTTATCTTCGGTACCGGAGTTCGTGGGTTCGAATCGCCACTTCGTAGCCGTTCGGAATCGGACTTAAGCTGTAGATCCAGGTCTCATTAGTCCTCATGTTGTAAAAAATAGACCGTAGCACTCCAAACCAAATCAAAAACCACGGCATTTGACCATCTAATCGCATGGACATCTCAAGGCGTGCGTAACAAATTTTCTTTGTTTGTTAATGTCAATTTCCCAGACTGGCTGGCGTCTAATCTGGATCTCAACACAACCTCTTTTGTGACACTAAGAGAGGATCGCGACGTCACAACATATATGTTATCAATATATTAGGCAAAGATATTTAAAAGCATCCACCAAAATTTCCTTTCTCCTATATATAACTGTGAATGCGAACTTTTAACACATGCTACATTTCGCAGAGGAATTGTACCGGGAGCTGGCATTTATGCGTAAATTTGGTTATTTAGTTAAATCTCAATAGATAAAAAATTATTTAATTTTTTAACCAACTTTTCGTATTTTATATTCACATATATAAACATATATAAATAGACAAATAAACAAATATATGTATGTAAATACAAATATATATATATATATATATATATATATATATATATATATATATATATATATATATATATAATATATATTATATATATATATATATATATATATATATATATATATATATATATACATAATATATATATCATTTTCGCAAGGATAAAAAAAAGATAATTTTAAATCTAAATTGATTTTTTTGATCAATTTTCTACTTCTGTGGATTTAGTTCAGTGGATTTAGTGGATAAATTTATATTAGCATCGCAAAAATGAAAAATCAAACAGAAATAATAGTATATAGTTTTAATTTATTTCTTTCTGTGGTTCTGCATCGTCTGATGTAAAAACTAGTTTTTATTTGTCTAAATTTTTCCAGAATCTCTGTAGTAGACAAGAACTTTCGGCTTTGTTTTCCTGTATATACCGTTAATTTTGTACCCACAAACAACCCATGTTGTTACACTAACCCGTACTAGTACGTGATCCTCGCTCAAGTACCAATCTTCAGAAAACGTACTAGTACTTGTATCGCATACAATGTGCTAATAGAAATTTAAAACCAAAAAATCTTTTTACTTCATTTGAAAATCACAGGCTAATTAATAAAACATTAATTTTAAATTTTTAGTCTATCTTCAGATTAAAGTATATAAAACTACACATGTAAAATTAGGTGGATAACTTATTACTCTGATTAACTGCTAATTTTTAATACACAATAATTGAAAAATACTCTATTTGAGGAAATGTATTAATATGTATAATGAAATTACCTTTCATTTTATGAGCTCAAATTCTAGAAAAATTACGTAGTTTAATAAATCTATGCCATTAAATAATGTTACACTGAATATACTGTAAGGCAGTTTATTCTATAAAATAATTTTGTATTTTGTGTTAAACATTTATTTCAAGTAGAAATTTATCAATTGTATAATATCAATATCGGCAAATATATTAACTTTTTCTTACTTATCTAAAATATTAAACTGTTATTCTTTCTATATTTGGTGCTGGTGATGATATGGCTGTTCAGTGCATTTAAATTTGTTCTGTTGGCGAGTTTGTTCTGATATTTAAAGTAAACACTAAGTTTGTAGGTGATAATAAAGTGAGCCTCTGAGTTCAGATACAGCATATCAGCCTTCAGATACAGCCTTCGAGTACTCTAAAAAAAACTGTTTAGGGTGTCCCGGAATTTGATTCTCTATCTATATGTATCCCCACTAAGTATGCGCTGATATACTGTAAGGCAATTTATTCTATAAAACAATTTTGTATTTTGTGTTAAACATTTGTTTCAAGTAGAAATTTATCAATTGTATAATATCAATATCGGCAAATATATTAACTTTTTCTTACTTATCTAAAATATTAAACTGTTATTCTTTCTATATTTGGTGCTGGTGATGATATGGCTGTTCAGTGCATTTAAATTTGTTCTGTTGGCGAGTTTGTTCTGATATTTAAAGTAAACACTAAGTTTGTAGGTGATAATAAAGTGAGCCTCTGAGTTCAGATACAGCATATCAGCCTTCAGATACAGCCTTCGAGTACTCTAAAAACTGTTTAGGGTGTCCCGGAATTTGATTCTCTATCTATATGTATCCCCCACTAAGTATGCGCTGAATATACTGTAAGGCAATTTATTCTATAAAATAATTTTGTATTTTGTGTTAAACATTTATTTCAAGTAGAAATTTATCAATTGTATAATATCAATATCGGCAAATATATTAACTTTTTCTTACTTATCTAAAATATTAAACTGTTATTCTTTCTATATTTGGTGCTGGTGATGATATGGCTGTTCAGTGCATTTAAATTTGTTCTGTTGGCGAGTTTGTTCTGATATTTAAAGTAAACACTAAGTTTGTAGGTGATAAAAGTGAGCCTCTGAGTACAGATACAGCATATCAGCCTTCAGATACAGCCTTCGAGTACTCTAAAAACTGTTTAGGGTGTCCCGGAATTTGATTCTCTATCTATATGTATCCCCACTAAGTATGTGCTGAATATACTGTAAGGCAATTTATTCTATAAAACAATTTTGTATTTTGTGTTAAACATTTATTTCAAGTAGAAATTTATCAATTGTATAATATCAATATCGGCAAATATATTAACTTTTTCTTACTTATCTAAAATATTAAACTGTTATCTTTCTATATTTGGTGCTGGTGATGATATGGCTGTTCAGTGCATTTAAATTTGTTCTGTTGGCGAGTTTGTTCTGATATTTAAAGTAAACACTAAGTTTGTAGGTGATAATAAAGTGAGCCTCTGAGTTCAGATACAGCATATCAGCCTTCAGATACAGCCTTCGAGTACTCTAAAAACTGTTTAGGGTGTCCCGGAATTTGATTCTCTATCTATATGTATCCCCACTAAGTATGTGCTGAATATACTGTAAGGCAATTTATTCTATAAAACAATTTTGTATTTTGTGTTAAACATTTATTTCAAGTAGAAATTATCCATTGTATAATATCAATATCGGCAAATATATTAACTTTTTCTTACTTATCTAAAATATTAAACTGTTATTCTTTCTATATTTGGTGCTGGTGATGATATGGCTGTTCAGTGCATTTTAAATTTGTTCTGTTGGTGAGTTTGTTCTGATATTTAAAGTAAACACTAAGTTTGTAGGTGATAATAAAGTGAGCCTCTGAGTACAGATACAGCATATCAGCCTTCAGATACAGCCTTCGAGTACTCTAAAAACTGTTTAGGGTGTCCCGGAATTTGATTCTCTATCTATATGTATCCCCACTAAGTATGTGCTGAATATACTGTAAGGCAATTTATTCTATAAAACAATTTTGTATTTTGTGTTAAACATTTATTTCAAGTAGAAATTTATCAATTGTATAATATCAATATCGGCAAATATATTAACTTTTTTCTTACTTATCTAAAATATTAAACTGTTATTCTTTCTATATTTGGTGCTGGTGATGATATGGCTGTTCAGTGCATTTAAATTTGTTCTGTTGGCGAGTTTGTTCTGATATTTAAAGTAAACACTAAGTTTGTAGGTGATAATAAAGTGAGCCTCTGAGTACAGATACAGCATATCAGCCTTCAGATACAGCCTTCGAGTACTCTAAAAACTGTTTAGGGTGTCCCGGAATTTGATTCTCTATCTATATGTATCCCCACTAAGTATGCGCTGAATATACTGTAAGGCAATTTATTCTATAAAACAATTTTGTATTTTGTGTTAAACATTTATTTCAAGTAGAAATTTATCAATTGTATAATATCAATATCGGCAAATATATTAACTTTTTCTTACTTATCTAAAATATTAAACTGTTATTCTTTCTATATTTGGTGCTGGTGATGATATGGCTGTTCAGTGCATTTAAATTTGTTCTGTTGGCGAGTTTGTTCTGATATTTAAAGTAAACACTAAGTTTGTAGGTGATAATAAAGTGAGCCTCTGAGTTCAGATACAGCATATCAGCCTTCAGATACAGCCTTCGAGTACTCTAAAAAACTGTTTAGGGTGTCCCGGAATTTGATTCTCTATCTATATGTATCCCCCACTAAGTATGCGCTGAATATACTGTAAGGCAATTTATTCTATAAAACAATTTTGTATTTTGTGTTAAACATTTATTTCAAGTAGAAATTTATCAATTGTATAATATCAATATCGGCAAATATATTAACTTTTTCTTACTTATCTAAAATATTAAACTGTTATTCTTTCTATATTTGGTGCTGGTGATGATATGGCTGTTTCAGTGCATTTAAATTTGTTCTGTTGGCGAGTTTGTTCTGATATTTAAAGTAAACACTAAGTTTGTAGGTGATAATAAAGTGAGCCTCTGAGTTCAGATACAGCATATCAGCCTTCAGATACAGCCTTCGAGTACTCTAAAAACTGTTTAGGGTGTCCCGGAATTTGATTCTCTATCTATATGTATCCCCACTAAGTATGCGCTGAATATACTGTAAGGCAATTTATTCTATAACAATTTTGTATTTTGTGTTAAACATTTATTTCAAGTAGAAATTTATCAATTGTATAATATCAATATCGGCAAATATATTAACTTTTTCTTACTTATCTAAAATATTAAACTGTTATTCTTTCTATATTTGGTGCTGGTGATGATATGGCTGTTCAGTGCATTTAAATTTGTTCTGTTGGCGAGTTTGTTCTGATATTTAAAGTAAACACTAAGTTTGTAGGTGATAATAAAGTGAGCCTCTGAGTACAGATACAGCATATCAGCCTTCAGATACAGCCTTCGAGTACTCTAAAAACTGTTTAGGGTGTCCCGGAATTTGATTCTCTATCTATATGTATCCCCACTAAGTATGCGCTGAATATACTGTAAGGCAATTTATTCTATAAAACAATTTTGTATTTTGTGTTAAACATTTATTTCAAGTAGAAATTTATCAATTGTATAATATCAATATCGGCAAATATATTAACTTTTTCTTACTTATCTAAAATATTAAACTGTTATTCTTTCTATATTTGGTGCTGGTGATGATATGGCTGTTCAGTGCATTTAAATTTGTTCTGTTGGCGAGTTTGTTCTGATATTTAAAGTAATGTATATATGTGTGTATTTATGTTTATATATGTGTATATATATATGTGTAAATATATGTGTTAGATATATGTGTATATATATGTGATTATATTTATGTGTATATATATAGATATATATATGTATGTGTATGTATCATATAGTATGTACGATATAATTTATATTTATATTTATATATGTGTGTATATATATATATTTATATCAAATATATGTGTGTAATATATATGTGTATATATATGTGTAGTATTATTATATATATATATTATATATTTAATATAGTATATATATATATATATATATATATATATATATATATGAGAGCGAGACTGTACTCATCCATTTTGTGAAATTGTGTACATAATAGTTAAAGATGCCAGGGATAGAGTGGATTATAGTGTACTTTTTTATTTTTTAATTTATTTTGCGATTTTTATTAAATAATTCTTTTTTATTTGCAAGAAATATTCATGTTTTATAGGTTTGTCAATCATCAGTAATTTATGTCTTTTAATAGTAATACTGATCAAAAAATGAGGAGGTAGCAGTTAAAGTTTTTGTATCGGTCGGCAAAATTCCAAGAGTTAGCCCTGGTTAGAATATTTTATGAATTAAGAATATGAAACTTATATATAAGTAGCTAAATAATACAGAACAGGGGTGGCTGATCTGCGGCTCTTTGAAGGAATATTTGTGGCTCTCGTTAAATGTACTCGAGTTCCCTTTTCATTTTTGTGTTATTATCTTTTAAAAAATTATTACAACTGATGAAGCTCCGGCAATGCTGGGTAAATTCCACATTTCATACCGATTCACTGCATAATTCACCGAGAACATCACGACACAAAATATTTAAAATATCCTGATATTATGAAAATACTGTAACACATTGTAAATTACATTCGCACCAATGCAAAAAAATTATCGACAATTGAAAATTTTCCTTGTAAAATTATAGAACGAAAAACTTCTAAATGACATTCAATAAACATAATTTCTGTAAAAAAAATTGTAATACCTTTTTGCATACCTGTTAAATAAGTATTTAATTGCGGCTCTCGAAAAATTTCAAATTTTGAAAAATGGCTCGGACTATCAAGGAGCTTGATATAGAATATTTTATCAATTGAGAAGGGGGATCATATCAGCGTAGCTAAATAACATACAGTATTTTGTCAATTTAGAATATCATGAGCTAAATCATATCAGCATAGCAAAACAATATACAATATTTTATCTATGTAAAATATCAGGATCATATCAGCGTAGCTAAATAACATACAGTATTTTGTCAATTTAGAATATCATGAGCTAAATCATATCAGCATAGCTAAATAATATACAATATTTTATCTATGTAAAATATCAGGATCATATCAGCGTAGCTAAATAACAGACACTATTTTGTCAATTTAGAATATCATGAGCTAAATCATATCAGCATAGCAAAATAATATACAACATTTTATCTATGTAAAATATCAGGATCATATCAGCGTAGCTAAATAACATACAGTATTTTGTCAAAAGGCCATTTAAATGTTTCCGATATAGCGAACAGACAAAGAAAATCTCCATCGAATGCCATGAATCGTTCCCCTTTAACACCCCTTGACACCTCTTTTCGCTTGCTCTTCAAGTATCGTTGAGGAAAGGCGCGGCGGCTATAACGTCCTCAATGACGCTAATAACCTGAGCGAGCGTGTACGGAATGACATCTCTTCCTTTGCGATTTTTCCCTCTCCTTTTTCCCTTTTCTTGGCTCTCGACACTTTCCCCATAAAGTTGCCTTCCTCCCCCTACTTCTGAAAACACCTTTTCTTCGGCGCTCCGCTGCAAGAGATAAAAAAGTAATTTGAATTTGATTACAGTCGCAGATTAATGCGATGAATTTTAACGAGGAGGGAAAAAGAGATCATGGAACCGGGAGAAAAACGGATCCTCTTTAACTCCAGGAGTCGTTCTCTTTTCTCTGATCCTTTATTTAAGGATTGAGGATTGACCATTTCTCTTTCATCGGCTATTCGGGAATTGCCCGAACCTATTCTTTTAGATACGAGAATCGTGTAAGCATTATTATCGTGAAGCATTTTACTCCCTTGCACCAAATAAAGGGTATATTGGAATCATGATTAATTTCAGTTTGCAGATTTTAACGGAAACAAAAATTTTGACCATCCCTGAATCCATTTTACCACCTTTCAGAGTTACGTTTGTACATACGTAAAAGAAAATATTTATTTCGAAATAGCAAATGTCCATTTAAACCATCCCTGAGATAATTTTTTCCAGTTTCGGCTCCAAATACTATAAATACAAAACAACATGTAGAATGATGGCCGAATGATTAGGGAGTGCTGATATTTTTTACCGGAGTTCGTTGGTTCGAATCACCCTGTGGTATGGATATTCGTAGCCGCTTGGAATCGGCTTTAAGCAGTAGGTACTGGTTTAACTAGACCTCGTGTTTCAAAGAAGCAAACAGTCGTTCCAAGCCAAACCAAAAAGATACCTGGAGATAGACAGATGATGCCTTCTAGGACAATAGGTCACCGATCACTCAACACGGTGTCGTAAAAGCCATTACTTTCCCGTTAATGATCTTCATTGACATTCGGGCTTTAGAGTGTCAATCAGAATAAATGGGTATTGATACGAGAAACGTTACATCATATTTCGCTGTACCTAAAGAAGTCAACAACATTCGACACTCTGGCAGAAGAAAGAAGATAACACCACACTCTCATTGCCTAACTAGTGGATGAATGGAGTTTTATGGTAGAGTCCTCTTGGGAGATATTGTGCCAAACAAATAGTTAACATTAATGCTATAAAGATAAAGTCAAAACAGCTATAAAATTATGAAGGAAGATAAAAGTGATCAAGTAAAAAATGCAAAAAACAGTGTAAAGTAGAGACATAAAATCAAAAGTAAAAAACAGATATGAGGCATAAATTTCAGATGTAAGGGTAAAAACCAATGACTTTTAAATAGGTAAAAAGTTTAGGATGTGGTGGCGCATTTAAAAGATATTTGATATCAGGAGTAGAAGTTTTAAAATAATATAGACGATATTGATTAAAGATGGGACAGTCGACAGGACGTGTTTAATGGACATGTCGACCTTACGAATTTTACTTGTAGGTGCGTGATCTCCGAGTAAGAGATGACGATGAGTGAACCGTGTATGTCCGATACGGAGAAGGATGAGGATGATATCATACTTTCTGGACGACAGATGGTGCTTAACTAGTGAACGGTCCGGATGATGAAAAGTACAAGGCAACGAATTGGAGAAGAGGTGATGTGCAACCCCTTCGAACAGAATTTTCTTTGTGAGGAAGAAAGCGTAAAGAAGAGAGATTGAACCTAAATATTCATCATAGAGGGTAAAAGTTGTTTGATAAAACTTTGTTTTTTGTTTCTAAACTGAAACAGTACATAATTTCTTCGATAGATAGTTTTCCTTTGGAGGTGGTTATGCCTTATATATTTTTTTTTATTATACCTCACTAAATTATAAGGTTTTTTTGTCAAAGTTACGTCAGTCCTTTTGCTTCATGTGTAGTATAAGTAAGCGTTGAATCGCAAGATCTCCATTAGAAAAATTTAATGTTGAAGTGGCATTAACCTATCAATCTGAAAATAATACTCTATAGATTTACCCTCGAAACTGTTTGAGAAGTATAAGATAGCAATTAGATAATTCAACATGTCACAAAACTAAAAAAATTGATCCATATGACTTCCTTTTAAGCGTATTAAATTATTCACAGTTTCCTATTTTAATTGCATGATGCGCATTTAGAATTACCATTTGCACTTTCCCTTCAAGCTCCAAAATTAGTTAGGTTTCTCGAGGAAACGATGTTATCGGAGTAGAGCTCGAATACATCAATTTAGAGGCCATCTGCAGCTTTAATTGGAATATTTTATAACATAGATATTCATTATAAAGTGATATATTTGTGAGATTACAATGATATCTTTATTCCTACCAAAAATATATACTTTACAAGGAGTGTTACAGCTGCATATGAATGATTCAATATCTAGTACTATTATAGTTGGCGACTGGCAGCGTTGGTGTACGTTATACGGACATTTTTGCTATATAGAGTGCAGATTACAATCTAAAAGTGTAGCTAGGAGGAAAATCTGACTCCTGGCGCAATATCGAGAGGGAAGCTAAGTAAGATATTGTCCATTTTTAAATGCACTAAAAAGTAACAAAGAAGCCCAGTGGCATTGCGCTAGTGCTTCCCTCTCCCACGACACAGGCCTGAAGTTCGATCTCCGGCTGGGCAAGGTTTACTCAGCCTGTCATCTCTTCAGTGGGTAGATGAACTAAGGACCAAGCGTACTTTGGAACTAAACACTAGGGGTTCCGCGTAAGATTGAACACCTAACCGTAACATATGTTTCGCCCCCCAGGGCCCTTGGTCAAATAAACGGAGATTGGCACCGTAGGCCCTGGCAACCTAGGGGCTGTTGCTCCGAGGAGTTTAAAAAGTAACAAAACTATAAATAGCAATAAATAAATTAGTGATTTTTTTCTGTTCATTTTAAATAGGATGAAGATTTGCTTCTTTAATGTCAATACTTAATGACCTTTAATACTGATCATAAGAAAAGTATCACTATTGTAACGTATCCGAGTCCCTCAATTATGGTAGCGTCTGGGTGTTGAAGTGCTAGGAGACATGACACACAACTCTAACAATAACAAACGATTTATTCTGGAATGAATAAGATTATTTACAGAGTTCCCAAAGGAAAAACCAAAGGGCTGAGGATGAGCCGGAAACGGTAACTTGAAGGTCCCTGGTTCGTGGCGAACCTAAAAATAAAACGGCGGTCAGATGCCACCAGATATGCGGTTGTGCAGGTCGCACTAAATCGTCTCCCTCGAGTCTTTGAAAAAAACTGGAGATAGGCTCTCTAAAAAACAGAATGTTCAACGTTCCTCCTCGCTGACCATCTCCTCCGTCTTTCTTCTCTCTTTGAATCTCGCGTTGACTGATGTCATCCCTCGCCAGTCCTGATTCGCTTTCTCCTTCACGTGATGCCGTCCTTCTAGACTTTTCGCTGGAGCCTCTCAATCTCTGGTTTTGATCCACAGCGTCTGGGCCGAACAATGGCCCATTGGTTAGGGTGCTGGCCTTCGGTACCGGAGTTCGTGGGTTCGAATCCCACTGTGGCATGGATGTTCGCAGCCGTTCGGAATCGGATTTAAGCTGTAGGTCCCAGTCTCATTAGCCCTCGTGTTTCATAAAAGAAGACCGTAGCACTCCAAACCATATAAAAACAACGGCGTTTGACCATCTAATCGCCTTGGACATCTCAAGGCGTGCCGTAACGAATTCTCTTTGCTTGTTAGTGTCAATTTCCTAGACTGGCTGGCGTCTAGTCTGGATCTCAACACAACTTCTTTTGTGACACTATTAGAGGTAGTAGCGACGTCACAATATATATATATATATATATATATATATATATGTGTGTGTGTGTGTGTGTGTTATCAATATATTAAGCAAAGATATTTAAAAACATCCGCCAAAATTTCTTTTCTCCTATGTATTACTGTGAATGCGAACTTTTAACACATGGTACATTTAACAGCGGAATTGTACCGAGAGCGTGCGTTTTGCGCGTAAATTTAGTTATTCAGTTAAATCTCAATAGATCGAAAATTATTTAATTTTTTTAACCAACTTTTCGTATTTTATTATAGTATATGTGTCTTATTATTGACATATATAAAATATATATAAATAGACAAATAAACAAATATATATATATGTAAATACAAAAATATATATATAATATATAAACATGCATACATATAATATCATTTTCGCAAGGATAAATAACAAAATAATTTTAAATCTAAATTGATTTTTTTAATCAACCGTCCCGTTCTGTGGTTTCTTGGATTTAGTGGATAAATTTATAATAGTATCGTAAATATGAAAAATGAAATAGAACTAGTAGTATATAGTTTTAATTTTTTCCCGTTCTGTGGTTCCGTATCGACTAATGTAAAAACTAGTTTTTATTTTTCTAAAATTTTTCCAGTATCTATGTAGTACACAAGAACATTCGCCTTCGTTTTCCTGTATATACCGTTATTTTTGTACCCCCAAACAAACCATGTTGTTACACTAACCCGTACTAGTACGTGACCCGCGCTCAAGTATCAATCATCAGAAAACGTACTAGTACTTGTCCCGCATACAATGTGTTATTAGAAATTTAAAACCAAAAAATCGTATTTACTTCATATGAAAATCACATGCCAATTTATGCCACATTAATTTTAAATTTTTAGTCTATCTTCAGATTAAAGTATATAAAACTACACATGTAGAATTAGGTATATAACTTATTACTCCGATTAACTGCTAATTTTTAATACACAATTACTGAAAAATACTCTATTTGAGGAAATGTATTAATATGTACAATGAAATTACCTTTCATTTTATGAGCTTAAATTCTAGAAAAATTAAGTAGTTTAATAAATCTACGCCATTAAATAATGTTACACTGATATACTGTAAGGCAATTTATTCTATAAAACAATTTTGTATTTTGTGTTAAACATTTGTTTCAAGTAGAAATTTATCAATTGTATAATATTAATATCGGCAAATATATTAACTTTTTCTTACTTATCTAAAATATTAAACTGTTATTCTTTCTATATTTGGTGCTGGTGATGATATGGCTGTTCAGTGCATTTAAATTTGTTCTGTTGGCGAGTTTGTTCTGATATTTAAAGTAAACACTAAGTTTGTAGGTGATAATAAAGTGAGCCTCTGAGTTCAGATACAGCATATCAGCCTTCAGATACAGCCTTCGAGTACTCTAAAAACTGTTTAGGGTGTCCCGGAATTTGATTCTCTATCTATATGTATCCCCACTAAGTATGTGCTGAATATACTGTAAGGCAATTTATTCTATAAAACAATTTTGTATTTTGTGTTAAACATTTATTTCAAGTAGAAATTATCCATTGTATAATTTTATATTGATTGCATTATTTGTCCCGCATACAATGTGTTAAAGGAAGCTCTCCCAAAGCATTGGAGCTGAACAATGGCCGATTGGTTAGGGTGCTGGCCTTCGGTACCAGAGTTGGTGGGTTCGAATACCACAGTGGCATGGATATTCGTAGCCTTTCAGAATCGGCTTTAAGCTGTAGGTCCCGGTCTCATTAGCCCCGTGTTGCAAAAAGTAGACCATAACACGCAAACCTAATCAAACCAAACCCAAAGCATTGGATGGACTGTGGATTGTAAAGCAGGAATGGAAGAAAATATTGTTGTCCTTGATGTCTCAAGAAATGCTCTGTTATCTTGGAAATCAAGATATAATGTAATAGTCCAACAAAAAGCTATCAGATTGAACGCATATGAAAATAATATTTTTATATTTGTTTATGTATATTTTTGCAAAACTTTTACAAAGATATATGAACACCGTTTGTATATTAGGTCCCACAGTCGAGAAATTCTAGCTGCGCCCCTGGTTTGCATTCTACTCTTAACACTAGAATTACTGAAGGGGTCATTTTGACACCTAGGAAACTTTTATCTCTAACAGCTTTTCTTTTTTTTTCTTTTTTTTGTGCAAATATCTTAATCTTTTCTTGACTTTTCCTAAATCATTGTGATTTACAAAATAGTAAAGATTTCAAGAAAATCATATTTTTATTTTAGCCCTAACAAATGATTATACCTAGAAATACGGCAGGATATATACTGAAGTGTAAACTTCATAATGACTCTTTCACTATTTTATTAGCAGAACTGGAAGCATTCATAGCGTTGTTGTACGTAAGAGGGCATTATCCGCCAAGGGCTTACCAATTCTTAGTTTGCGGTCCAAGACTCGGGAACCAAAGTTTTTTCATGAGACTATGAGTAGAGATAGATTTCCGGAAATTATACAATTTCTTCGTTTTGAAAATAAACTAACAAGGTCTTCACGTTTGCAGTGTGATAAATTTACACTAATATCCGAGGTATGGAATACTTTTATAGAAAAATGTAAGCTTTGATACAAACCAAATGAAAATATTACGTTTGATGAACAGTTATTCCCTACAAAAACAAGATGCCGTTTTTTGCAGTATATGCCTAACAAGCTTGATAAATTCGGAATAAAGTTTTGGCTAGAAGTAGATGTTAGGACAAAATACTTATTAAACGGATTTCCATATTTAGGAAAAGATGAAATGAGACTAAGTTATCAAAGTTTAGGAGAGAATGTAGTAAATCGTTTAATTAATCCTACATACATGCAAAGTCTGTATATTTTATAAAACAAACTGTAGTTGTCATGATTTGCGATATTTTAATTAATTTTTCACAAATATATTATATCATATAGAGAAATATGCATATATCTTATCAAGGGGTCTAGGTATACAAAGACCACCGTAATTCTAGTGTTAAAATTATTATTAGTCAGCTTAAAGAATGTAGATTGAAATAAAGAATTTTTCACACAAAAGCGTAAATATGAGAAATTTTCGACGATAGTATAAAAGGGAAAAAGATAAAGATTAGAAAATGAAAAAAGGGAAAAAAAAGTGATTCTTGAAGTTAAAAGCAAACAAAATTCCCCCTTTTTTTCCCAAGAAGTTCCATAATCTTTTTCTTCTCGTTAAAATTCATAGCATTAATCTATGACCGTAATCAAATTCAAATTACTTTTTTATCTCTCGCGCCCAAGCATAGGTAAAGACGTAAGATGAGGGAAGAAAAAGACTTTATGGTGCGTCGAAAACTCGGGAAGAGAAAGAATGATTTTCTGGGAAAAACTTTAAGAAAAAAAAATTGATGCCATTCTTTTCTAAGTCGTCCATGTTATTAGCATCATTGTAAGCATTTTTTACGGTTATTGCGTTGCCTGTTTAGGAAATAATACTTTCATAATGTCGCAAAGAAGAACGGGGGTGTCGAAATATATGTCGTTAAACGCCGACTTAAACAGCTAATGGTTTGAGATGAGTTACAATAGCAACTGGTTAAATTAATATCTGATACTGGCGTTTAAGTAGTCAGCAACGCCACTGAAATGAGATAAGTAAGATCACCTTGTCATGTTTCTGATTTATTGGTATCTACCTCAATTTTTTTCCTCTACAAATACAAGAGAGTTTTTTATTAACCTTCTGGCTATCGATTCTAATATATACGGTCTCACTCAATGTCCCAGTTGTTAAAAGCATATGAAAATAGTACTGTTTTGCTACACGAGAGCTTACGAGGCCCCCGTGAAGAGTGAAGCGTTATTGCCCTTATTTTAGTGTGAAATTATACTTATTACAACACTGGAATGCAGAGGCTATATGTCAAGTCTTTTATACCTAGTATCTAAAGGATAAAATTGATATATATATATATATATATATATATATATATATATATATATATGATAGGGTCCAGTGTTAATTGGTTTGGTTTTTGAGTGCTACTGTCTACTTTTTGCAACACGAGGGCTGATGAGACCTGGACCTACTGCTTAAAGCCAATTCCAAACTGCTACGAACATTCATGCCATAGTGGGATTCGAACCCACGAACTCCGATTCCGAAAGCCAGCATCCTAACCATTTGGCCATCGTTCGGCGGTCCAGTATTAAGGCGAATGGAAAACAGTCTTTCTTGATGGCAATAAGTTTATTTAACCATCGTTTTATTTAAGCAAAAGTTGCTCCATTTCCATTTATTCGTCGTAGACACGCGTAGAGTGTGTTCACAGTTCTATGTTCACGCGCTAACTGACTCTTATCTGTTTGCAAACTCACCAAAACCTTCCAAAATGCTTCCGCCTGACCGGATTATCCTTAAAGCTTACGCGAGCGTGGGTCTTTTCTCACGTAATTTCCAACTACCCCTTTTTTAGACCCGATATATATATATATATATATATATATATATATATATATATATATATATATATATATATATATATATATATAATGGATGTTAGTATATATCGTTGTGATTAATAGACTTTGACACCATTTGACCGATTAACATAAAAGTTGGCATATATATGTATTTTTATACATTGAAAAGGTTTTTATTCTATGCACTTAGTTTCAAGTGGAATAATTTTTCTGTACTGTAACTTTTGAGAATGAAGTAACACTACGCCGTTGAATTGGTCGAATTTTTTCAAGTCTGTTTTTAACAAAGATTTAGTACACTTTTTTCCAATGCAGCTGGCAATAAGACATATCTGTAATCCAGAAAAGTCTGCTAAGATGTTCCTCACTTAGCACCACCCGGGAAGCGTATGTAGTTTAAGGAATGCTATGGACGCGAAAAACATTGCTTCCTCTTGGTCCTCGTAAATTAAAGCAAGGACCAAAAAGAAGATTTCCATGCTTGACCTGCCATCTACAGAGGTCTCGTTTGAACTTGGAAGATATTGCGACCACGAATCTAACCTTTGCCGATTTACCACAGCTCATTGGTATTTATACTGACTGTAAACGTACCCCCTTTCTGTGGTGCTACACTAGTGTGGTACCTGCCCTCCTTCTTTCTGGGACAGATATGTTCGGCCTTCTCTGAGGATGCATTGAATTACCTCTAAACCTTTTAGGACAACAAAGAACATTTATTCACGAGACTGAATGAAAAATTAAAGCATAACAAGATATCATATTTTGAGTCTTGGCGTTTTAGAGCCTGACGTAAGCAGATCAGATGGTCAAGTGTTCCAAATCAGAATATAACCGACGTCGTGTTGTGTCACATCGAACAGAGAGGTCTCTTCCAGTCTCAGTCTCTGTGTCGAGTCTCCGAGCTGAACTGACTATCTTGCAGATCTTCTTTCCTTTCTTCGAGGGGTCAGCTGATGGAAACTTGAGCCCTTCCGAAAAGAGCACACCCTCCTCTTCAGATGCCCTGCAAAAACAAACAAGCGACAAATCCGAAAAATCTTATCAACCCCCCTTAGCCGGCCGGTTATTATTTTCCAAAGGATCGCCGGGTGGAAAGGGTGAATGGGGGCTAGTTTGCAGATATCAAGAAGGGCACACATATGCGAAACACTGGTCGTGGGTTCAAAATCCCTTACACTGACTTTCGTAAAAACGAAAGTTGGTTACAATAATTTTACTTCAAATTAATCTTTCCGCTAACACGTAAACGTTTCCCATGCACATCCAAATAAATGTTTATGTGTTACTTCATTATACAACGGTAACCAGGACCACTGGGTGTCCTTAGAAACACCTATTTTAAATTGAAGATAATTGTCTTTGTTCCTCAAACTTTTCTGTATTGTTCAAGAAAATATGTGAATTGTTTACGATCCTGAAATTTATAATCTATGTAAACAGCCAAATATTGTTAAAGTTATCAAATCGCGCTGAATAAGATATCTTGGACACTTATATAGATAAAAAGATAACAGCTTCACTAAGCTATAAACTGTTAACATGCATAGAGATACTAGGAAATGACAAAGACCACAACTTAAATGGCTTGATGATGTTGAGGAAGACTTAGAAACCTTAAAGGTTAACAAGAAACACACAGCATCTGATAGACTTTTTTAGAAAAAACTGTTTGGGACATCCCTGGTTTGCTCTAGACTGTGGTATCAAGAATAACTAGGAGTATATATATATATATATATATATATATATATATATATATATATATATATATATATATATATATATATATATATATATATATATATATATATATATATATATGAGGGAGAGAGTAGATGGTGACAATACGATATGAAGACAAAAAAAGATAAAGAACTAAAAGATTTAATGATGCTGTGTCTCATCAACCGCACTTACACATATCATTAAACAAAAGGATTGTTTATGAAAAGCTATCTACGATAAATATATCTTGGTGTATTTTCCATATATGTATAATCAGCACAGTTCAGAAATAATAATGAAATTTGATGTCTTACTGGTCTTTTAAAATAGGTCTATAATATTTACAAGAATAAGATTAATTCACTACCAGTGCATGAAACTTCTATGAGGTGTAAAGGATTGAAAGATGATTCAGAATTCCTAAGCAAATACAGGATCAGTATTAAGTTTTGTAGAATTACTTGTTTGCTTTTGATTCTACAGCCCAAAAAACTGGTTTGCAAATTATTTGCACATTGATTTTTGTAGCATCGCTATTCTCATGACCTATTGTTGGATGTCCTGTACCGCAGGACAAAATTATTCCAACTTTACACTTCTATGTGAATACAAATAGAGTTAGTGCCTCCTATACATACTGCAACTTTTCTGTACTGGTTGTAAATCACCTGTACATTGCCTACTAGTTGCTACTCATCCCCCTACACTAGGTCACGTAGAATCTGTCACAATATGGTACTGGTCCATGGCTTAGGGTAGTATGCAGCTTCCCTTGAGCGAGGAGTCACGGAAGCTAGAAACTGATTAAACCTCGAGAAGGTATATACCTTCCATTTTATGATCACAGCTATGGTGATAGAATGATTTTAAGTGAACGCTCGTGGTTTAGAAACAGGGGTAAAGCAGAAAATCCCAGGCTTGGATTATCACCTCTAGAGGTATCGTTTGAGAGCATAGAGAAAATTCTGCGGAGTTGTTTGTTCTCGTCAATAACTCACCTTATTATAAAAAAGAATGGGATTGTACTCTGGATAAAAAAAACCTTTTGTTATTAAATGTAGTTAAAGATATTAGATCTTGCTATCTAACGTCTGAAATTTGCACCAAAAACTATTCTCTTTTTTTCTGCACGAAATTCAGCCAATGAAATAAATGTAACCTCCTGTTCCGCTTTCCTTAAAACTCGATTCTCCTTCCTTCACTTTTAAAATATTCTCATAAAAAGACATTAGACAGATAGTTATAGCATCGACGATGTCGCTAATAACAGAAGAAAGGGAGAGCGGATACGTCTTTTTCCTCTTTTCGTACCTCCTTTAGCACCCTCCTTTTCGAATATTAGAGCTATTGGCATACCAAGGAGTCTCCACGGCCATCGTGTTTCCTCCAGAGCGAAAGCGAACGAAAAAATAATTTAAATCTGATTATAGTCGTTGATTATCATGATGAATTTTAACGAAGATATGGAAACGTCATGAATAAACGAATCTTGCTATTTTTCGGCTGATAAAATATTTGGAATTTTTCTCTGCGATCTTTTTTCTATCGCTTTAATTATTAATCAGTTTTTTCCTCGAAAATATTTTCATTTTTTTTCCTTGATCGAAATGGCTTATTGAAATATCATCTTTTCTTTTGAAGTTAAAAAAAAATTGTGTTATTGACTGTCTTTTTGCATATTTTTGCAGAGTTCTTTATTTTTTATGAGCAATTACATACATTTTTAATAGAGCTACTTGTCTGATAAAATAGCTTATATACGTTTGTACGTTTTTTTCCTCCTGATTATAAAGTACCGTTTAAAAAAAGTCAAGCGAGCAGTCAATAGCATTATTAATTAAAAGATAAAATCTTTCTGCGTCAAAAATTTATATCAGCTGTTATCATCATAAAAGGGAATAGCAATTAAAATTAAATAAGCTGTTCGCTGTATTGCAAAATCTTTTATTCATAGTTCAAGTTGGGAGTCATCGATTCCCTTTTTTGCTTTTTGTAAGCAACTGATTATTTTTTTAATATTAAGCAGACTGATTATAAATTATTCCCAGATTTAATTGCTTAAAAAATAACCGAAAGCAGTATTGATTTTAATATGCGACAACATTTATGCTTCTGATTAAACTTCTTCTTTTGAACTGAAGTTAACTTCTTTAAATAGAGAATCATAAATGGACTTCAGATTTTAGATATTAGTTCATTAGAAAATGGGTTTGGATCTAACAAATCCTTGTAAGCGAAAACATGTAGTTTACCTCGTATATGACAAAACTATGGGCTTAATAGGAAGTCCGTATAAAGGTTTTGTTCCTAGTGATTGCAATACAGATTCATTAACCGTGGTGAACCGAAGATAACATTAATTAGTCTCATCCTGATGAAAAGAAAGCCTGAAGATGGCCATATTAGATGGACATTGTCTTTTGGTATCGGAGTCCACAGTGTAACGTCACTGGATCCTCTGGTAGCGTGTGAGTGTCTAAGTTGTAGTGACAAGACGTACAGCTTAAAACAATAACAACTTTAATTCTGGACTAAATATAAAACTATTTACAAAGTTTCCCAATGGAAATCATAGAGGCTCAGGATGAGCTGGGTACGGACTCAATAGTCCCAGGTTCGAAGAGAACCTAAATAGAAATCTGCTGTCAGGTGTCCATCAGATATGCCGTTGTACAGTAGTACAACTTGGACTCCTTGAGTCCCCCCCCCTAAAAAAAAAAAAAACACGCAACCTGCCGTTGCTTTCGCTTTCTTCCGTCGTCTTTCCCCGGCAAAACCTCGAGTACATACAATAAATATACACCATTACAAAAAGCTTTCATTAAATATTGCATGATCTAAAGGCCCCTCCACACTATGGTTCACTGCAAGCCATTACCACTGTCTGGAGTGAGTATGGCTTATCCTGGTCGATGGTGGCAGACGATGGCTTTGGAGGCAGTTTTTCTCCAAAGATCAAAGGCAGCCAGATGCGCAACTAAAGTGAGCTGTAGACCCACGTACTAATCTGCGAGCTCGGCTCGTTTAGTGGTCCAGTGTATGGATGCAACCCGCGAACCATCATTCAAGGTCGCCATCAGAAAGTGGGGAACAATTGGCCATAGTGTGGAGGCTACATAAAATGAAATGCAAACACACTAACACATTTCAAAGGGAGCCTCCATAAATGTTAAAACGGTTTTTCACTAGTCATTTATCGGAGAAAAAGAACAGGAAACAGTTTCATACTCTGACCCAACCACACAGATTTTTGGATTACACAAAGTCATGAAGGGGTGAGAAAACAAACTTCACCACAAGCACATCTTCAGCCACGGTACCACGCGCGTCACAAACGATTGAAATTATTTAGTTTCAAAAGACTGCAAAGAGTTATAATCTCCGCTGAAACAGTGTTTATTATTTTAACAATATGTTGTGTTTTAGCATAACAGTTTTTACAAAAAACAGGAAGTCTTAAAATTAAATTTACAGGAGTACAAAAGGACATCAACCATAGAAATGTTATTTGCACATAAAGAAGCAGAAAAAACTGTAATCAAATCTGCGACATGGTGAATAGTAAGGTGATGGAAACGCCACCCCTGTGAAATTATTACAGCGTGCAACTTTTCTAACAGTTGCAACACTGGATCGTCCGATCTCACTTGTCTTAATATATACTTTTTTTATAGAAACAAATGAAGAGTTTGCTTTGTGAGACTCCCCTTTACTTTGCAAATTTAATAGGAAGACTCACGGCTGCTTTAGAGGAGAATCACGGTATGCTTGAGATATTCCAAAGTCTACGCCATTCCCTCTTTTCGACTTTATTTTTGTGTAACAGTTTGCGGAGGCTCTTTCGCGGAGTCTTAGAGTTATATCAAATTATTCATTAAAATTGCAATAATTAATAATATATATATATATATATATATATATATATACACATGTATGTATATGTATATATATGTATATCTATCTATCTATCTATCTATCTATCTATATCTATATATATATATATATATATATATATATATATATATATATATATATACACACACACAGAGAGGTACATATGTAACATGGCGAAAATTAATCCACCGGTCACATCGATGTAAGCCCATATTGTACTTACTTGACCGGGCTTACTCGGAAATGAGATGCTTAAACAGCTCAGCTATTGAAGTAATATGCAGTCGGGCCCCATTGAAGAGAACGGCATTTCCGAGTTGAACATAAATATATATATATATATTTACATAAATGATATTCAAGATCTGGTAAAAAGGCATGTTTAACAGTGAAAGAAAGACAAAGGTATGACCATCGAAACACGTGCTACAACAGAGTTGTACCCCAGAGCGAGAAGCAGAGAAGAAAATCTTTCTCAGAAAAACGGAAACTTAGTTAACGAACTTAATAATAAAAGTAACTTATATCGGATGGGAAAAACTGAGCCATTTACCAGCAACAGCTGAAAAATGAGGCGAGTCGACAGAATATTTGCATCTATTGCAGATTTAGCATTGGGAAATGGGTTGGAAAAATTTTAATTCGGCGATACTCCTTTAATTATGATATTTTGTGGCTGGGAAAATAAATGTGAAGGAATTAGAATGGGAGAAAGGTATTAAATAGTAATAACTTTTATTTATTACACATATCTATATGTATACATTGTAACGAATTCTCGTTACATTAAATTTCCAGATACCGACCTATCTACGACAGTGAGAAAAAACGGCATAATGTAGAAGAATAGCAAACGTGCCTTTTGTGACCACTTGAACTGAGCTCATATATACCTAGTGAAAGGACGCTTGTTTCTCGCAGAATAGGATGCTGAATAGAGGATTGTTAACACCGAGGACCATCTCAATCATTATATCTGAGAAATTCATTGGGATGCTGGCGAAGTGTTTCCTGTGTTCGTTTCAATGGCATCCCGAAGAAAGAGTCTCACAAGACAGAAATCCTCTACATTGTAAGGGAAGCCGCAATACCTTCCTACCTTGATCTCCAAAGATTGTCCGGAAACATCGATTAATGATCTGCGAGATTGCGTCCGATTACTGCAAAGTTTCCTTGGCTTGCACCTGTTCTACAGACGGTTTTCCTCACTGCGTAATCAACCAGATGTCCGATCAGCTGAGATGGACATTTGCGATCAGACGACGATATAAAAAGAGAGTTCATGACCCAGAGTGAATTTTTGACAGATCGAGTCTCCTGTAAACTCATCGGCCGAGAACGTTCAGGCGAGCGACTGAGTGTACCCCCCCCTTTTTTTTTCTCCAACGATTAGGAAGCTGATTCCTGCAACGATCATCATTTTCATTTGAAGATATTCATCGTTTCATCTGTATTTATCATAACTGCGACATTGTGTTTCTAAATAGATATCTTTAGTCTGTACGTAGGCCTCCGCTATCCTTTTTCGGGCTCACTTAGAGCCCCAGTACGCTACAACATATATATAATTGAGGTGAAAATTAAAAATATTATCATTAACATTTTACTGTTACACATAAGTTAGTTAACTGATAAGTATTCAGAAATAGTAACAACAATTGTCAATAAATCGATAGAGTATTATTATATGTACTAAAACAAATGGAATAATTGTTTGTTATAAATATCGGGAATATTGCCACAAGCCGCAAAAAATTTACAGGCCCACATGGAGTTTATGGTCCGTCATTTACCGAATACTTGTCTAGAAGAACGAACACAGCACCAAGAGTGCTGTTTTAAAAAAGAGAACTCTTAAAGAGAATGACACTATTTTCTTACATCACTCGGGTATTATTAACCTCTCCCATCCTTCTTTTTCTATTTTATTCGCTCAAAACCCCATAAAAACCTCTCCTCCCCTTGTCGTTTTTTCCGTCCTTTTTTGGCGTTCCAGATTAAAAAAAATGTAATTGGAAATTTCATTACTAGATTAATACGATGAATTTTAACGAGGGATGAAGATCATAAAAGAGAAACCCTGAGAAAAAATGGTGTAGATACACTTTTTAACTCCTGATTTACTTTTTTGTGCCCTTTAATCCTGTGGGTGTGTTTCTTCACCCCCTTTTTTTCTGGAATTTTTCAGAAACGAATTTTTTTTTGTTCTGTCTTTTTCGGTAGTTCCAAATTTTCTAGTCTGAAAATATTTCGCACACACGTAGAGGTATCGATAAGTTTTTTAATTATTATTAAGAAATAACCTAGATATCTGAATAAAATTTATTGAGGATATTTATTCTTATGTACATAATGTTGTTAATTACAGCTACAGAAGGCTGTTTGAACTTTTTCGATAGTTTAAAATTTTCTAGTGTGAAAATTTTTCGCACACACGTAGAGGTACCGATAAGTTTTTTAATTATTATTAAGAAATAACCTAGATCGATAGTTTGAAATTTTCTAGTCTGAAAATTTTTCGCACACACGTAGAGCTATCGGTAAGTTTTTTAATTTTTATTAAGAAATAACCTAGATATCTGAATAAAATTTATTGAGGATATTTATTCTTATGTACATAATGTTGTTAATTACAGCTACAAAAGGCTGTTTGAACTTTTTCGATAGTTTGAAATTTTCTAGTCTGAAAATTTTTCGCACATACGTAGAGGTATCGGTAAGTTTTTTAATTTTTACTAAGAAATAACCTGGATATCTGAATAAAATTTATTGAGGATATTTATTCTTATGTACATAATGTTGTTAATTACAGCTACAGAAGGCTGTTCGAACTTTTTCGATAGTTTGAAATTTTCTAGTGTGAAAATTTTTCACACACACGTAGAGGTATCTATAAGTTTTTTTTAATTATTATTAAGAAATAACCTAGATATCTGAATAAATTTTATTGTGGATATTTATTCTTATGTACACAATTTTCTTAATTACAGCTAAAGAAGGCTGTTCGAATTTTTTTTGGTTTGTTTGGAGTGCTATCGTTATCTTTTTTGCTACACGAGGGCTACTGAGTGAGAACCTACTGCTTAAAGCAGATTTTGAATGGCTATGAATATCCATGTAAGAAACTTGTGTGTCAACAATAAGCTTCACAACATTACTGAGGACATTCGATCTTTCCCGGTTAATGTTAGTCGTAAGCACGACGTTTTAATTACTCGCTTACGTATTGGACACACTCGTCTCACACATAATTACTATCTTTCTAATGACCCAAACCCCAATGTTCTTTCTGTCAGGCCCCGCTAACTATTGTACATTTACTTACATCTTGTAGTCAGTTACAGCCTGCGTATGTCTTATTTCTTAGTACTCGGCATCCTACCTTAACGGAGTTACTAGATGAACCCCCGCATCCCTGTCTTTTATCTTTTTTACGTTTTATAAGCTTATTTTGGTCTATTTAACTTTTTTCTATGAAGTGTTTTAGTATTTATTACATCTTTTAATTAAAATTTATTGTGCTTTTAGCTTTTTAATATTTAATCATTATTACCTTTTACATACCTACCTGGTATAATTGAGTTTATACACTACAGACTTTTTTTATAACTTTATTAATCTGGTACGGTTTTACCTTGTTCTATTATTAGGTTAGGGATTTTTTATCAGTTAAGTCTTGTTTATGAAAACACCTTGTGCTTGGCGCTTATATCCTAAACAGGACCTTGTGCCGTAAAACTCCAACCAACCAACCAACCTTGTATTCAAACATACTGTTGAGCCATTACTTATTCTCCGAATGCATTGCGTCACCGTTATTAATACGCGAGGCCACGCTAAATCAATCCAAAACGCCAAAAACATCGAGAGAGGTATTTTTTTAACTCACCCTACTAACATTTAAAACGTTCCATCTTTAAGACCTTGGTACAGGGTTAAATAAGAATATATAATTTTCTTTATAAATAGTCAAATAGAGTAATCCCAAAATTAATAATTTACTCTTATGAGCGGCATCTTTTGTTGAATTCCTTGTATTCGAACATACTGTTGGGTAATTACTTATTCGTCGAAAGCATTGCGTTACCGTTATTAATACGAATGAGTCACGTTAAAAGATTCAAACACTCCTAAAAAACATCAAGAGAGAGGTCTTTTTCATCTTACGCTACTAACATTTAAAACATTCCACCTTTAAGACTTTGGTGCATGGTTAAATAAGAATATATCAATTTCACCAAAAATAGTCAAATAGAGTAATCCCAAAATTAATAATTTATTCTTATGCGTGGCATCTTTTGTTGAATTCCTTGTATTCGAACATACTGTTGGGCCATTACTTATTCTTCGAATGCATTGCGTTACCGTTATTAATACGAATGAGTCACGTTTAAGGATTCAAACACTCCTAAAAAACATCAAGAGAGACGTCTTTTTCATTTTACGCAACTAACATTTAAACCATTCCACCTTTAAGACTTTGATGCATGGTTAAATAAGAATATATCAATTTCACCAAAAATAGTCAAATAGAGTAATCCCAAAATTAATAATTTATTCTTATGCGTGGCATCTTTTGTTGAATTCCTTGTATTCGAACATACTGTTGGGCCATTACTTATTCTTTGAATGCATTGCGTTACCGTTATTAATACGCGAGAGCCACGCTAAATCAATCCAAAACTCCAAAAACATCGAGAGAGGTCTTTAATATCCCACCTATTGACATTCGCTACCCCCTTTTCCACTTACCTCAAACAGAAATGAGATGCTTCACAATAACGGTAATAACAATGACGCTAACAACGTTAGTGAATGAGCGAGAACAGAACGACATCTCTCTTCTTTCTACACCCCCTTTTTTTCCTCTCTTCTCCTCCACCCCTTCTTTTACGGAGCTCTTAGAGGCCATAAAACTCGCCCCCCTTTCGCTCCTGCCCCCCGTCTATATTTTCCCTTCTGCTGGGGCGTGGAGATAAAAAAGTAATTTGAATTTGATTACAGTCGTCGATGAATGCGATGAATTTTAACGAGGAGCCAGAAACCCGGCGAAAAACGGATCTGTGGGTGCTTTTTAACTTCTAGAGTCTTTTTCTCCTCTTCTAATCCGTTTCCTTATTATTATTTTTTCCTTCTTTCCTTCTTTTAAGTTTTCGATCGCCACTTTTTTTTTTATATCCTCTCCTTGAAAGTTCATCCGCGAAGCTAAGGGAATGGTTTTTATTTAAATATGTCGCGCTTTTTTTTATGTGGTGATACAGGTGATGCCCTCGAGATGAGATATGTTGAGCATTTTTTTTCTCAAAATAACGTGTTGTTTCCTACAAATAGGGTCAAATTCTAGCTGTTAAAATTTCCCTATGATTAACCAATTCGCTTACTTAAATATTATATAAAGATCCAAATTTCATTTATAAAAGAATATATATATATATATATATATATATATATATATATATATATATATATATATATAATATACATATATATATACACACACACATATATATATATATACACACACACACATATATATATATACACACACACACACACACACATATATATATATATATATATATATATACATATATATACACACATATATATATATATATACATATATATACACACATATATATATATATACATATACACATATATATATATATACATATATATACATATATATACACACATATATATATATACATATACACATATATATATATATATACATAATATATATATATATATATATATACACACACATATATATATACATATACACACACATACATATATATACACACACACATATATATATATATATACACACACACACACATATATATATATATATATATATATATACACACACACACACATATATATACACAAACGTATATATAAATATACACACACATTTATATATATATATATATATATATATATACATATATACACACACATATATATATATATACATATATATATATACACACACATATATATACATATATATATATATATATATATATATTTCCCTCCCTTTTCCTCTCTCAGTTCTCTTGTCCCCTGACAAGAGGTGGACATCTGTCTGTTTATTGGTTGAAGATATCTCTCCCTGCTTAAGTTGAAATTGAGACGAAGCAAGTAAAGGAAAATTTTGTTGCATTTGGATCATAGGTCACGAATAAGAACGTTCATTTTTTAATTATGGCTTCAAAAAAAAAAAAAAGAATTTATCATTTGCTGCCAAAAATATATTGATGGAAAAGTTTAAAAAATCTAATCTTTTAAAGGCTACTTTCGCGAAAGCAAATTCGATTACCCGGACGACATTAAACAACATTTTAGCTGCCAAACTTTGGTCCTCAAGTGTTGTAATCGGTGATCAAGAAAGAAAACTTGGTCAGCGCTTGTCACCTTATGGGATTGTGGATAAGGCTCTTTCTTCTGTTATGAATTAAAAATGCGCGGTATATGCACAATAGGATTGTATTGTTCCGCATATATAGTCACCCCGCTTATAAAGTCAGATATTTCTGGACCGCTGTACTGACCTTATAACCAATACAGACTATAACTTTTTTTCAAACTTTGATCTACAGCAGTGGTCTTTAAACTGATCTCCGAAGAATCTTGGTATACTGCGTTTTAAAAATATTATTCAACCACAACATAGATCATAACCTACAAGAAATTAACAGTTTTATTTCCATTGCAGCTGGCAATATAAATATTTTTATGCCATTTAGAGATCCAACAGATAACTATAAAAATACGATAATAATGCAATAGAATACAAACTACAATAAATAATACAAGGAAGCATTATACAAGAAGGATATAAATGGATAAAATTTATACCATTAAAAAGATAGAATAGAATGAAATATGCAGGCTCTTTAAGAAGTTTTTAGTTTTCCAGCATGTAGAAAAAACAATGATCTGAAAAAGCGCTGAGCAAATGCGATGTTCGACGTTAATAAATGTACCATTGTAGGCAAAGGTGCTAGGTAGAAATATCAACAATTTAGAATCTTTGAAGATATACATATAAGCAGTCATGCATTGTCGCTAGAATTAAGGCAGCTACAATATTACTGGTAGGGTAGTCTGGAAGATTATAGATGTTAATTTTAAAGAATTTTTTTCTTGTTCTTTCTTTTAGTTCTGACAGTTCTTTGGCCTGTAAGGTCGGACTGATATTTGACATTAAATACTATTAACCAATCTATCATTTCTAACCTAAATAATGCTGTAGCCCTTTTTGCTAAATCATATACCTTTTCATTTCTGGAGATGCCATAATGAGAAGAAAATCATTGTAAGACAATCACTTGGTTTTTCATGCTATTCTCGTACTAAACACCTAAATTACATGACAGGTAATAAAGTGGGGTACTGGCAACCATTAGCAATTGCCAGTATATTATACAGGGAATTATCTTGACATCCGTGAAACACAATGTTGTTTCGTAGAAGTTTTATTTGATGTCTAACATTGAACGCTGGCTGTAGTCTGACATTCTGCTCGTGGATTTATTGGTAACAAAAGTTACTAGCACTGTCATTTAGTAACAATTTTAGTAATATTTTAGCTATGAGTTTTGAGAAAAGAAATGATACATATCGAATTAATTGAAATTTATACATGTTGATTGCTTTTTCTCTCTTTCTGTTAAATTTCTGATCACCACTTTCATTTATATCAACTCCTTGAAAGTTCATCCACGGAGCTAAGGGAATGGTTTTTATTTAAATGTGTCGCGCTATTTTTTATGTGGTGATACAGGTGATGCCCTCGAGATATGGTTAGCATTTTTTTTTCAAAATAACGTGTTGTTTCCCACAAATAGGGTTAATTTTTAGCTGTTAAAGTTTCCCTATCCTTAACCCTCTCGCTTATTTAAATATTATATAAAGATACAAATTTAATTTATAAAAGAATTGTTTAGTATAACTTTTTTTGAAACTTTGATCTACAGCAGTGGTCTTTAAACTGATCTCCGAAGAATCTTGGGATACTGCGTTTTAAAAGTATTACTCAACCACAACATAGATCATAGCCTACAAGAAATTATTGAAACCTGTTTTATTTCCATTGCAGGTGGCAGTACAAATATCTTTATGCCATTTAGTTATCCAACAGATAACTATAAAAATACGATAATAATGCAATAGAATACAAACTACAATAAATAACACAAGGCAGCATTATACAAGAATGATATAAATGGATAAAAAATGTAACATTAAAAAATATAGAAAAGGATGAAATCTGCTGGCTCTTTAAGAAGTTTATAGTTCTTCAGCATCTAGAAAAAACAATGATTTGAAAAAGCACCGAGCAAATGAGATAATTGGCGTTCATAAATACACAATGCAGGTAAAGCTGCTAGGTAGAAATATCAACAATTTAGAATCTTAGAAGATGTGCATATAAGCAGTGATACATTGTTGCTAGAGTGAAGGCAGCTACACCATTACCGGTTGGCTAGTCTTAAAGATTATAGATGCTAATTTTACATATTTTATCTCTTGTAATTTCTTTTCGCTCTGACAGTTCTTTGGCTTAGAAAGTTATCATTATACTGGCATATAGCCCGTCATATGACGGGATCAGTAAATTTTTTAAATTTCCAGAATTGTAAAGTACCCTGTAAGTCAGATTAAAAAAATGGTTTGTTTTTTTGGCTAAGAATTATCTGGCACAAGCTCAATAATTTGTTTATCTTCATACTCCTCTAAAGTCTCCGGATACTGTGAATGCAGTTTAAAATCACGTTGAACTCATTTAGAAAGAAAATTCAAAATTTTCTTAGCTACTTCGAAATTATCGTTAAGTTCTTCCCAATTTTTTTTTTGCCACAGTAATTAATGGAAGTAAAGGAATGAGCTTATCATTTCCACTACACTCTGGAGGTAGATAAAATTTGTTGATGATACAGGTGGTAAAATTTTCATTGCAATAAAAAATAATCGATGATTAAATTTAAAATTATCATATATGTGCCTAATCTATTATTTAAGCCAAATATAAAATAAAAATATTTACGTAATATCTAAGTTCAGTGATGAAACGTATGAAAACACTGCAGACGATATTTAAAATAAGAAAGGATTAAATGAGATGGTTAAAAACATCACGTCATAATGCTAGAAAAATGTTATTTTTACCTATTTATTATGTGATAAATTGTTAAATGTAATCGCCTGCTCCTAACCGGGGAAAATAAGGCTTGAAATAATGGCATTAAAGGCTCGAAACGGGGGGAGAGGTATATTTCGAACGTTGTTAAAACAAACTCAACAAAAATCCAATATGGATGCCTCTATCCAATTCAGGTACACCCACTTCATAAATTCAAGAACAGACGAGGATAGGCTATTATTATACGGGAGATTTGACCTAGAAGGTCATAGTTATAATTGATACAGACATCTAACCATTAAAATCCAAATATGCTTAACAATCTTGGTTGTTTAAGCCTCACGTAAAGAAAAAAAATGTTTAAAATAATTTTCTTCAAACTTTTATCTACAGCATATGTTTTCAAACTAGGTTTCCGTATACCCTGGGGTTGCAGCAAGTGGTTTTAAAAATTGTGCTCAAATACAACATATACTGTTAAGTAGTTATAGATCACTGCATTCACATACAGTACACTAATTATAAAATAATATATACTTCCACTTCACAAACTTTCACTAAATACTTCTTTTGCGAAAGGCCTTTTTCAGTAATTCAAGTAGGGCATCAATATCACAAAGCATGATGTGTTATGATATCCTGTTTAAAACAGAATTCACACTACCCCGGGCTAAGTCAGACCTAACTCCCAGCCGTGCAACGAAATGACTTTGGTTTAGTTTAGAGTGCTATGGTCTCCTTTTTGATACATGAGGACTATCGGGATCTACTGCTTAAAGCCGGTTCCAAAAAGCTACGAACATCTATGCAAACAGCGGGATTCGAATCCACAGATACAGGATCCGAATGTTAACATCCTGCCTTTGGGATATCACCAAGCTTCTTCTTCTTTAGCACTACAGCTTTCTATAGGCCGATGCTGTCTCTAAAAGTTTCTTCCATCTAGAACCATCCTCCGCCACAATTCTCCACTGGTTGACTCCAATTTCATGCAGCGTTTTCTCAACCATATCAATTCACCTGGTGTTTGGTCTACCTCTTTTCCTTTTTCCATCCACTTTTTGAAACGTAACTTGTTTTTGTTGGGTTTAAATCATTGTATCTATAGATGTGTCCCAACCACCTTAATTGATAGATCTTTATAGTTTTCACAATATTTGGTTGTCCGAATTTAGACTATAGTTCATGATTATAACGGATTCTCCATACATTATTTTCTTTAACAGCACCAAATATTTTTCTTAGTATTTTTCGTTTAAATATTAATAGCTTATTTTTCTGAGATATGTTCATAGTCCAACACTCGTTTCCATACATAATATCACCAGACTGTATGTTTTAATTAATTGTAATTACATGTTTATTTTTCCTTTATATAGCTTCAAACGATATGTAGTAACTCATTAAATTTTGCATAGCGATTTTACTGTACCATTCGAAAAACACGATTAATATTAAAAGCTTCTCCGTCCATCTTGTCACGTGACATAAACTCGTTAGGAATTTACCTCTGTTATTCGATGATAGTGTTATTCTCTAATTTAATCACGTGAAATAAAAATACTAGTTACTTAAAAGCATACATTTATGTATACACTAAAGAACAACAAAAACAAAATTAGTTGCACTAAAGAAAAATTATCTTAAAGCTTTTTATTTTCCAAAATTTCAAAACAAAACATTGTAACAAAAAATTCGAGCAAAAAATTTTTCAGATGCAATATAGGTTCTGGCTCTCACGATATCCTAAAAAAATTCTGCAAA
>CM063511.1:61259768-61287268 GCA_032207245.1 Pardosa pseudoannulata | reverse complement strand
GGAGTATGAAGATAAACAAATTATTGAGTCTGTACCAGATTGTTCTCAGCCAAAAAATAAACCATTTTTTTTTACCTGCCGCATAGGGTACTTTACAACTTTAGGAATTACTTATCCCGTCATATGACGGGCTGTATGCTCGTACACAAATAGTCAGCATGTATTTCTAAATTCATTATGTTACTTCACCACTGCCGCGGATGAAGCTGTAAACAGTCATTACTCTTAACTCCGGATAGGGAAAAAAAGGCAAGAGGTATAATCCTCCCACCTGGCCACATCCATATATCAAAAGCTATCCTAATGAGTTATTAAATTATACTCATCAATTTTAATTCTACGTCGTGATGAAAAAAAGAGCCTTAAAACAAAGTGCACAATTACTTCCGTTCGTCAGGAACAAAATCATCAACTTGAAATTTTTTCTCTATTTCAAAGTGGTTCTCATGAAATCTTGGGGAATCATTCAGGCTCTTACCCTCTTGAGTCCAACTATCACGTTACCCAGAAGTTGCTGAGCTAAAATAAAATCGCATGAGAATTGGCGCAAGTCTCTCTCTAGGATCACAAAGTTTAGGTCACATCGATAATAGATGTGGTGTTTTAAAGGCTGTAGCATCACGCTACTGAAAAAAGTATTTCAATTTGTATTAGTATTACAGTTCGCTCTGACTTCAGTCGAATGTGCTGTGCTGTCTGGGAGTATACCTTGTAACATCACGGGATTCCCCGGGTAGCGTGTGGGTGTCGAAGTGGTTATGACACGACGTACAGCTTAGACACAGTAAGGATGTTTATTCTTGATTAAAATGGAATATGTACAAATTTTCCAAATGGAAATCACAGAGCTCAGGCCGGCTGGTGCAGACCTGAAAGTCCCAGGTTCAAGGCGAACCTAAAAAAAAATAATCTGTGGTCAGGTGCCGACAAATACTGTTGTACAGCGGTACAACTCGGATCCCTTGAGTCCCACACAAAACTGAAGAAAAGCTCTCTCTCTCTCTCTCTCTCTAAAAAAAAAAAAAAAAAAAAAAAAAAAAAAAAAAAAAAAAAAAAAAAAAAAAAAACCACAAGTCGAAGTTTCCGCTCGTTCTCTTCCTGGAAACTTTTTGGCAAAAAACTCGTGCCGTCTGACGTCACCATTCGCCTCTTCTCGTTGGCTTTTCCTTCCTGCGTCTCCGTCCTGCTAACATCCGATTGGTTCTTTCATTGGCGCCTCACAATCTGACATTTCGGCTTCGCGTCCGACCTTCTAATCACCTCGGACACCTCAAAGCGTGTCGAAGCGAAAACCCTTTGAAGTATAGTTTCAAAAACCCAGACAGAAAGTCGCCTTGGGCTGGGCTTTAACAAAACCTCTTTGTGAAACCAATGGGGTGTAGCGACGTTACAGTATTTAGATTGGTTGAAACCGATTTCTAACAGACACATATTTATTCCAGTATATCGATTCGTATCCCTGGACTTGAGGGCCAAAACTTACTGACATAATTAACTATACTAAGGTCTGTAAATTGTAGTTGGTATTGACTTTATAGTCACTCCAAATCAGCTTCTGAATCCAAGTAGAGTGTGACGCATCCGGCCTCTGTTTTAGGTGACACAAAAAAGAAGCAGGTGTTTCTTGATCAAATAATTTATTTACACCTTGCAGCTATATATACATTTCTATTTACAAAAAATACAATTACAGTTCACAAGTATGTGATACAATAGACGTAGGCCTAGTAGGCTTAGTAGACGTAGCCAAAGGTTTGAGAACCGACGGAAGATAACAATTTCTTGATAGCTTTGCATTAATGATTCTCGGTAGTAAATTATGAAGACAGTACAACACTGAGAAGTAATCTCAATTAGATGAGCGAGTTTTGCAGTTGAAAATTGATATCTTCGAAGAAGATAAAAATGAAGTAAAGGTTTCCTAGGAGGAATATATCTATAATCGATCCTGAAGAGGAATCGGATTCGAAAAAAACCCAAGGAACAGGGTATAGCTAGCAATCTCTCTTCGAGATTATCACTAAGAAAGCTCTCCAATGAAGACGGTGGTCAAGGTGACATCCAAATTAGCTGGCTATCTGCTAACTAATTAGCTAACTTGTTAAAAAAAATCTCATCTCGTCTTTTTAGGGGAGTGGCCTTTAAGAGGGAGGGCCTCACCCACAATTTCTTCATTGGATCATCTGGCGATGATCTCACCTTCAACCGACTTGATTGGTCTAGGCTAGACAATCACCGGCTGCAAACACGGGAGTCTCCGGAATTTCGCGTCGGAGAAAGATCTAACGCCGCGGCGACCCCTTTGGAGACTTGCCCAACGGGCGATCATCATTCTGGTTGTCTGTCTGGGCGCCCGGTTGTTTGCCATGTTGTTCAGCTACCTGTAGGACACAAAAGTCTAGTCATCGTGGTGCAGGGGAAAAACAACTCCTTTGTCTCCTCATAAACCATTTCTTAAACTCTTTCGAAAAACAGTCTTTTTGAGGGAGGCACGCCGTTACAAGCGAGTACTGTTTTTTGCCATTATTGCCTGGATTAGCAAAATAATGATCACACTGCTCCAATATACTCTAAAAAAATTCAAAAAATACACCTACGTCTATGACTCTTGAAGTTAAAAAAGGAAACTCTTTTCAGAAATAAAAATCACTTCAAAGAAAATGTATATCAAAAGTAATATTAGTAATCCCCAATCCTAAGAATTACTCATATATTATGCAAAATAATTAAAATATCTTATTTACGTTCTCCTCTCAAAGAGAAGATTCATTTATACAATATGTTCAGATGAAAGAAAGGTGAACATTAAATTTTTTTAATGCTACGGAAAGAAATTTAAAAGGCAAAAAGTAAAAAAAGAGATAATGTCCAAGAATAAATGAGAAAAATAAATTCCTTTTTCATCCGAAGATTTTTCGCTTCGTTTAAAATTCATTGCTTTGATATCCAATTGTAATCAGTAATTTTTAATTTCGTAGCGTGCGAAAGATCTGAGGAAACGAAAGAACAGTTTAAATCATCGATATAGTCTTGTAAAGCTAGAGGAATATTAAAAATGTAAATGATAGATTAAAAAACGGAGTTTGGGTATTTTCGTCGGAAGAACTGAAACTTACTTTTAATTGACGTCATCGTTGTTAATATAAGTTTAAAATCGAAAGAAATTATTTTGTAGATTTTATAGAGAGTATAATTTATTGATGGAATTGATTGAGATCTACCGAATTCAGGTTCTATGTTTGACTTTTCGGCGAGGAACTTTTCTAGAGAGGCTTTAAAAGATTAAATGTTCACAGGTGAAGACTGTTTAGTGTAAATTGTCAGTTGATATACAAAATATCAGTACTTGTAGATAATGTTTCCTATTATTGAATTTACACCATTTGGTTAATAGTATTTATTCAATCTTTTTAAAAATCATATAATAATACTAGATATCACTTGTTCTACAAACCTAACATCCCCTATATAATAATAGCCTAAGTTATCTGACCGTCTGTCCTCGAATTTATGAAGCGGTTAGACCTGGAATAGATAGGGGCATCCATATTGGATTCTTTATGAGTTAAGGTTAGCAAAATTCAAAGCAAGTCTTTAAAACGTTCGAAATCTCCCTCCCCCCCCTTTCGAGCGTTTAGTACCCTTATTTCAAGATCTGTTTTCCCTGCTTAAGAGCAGGCAATTAAGTTTATCATATAATAAATAGGTAAAAATAATATTTTTACTAGCATTATGACGTCATTTCTTTAACCATCTCATTTAATCATTTCTTATTTAAAATTATTTAAATATTGTTTGCATTATTTTCATACGTTTTATCACTGAACTTAGATATTATGTAAATAATCTTCTTTTATATTTGGCATAAATAAAAGATTAGGTACATATGTGATAGTTTTAAATTGAATCATCGATTAATTTTTCTTGCAAAGAAAATTTTATCACCGGTATTAACAACAAATTCTTTCCTCAAAAGTCTTTCAGTCTATTGCAAAGGCTAATAAATATCTAGCATTTAAGTTATATATATTTGAAAAGTAAGAAGTTTGTTCATTTGTGTGTTTGTTTTTGATATAACCACGCGGTTTGACTAAATGAATTCAACGTGATTCTAAACTGCATTCACAGTATCGGGAGACTTTAGAGGAGTATGAAGATAAACAAATTATTGAGCGTATACCAGATAATTCTCAGCCAAAAAACAAACCATTTTTTAACTGCCTCATAGGGTACTTTACAATTCTGGAAAATTAAAAATTTTACTAATCCCGTCATATGACGGACTATATGCTAGTTCACAATAGAGCAATTTGTAGCAACGTCACGAACTACTATAATGCCTTTCCCATTCATTTTCATCTTTACAACAGCCAATAGACAAACAATAAACTTCCCTTCCGTTTAAAATTAAAGCCAGAATTGTCATAATTTGAGATATGCCCTACTGTGTGAAATCGCCTTATATCACCCGAGCTAAGACCAAATAGGTAGAGTATGGTATTTATAGTCCTCTTTGAAGTCCGTTGCTGGAGTTCGTTAGTTTGAATCTCGCATCTATTAGGAATGTTCGTGGCCGTTCAGAACTAAATATCATCAGTTGGTTCCGGTATTATTCTCCAAAAAGTACACAAAACCATATTCACAACGACACAAATTCAACTCTAAACATGTCAATGGCTTGAAAATAATTACAAATAAAACAATAACCTACCAAATGTGTGTAAAAAACCATTTCAAAGCCCAAGGTAACCCGAAATCATGTCTGCGACTGTCCAGCCAGTGTTGCTATCGTATTTCAATTTGGATCACAAACTCATGAGATCCTTTACAAGTGTTAAACTTGCTACTACTCTTACTGAACATTTGAAATGATCTGTTATATCTAAGGACACAACAACAACGATGATATTTATATCTCAATATATAAAGAAGATGTAATGGGAATTTAAGATTAGAATTTAGAAATTTAGAAGTTACAGAAAGAGACATTAATTAGTGAGAGAATTAATGTCACCTTTTCCACTATCATTTTGCTGTTGGACGAAGGAAGAATGACACTTAGAAAATATTATCAGAAAATCTGAATTATTATTGCCATAAAGTTCGTAGCCATTCGAAGTTAACTTGAAGCTCTATTTTATTAAGCTCTCTATTAGTAAAACGATGATGTTGCATTCGTAACTAACAGCCCGAATCATCACGAAGCATGTTCTAACAGTGGTGGTAACATCAATAATAGAACTTATCAGGGATAAATCATTTCTATAAAAATCAATTAGCAGTCGTTGTTCCAGAAGTCATCTGCAAAATGCAATAGAAATACCCAACCTAATATTTAGAGACATTCAATAATCTTTCTTAACCTGTTCTTCTAATTGTTATAAACGAAGAATAGTAACATCTCATACGGAAATACTGTTTTTATATAACATAAAAAAAATGGAAACTATGTTATAGAATTGTATCCATAGTAGATGATAAATTTTGAAAACACTTTTATTGTTAAATAATGAATCTGTTTATATTAAAAGAATCCCAGTGGCGTTGGGGTAGTGATTCGCATTCCCATGATACAGGCCTGAGGTTCGGCTTTCACGCTGGGCAAGATTGATTCAACTTTTCATCCCTTCAGTGGGTACACAAACTGAGGTCCAAGCATGCTTGGAAATAAAACAATGGGGATTTTTCTTATAGTTGACCACCTAACTGGGACATGCGAGGGTTGGAACTTTAAAAGTGGCAACTATTTATTTACAATGAATACAAAAGTGATTCATGTCACCATGTTTTACGGTCCTTCAATATAATCGCCAGCATTGTTTATAAGCCGTTTCCAATGATGTGGAAGTCGCAGAACACCTGTAGCATCGCCAGTTCGTTTGATAGTTCGTATGAACCGGTCTATTGCCACAAGAATCGCTGGGACAGTTCTGAAGCGAATGCCACAGAGTAGTTTCTTCATCATAGGAATTATGACAAAGTTACAATGCCTTAAATCTGGGGAGTATGGTGGATGATAAAGAACTTCCCAGTCCCATCGATCGAACAAATCAGTCACTGTTTGTGCTGTATGCGGCTGAACATTGTCATGCATTCTACAGAAATTGCAGAACTTTTCTTACGCTCAGGCATTCCTTCAGAAGTGCAGCACATTCGTATGCGCAAATCCTGTCTTTCAGGCCAGCTTCCGAATCGTTTGGCATCGATCACTGTCCATTAGTGCGTCAACAGAATGCACTTCTGCATCGCTGACACCTGGCCGTTGTATGTCTGCATTCTTAATTGAAGGTTTTTACCCATCTAGTGTAACGGCGTGATTTAACGATGTGTTTACAAAGAACTTTGCTTTGACAAATGAACTTCGCTTATGTAGGATACAAAGGAGTTGTTTTCCCCGGTACCCCGATGTCTACAGCAGTCTCTCTATCGGAGAGTTTCCTTAGCGACAATCCCACCTTGGGACCACTTCTTTAGGAGTTAGCTATCAGTCAGCTAACTCGGAGGTCGTCTTGACCAGTCTTTCCATCGGAGAGTTTTTCTAAGCTAAAATCCCACTTTGGGATGTATCTCTTTCCGAGATTGATAACGATATCACCTTGGGTTTTCTTTTAATTCAATCTTCTTCAGGATTGAACGTGTATTCCTCTTAGGAATTCGGACTTTGTTTTATCTTCTTCAAAGATACCAATTGCTGCTTCAAACTGTTGTCTAATTGAGTGTACTGCCTACATATTTACTACAGAGAACTTTAACGCGAAACTACCGAATTGCTACCTTCCGTCGGTTACTAAACCATTCGGCAGTTACCCTTTTTCATACGTCTCTATTTAGGCTCATGTCTAGTGTTTCATATGCTTGTGAATTGTTTTTGTATTTTGTATCTAGAAATGTATATATAGCTATCATTTATTCAAGAAACACCTGCTTCTTCTAAAACAGGGACCGGATACGTCACACTAGCTACAGTTCTGTAAGGCAATGCAGATTTCCCGCAAGCCTCCTGAAGCCCTAGATGACATTGTTATGATGTACGAACTCTGGCACATTGAATATTTATCCATTTGTGTTGTTCTTGTTTTGAAAATGTCCTGACAACACTTGCAGCAAGCTAATACAACGATCAGTTCTTCGTGTCACTCCGCATTCGGATGGCGTAGGAAGGTCGAGTCTTTTTGCAGAGAGGTAAGTTAGGTTTGTAGCTCACGTTTGGTATACGCAACATTCTTTGGTTTTTCTGCGCAGAGTTTTTACAGCAGTGTTGCCACTATTGAATTTCCAACCCTCGTATGCTTCGCACTCCATGGCACTTGATCCCGAAAACGGAGATTGGTACCGTAAGTCTTGGCCCTACATAGCTGTATCGCTGGAGAGTTTAGTTGAGTTTAGTTTAAGTTAAAAGTAGTTAAGTTTATGAATGTGTATAATATCACAAGGCACTATAGTATGACATACGTGAGATGTTTTGGTGGAGACATTCTGTAGTCGTTTTATCCATATTGTAACTGTTATTTGCAATTAATATTAACTTCACTATATTCCAAAAATTATATATCATTCTAAACGGCAACTATATTACAGCATGACATCCATTAAACATTAAAATTTAAAAATATATTTTTAGTTAAAATATGAATTTTATAACGGGGACATTATCATAAGAATATAAGTTTTGTTGAGAAGTAGATTTAATAAACTTCTGTAGTTTTTCAGAATAGAAATGTTCTAAGTGAAAGAAAAGAAGCCAGAAATTATGAAAAGGATTAAATTGATACCAACTCCAGGGGAATGTTAAAAAAGATCCTTTTTTTTTCCTCCGTGAAGTTTTATGATCTCCTCTCTCCTTGTTGAAATTCATCGTAGTAATCTGAAACTGTAATCAGATTCAAATTACTTTTTTACCTTCCGTCCCGGCCAAGGGGAAAAGCTGTCGGAAGGCGGAGGTTTTATGAGGCGTCGAAAGCTCCGATAAAGGAATGAATTCTTTAAAAAAGAGAGAGAGCGCGAAAAGAGGCCGGGGCACAAGAAAAAGATGTCAGCTTGTTTCTAGTGTGCCGTTAAAGTCAATTTTAGAGCTATTTTCTGAGGTAACGGAACTTAAATGCAGTTGTCAAAGATTTGGGAGTCCTACACACAAATACATTATAAAGTTTTATAGCCATAATTATATTTTCTATCAGAATGTATCACATTTGGAGATAATAAATTTGTATCAGGATCACATTCTATTTATAACTCATAAAGGAATGGTTAAAATCTTACGCGAATATATTTGCACCATTTATGGTGGTGACTTTGTAATTATTGAGATTTACTTTTCTAATAACAATACATCATTCTCACTGAATTTTTGATTAACCCTTTATAAGCTAACTTTGATTAGGAATAGTATATTGAAAGAAATTTTTGAACATAGATTGATTTCAATGAATAAAAACACTTAGATTAATACATCAATTTGATTTTAACTTATCTTTAAGAGAGGAAGTATGCTTACTACCGCCTACTGAGTGCTATTAAAATGTAGAATATTTGTTGCTTCTTATTTCTTTTTATAGCGTACTACATAATATTTATAAATCATATTTTGTAAATATCTTAATCTAAAGAAGAATTTGTATCGAATGAAAGAAAATGTAACAAATGAATGGAGAGTAGTGTGAAGAAGAAATTGGCTTCCTTATTTTGTCTTCTATTCTTCATCCAAATTTAATCTTTATTGTTAAAGTTACATTACGAGATCAAGAGTTTAGCAGTTTTCATTTTTATCTATGAAGTTATTAATAAATGGCAGATGTAATGAGAAGAAATTTAAAGGCATAAGTCATTTGAAAAGTAACTTCGAGGTAAATATGTTTACCACGGTCTTGGAAACGGTCAATGCAATCAGTGAATCTGTAATTCTTACTTTCTGAATCATTTTTCTGTAGAAAATTGTTATAATTAAAAGATGTGAAGAAAATCCAGATATTGGAGTAGGTAAGGCTCTACCTTTTGGTACTAAATATACGGTTTCGAATCCCACTTCTTTCAGGGATGTTTCTGAGCATTAAGAAACACTATAGATTATTACAGCACAATGGATAATGGTGTTACATCGCAATCATCTTGTCGCACACAAAAGACGATAGGCCCTAGTTACAATACAGGCACTTACCAGTCTAGGAAAGGGACACTAAACGACAAAGGAAATTTACTAAGGATCCGTCTTACATTGTTTTCTCTATTAGAATGCAGAAAGCTACCAGGGAATAAGTAAAAAATCTCGTAATGGCGAAGAAGTGAATACTGGACTGTTGAGAGGCATCACATATAAAAAAGTGCCAATCAGCAGGACCACGAAAGAGGCGAACCACGAGGAGAACCACAAAAGAGATCTACGATGGTCTTGATATAAAGAAGCCCTGGCCAGTGTGAGCTTTGATTTTAGGAGATCTCATTACCTCATGTTGGAGGACAACGTCTCTCGTGTCGCGGGCAAGGGCTCAAGCAGTCGGTGTCCTCTGGGTAGTGCTGAAAGAGAGACAACCTCATGGAAAACCTCCTTTAGGTATATACGGGTTTCATGCGCCCGGGATTCACCTGAGTGATCTGGATCTTCATTAATTCCTGGAAGTCTAAAGCTTACCTCTGTAGAGTTTGCTCCTTACTAGGTTGGACAAAATTAATCTCGGACCATGACGGAACTCTCGTAGATCACCAGCAGCTTTAGAGCTATTGTTGCTGTTGTCCTGGCTACTGGTTTTCTGTGAGGTCACTGTGTAGTCATAGATACCAGATAAGTGTGATGAGGCGATTTAGATCTGTTATATAATTGATTCATTCATACATGAAGTAAAATGTTCGGGATCTAAATCTGACCTTATCACATTGTAGCGAGATAGAGGATCATAAATTTCTTTTCAACGGATATTGTCTTGTACGGTGGTCTCGGGCGGGGTTTTGATTCCAGTCCCAGATTAGAATCGCGTCTCTGTACTTGACATTAAATAAGAATGTACCTTTGTGGAGTATTTATGAGTCCCTAAGGGACAGTGCCCAATTAGAAGGGATAAGGTTTGGCACGTTGGCGGTCTCAAGGCGGGGTTGAAGCAGGCCAATGAAATCCTTACAACTATCCCGATTGGAAGACAAGAAGGAGGAGGGGACAAGGTTGAAATAATAAAATATGAAAAATCAAAAAGAGAAGAGAGGTTCGGAAGTCCCTAAAGAAGGTGTTCAAAAGTCGTGAGTCCAGCCAGGTCCGACATGAAGTGTTCCTGCACCAAATAGTACGACCGCACCTCAAAGACTCAGGAGGAAGCCCCTGACGAGATCAACGGATGATATATAGATTCCCTCTCCTGATCAGCCATATATACCCTTCAACCAGAAGTGTTCCGGGCCCAACATTTTAGACCCACAAAGGTACCCCTATTTTGCATACATTTTTGAAATCGAGATTAGGTCCTCTATCTATTTACAAAATTACTTTGTTGACAAAGATTATTTTATGAAAATTAGCATCATTAAATTGGCATTAGCATTGTTTGTACATAGATGTATATATATGTTAATAAATTTATTTTTTTTTAATATTAAGCTAGTCTCGGTTGCTGTCAATTTAGCTGTTAGTTTATTTTTATATTTATGTCTGTAGTTTCTCAGAACCTGTGGTTAAATTTAGTACAAAAATACTTTACACAGCGCAATTAAAAATAAATCACCACTATACATTTGATCACAGGTTGATACTCAAATATAAAGGAGGACTACACGACAGTAAGCATACAAAAGAAATTTCACCTCACCTTAGAATACTCGTCCTGATTTTTGCTCCTGTGACTGTCCACCCTGTACGATGTTTACAACAGATCCTCTTACCTCCGATTCATCTTTCAGGCATTCCATAAGTCCATATTTACTAATATTAACACACCAGCAGCTGAAACCGGCTTCTCGTGAATCACCAGGTTTTCCTAGGAAACAAATATTTGTGTATATTTTGGAGAACCTATCATCTTGTGTTTTTTCTTTTTCATTATTAAAATTTTCCATAGTTTCTATTTCAAATATTCATTTTTTAGAATGACAACGATAGAGTGCCGAAAGTTTATTCATCTGGCTCTCGCTGCAAGTGGTTTACAGTAAAAGAAGTCACTTACCTGTATTCCAAATTTTTGCAAGTTATTTAGAAGATATAATTTTTCGTTCTTCTTTACACGTTATACGCAAGTTAATACAGTAATTAAATTTCTTATTTTTTTTAAATGTCTTACCTTCTCTCCTACTTAGACATCCACGAAAATACCGGAACTATAAAGTGCAGGTGTTAAAAAATATCTAGAAAATTTAAATAGAATAAGAATTATTGAATCAAAATGACCTGTGCATGTTCTCACGGGTTGAAGACTTTTCTCCATAACGTTCGGCATATAGTTACTATCGAAGGTTAAGTGACTTAGGTTAGTTTGGTTTGGAGGGCTACAGTCTGCTTTTTTGGAAACACGAGGGCTAATGAGACCGAGACCTACTGATTAAAGCGATTTCAAACGACTACGAGCATCCATGCCACAGTGGGATTCGAACCCAAGAAGATCTGTACCATATCCATTAAGCCTTCAGTGGTACAAAACCGTTACCAAGCAAAGGTAACTCAATCTTTTCCTATATAGGCAGACTTACTACTCATTGTCAGTCAGTCCTGCCCGAATTGTCCCACAAAATGACTACCTCTGAAAGGTTCTATCACCAATCTTTCGGGGGAGAATCGGTTTTATGGTAAACAATAAATTCCATCATTTTGTAGCTGACCCCGTTTCGGGGATTTTAAGTGGGAATAAAAAGGGGGAGGGAGTCAAGTAAGGAATACGGGCCCTCTTTTCTTTCGAAGAGAGAGGAAGAGCGGCCCTCAATGGGTTATGATTTTTACGGCGACACGCCCTATTAATTTCAGTGGCCGTAAAACTTTTACGGTGCCACCATCCCTCTCCCCTCTCCCTCCCCTGTCTTCTCTATCGCGCGGTGTCAACAAGGAAGGACAACCTTCTTTCGACGTGGAAAATTAAATCACTCTCCGTTCCATTTCAAAACGATATAAAGAGGCGAAAAACGACATGGACCCCGTTTATATCGGCGACGAGAGATAAAGCCTTGTTGGGATGGAGGGAACATAATGCATCTCTTCTGTCCTCAGCTGTTTTGTTTCCGATATCCCCTCGACTTATTGCGATAAAGTTGGAAATTAATTCAAGAGTTCAAGTGCTTCGAATAACCCGATCTTTGCTTCCTTTTTAGAAACCACTTTGAGCTTTCTGTTGGAATTATCGGTTGCAGAAAGTGTAGGGAAGATGATGAGGCAGTTTGTTGAATTAATTGTGGAAGCATAGCTTATGAACGATACCCCAATTGGGTATAATTATTTGGATGCTTTTAGAATGTCTTTCAGCTTAACGCCAAAAATTGTTCTGTTGCAAATAGCAAGCAGAACATTGCAATAATACTTTAAATTAATTCCGACTTCATTCTGTATCATTAATCTTGCGTTCATCCTATCTGTTATGAATTTATCTTAAAACCTCTTTTAGCTTTCTGTTGGGATTTTTGGTTGAATAATGTGTAATGAAAATGCCACTGCAGAATGTTGAATTAATTCTGAAAGTATAGAATATGATTGAATCGACTATCGGGTATAATTACTCTCACTCTTTTAGAGTATTTTCTAGCTAAAACTCAATAGATGCAAAAGACAGATAGAACAGCACAATAAAGTTTTAAATTAATTCCATCTTTATTCCGAATAATTTACCTTGTGTTCATTAAACCAACTTTAATTGTTTTAAAAATTTTATCTCAATTCTCGAAAACTAATCTACGATAGATCCTTTGTATATATTCTAAACGTAAATCCAGAAAAAAAAACGACTTGCGAAGTTTTTAAGGTCAAAATCTTGTACTTAATGGAAACGATAGGATTTCTGTTTTTTTTTTTTTTTTAAGGTATTGTGACGTCACTACATCCCATTGGCTTCACAAAGAGGTTTTGTTAAAGCCCAGGTCAAGGTGACCTTTTGCCTGGGTTTTAACACTATACTTCAAAGCTTTTAGCTTCGACACGCCTTGACATGTCCGAGGGGATTAGAAGGTAGGTCGCGAAGCCAAAATATCAGACTGTGAGGCGCCAACGAAAGAACCAATTGGAGGCTAGCTGGACGGCGACGCGGGAACGAAAAGCCAATGGGAAAAGGCAAAAGGTGACGTCAGGCGGCGCGAGTTTTTCGCCGGAGAGATTCTCTACGAGGAGACGAGCGGAAGGCAACGAGGGTTGCGGGTTTTTTTAAGAGCCTTTCTCCAGTTTTGTGTGACAACTGCGACTCGAGGAGTTGCAGTTGTACCCCTATACAACGGTATCTCTGTCGGCACCTGACCGCAGATTGTTTTTTAGGTTTTCCTTGAACCTGAGACTTTTAGGTCCGCACCAGCTCACCTGGGCCCTGTGATATCCATGAAGAAAATTTGTACATAACTTCTATTTAATCAAGAACAAACGTTGTTATTGTTCTAAGCTGTACATCGCGTCATAACCACTTCGACATCCACACACTACCTGAGGATCCAGTGACGTTACATTATATTATTTTTTTTTTAAGTCAAGCCTAGTACGTGAGCCAGAAGCTACACGAGTTAAGGCGAAAAGTAGGGACGTCCATTTCAAGAGAACCATTACGGTGAAAGAAAGATTTTTTGATGAAATTGAGTCCTCTGAATTTAGAACCAGCGACCAAACAGAAGACCACCCGACTTTCTCTGTCCCCTCCAGAGGTATCGTTTGAGCTTAGAGAACATTGCAAGCATGAACCTATTTTACATTCCCCATACGCAATTAATGAACACGGCGGGTCTTTGGTCGGATAGAAGTTCGAACGCACAATCCGTCTATTACGTTCTTGACTGTTTTACCGACCGAGCTACCAAGGCTCTATGTAGATATGTCTCTGTATAACATTTATAGGAATTTCGTATATAGATACTTAAATAAGAGACACAGTACTATAAATATGTTCAAAACATACTCTGTTTTTTATTGGTTCATATTATCCTTCTAACTTTCTACAGAGACATACAAAAAATAAAATCTGCATATTAAATATTTAAAAATTAATTTACTTATTTGATTTTATTTAAGACTGTTGAAATGGCTAATTCAATACCTATATTTTTGATTGCACTCCACACTCTACAAAAATGTCGATATAAAGAACATCAACGTTGTCGGTCTAGAACAGTACAACGTTGATTGTAAGGTTCATGAATTGATGTACTCGCATGTTGCTGAAACAACGCTATAAAAATGTGTTTTTTCAGATAATAATTTTGAAGTTTTGTATTTTTTATTAGTTCCTGGCATGGAGTAAAGAAAATATTATAATCACGAAATATTTCGGTATATAACGAAACATCTATAAACTGAAAAAATATCACAATATAGCGGATGTTAAATGTACAGGTCACTGCCACATGTTAGTGCTTAAACTTTACCCGAACACCGTTACCTTCAGAAACAAAACATACTTTAAATCCATAAGGGTTTGGTTTGGTTTGGAGTGCTACGGTCTACTTTTTGCAACACGAGGGCTAATGAGACCGGGACCTACAGCTTAAAGCCGATTCCGAACGGCTACGAACATCCCTGCCACAATGGGATTCGAACCCACGAACTCTGGTACCGAAGGCTAGCACCCTAACCAATCGCCCATTGTATATCCATAAGGGAATGTGCAAATAATAAATATAATGACGAATTATGCAATCAATAATTTTTTATATGTTTATAATTTAATAGGCAAAGAAGTCATGTAATGTCTACGTCATACTTTTCTTTGATTTTCATATAATAAATGAACGAGATGATTAAAAGTATTAGTGCTTATGAATTCATCAAGTAGAAAGTGAAAATAAGAACATAAATACGTCGTTTAAAAGACAACGATCTCTACATTTCAATCGCTTTGGGTATTTTAATGTGGCAAAGCTTGCGTTAGCTTTTATTAATAAGTACGCTACCGTTCAATCAATACACAGATGCATTGCTGCTCACGCCTGCAGGAGAAAACTGGCCACTGACCCTTTGTGTCCGAAACTGTATAGGGCTTCTCCGCCACCCCTCTAAATTCCACCTTATTCGCGGAATCGAAGGAATTCCGCGCGCTCTGCTGAGGGAAGCAAAATCGTTTCCCCGGAAGTGCCGATTCAGCAAGAGCTGCCTTGGCGAGAAATTTTCACGCTATCCCTATCCTGAAGAAAGCTTAGTCTTAAATATTGCTAGCGCCTTACTCTGCTACAAACTGAAAATGCAAGTAAGATATCAAAGACTAAGATAGATACAAAAGGAGGGAATAATTATGCTAGACAAATAAAACTTTCTAAAACTCCAGATGGGGAAAGTTAAATTTCTGCTTTATAATTTCGGCTGAACAGAGATAGATTAAACAAATCACTTTGGGGCCTTAAAGGTTTGTTTTTTGGGGGGCACCTTCCATCTTCCACAAATGACAAACCGCACAAAAATATGAAAAAAAAGTAAATAATACAAAAAACTAAAATGAATCTTTTTGTTATTAATAAAAAATATTTTACCCCTTCCCTGTTTCGGGCCTTTACTGATTTGCCCGTACGCCGTACGGGCAATCTGATTTCTATTTCGCTTGCACTGTTTTGGCCGTATTTTTTCCACTTTTAGTAACAAATTATTCGTATAGATGTACAGTAAATGATAATTTTCAGTTTATTGTATTTCCTACTCTGATTAGTTCAAAAGCGCCGGTTTTGTATCAGAAGACGAATTGTTATCTTTCAGTGTATAGCTTTCTGGTTATACTTTACTAACCGCCTGATAATTTTATTGATGTCAGACTTGAATAATATATTTTTACTTTTAAATAATGGATAATTCAGAGCGTATAGAGCTAATTTCTTGCGATTCGAACTGAGACTCGGAATCAGAAACTGAATTATCTGTAAATGATAGCAGCGAAAGTTACTAGATGACCTGGATAGTAGTGACTGTGATAGTAATACAGATGGAATCAGTCAAACAAGACAATTTTTTTTTAAATTAATTGTGATAATCCTTCGGATCCGCCTCCTAAATTTGCTTTCACTGGAATTCCAAAAATTAACTTGGATATCGATGAGACTAAAGGTAAACTTCAGTTCTATCATACTTTCGTAGAAAAAAAAGTTGTAATAAATGCTTGAAAATATTAGAAATGTTAATTTTAATAACATATCTTTACTTAAAAATGTAAAATGAACAAAAAAAAATGCAATAAATAAATGTGACATTTTTTTTTACCGAAATCTGAAAAAAAAATGAAACTGTCAAAGGGTTAATATACATAAAAAAAATTTAAGTTTTTCCAGAAAAGTTTAAATTGTTTATTAACACACTGACGGCCAGTAGGAACAAGTGCAGTTCGAAAATTTGACACTATGTTTTTTGTAATTTTTAGAATATTACAAGTATAGTTTTACTCTTTCTGCTTAAATAAACTTAATTTTGATTAATTCAGCACCTTTAATTAGGCTGCAGCTATAACCATCATGGCGCAAGCCAACTCTAGACACTAAGTATTGGGTTTGGTTTGGTTTGGAGTGCTACGGTTTACTTTTTGCAACACGATAGCTAATGAGCCCGGGACCTACTGCCTAAAGCCGATTCCGAACGGTTACGAACATCCATGGCCACAATGGGATTCGAACCCACGTATTCTGGTTCCGAAGGCCAGCAAACTAACCATTCAGCCCTCGTTCTGGACCCCAAGTAAGTAATGGGACAATGGCGGCTATAACAGCAAAATTTTAAAAACGTAAATGACAGGTTCAATGACTCAAATAAAAAGTTTTTTTTTTTTTTTTGTGAGCAACAAAGTATTTTTGGGAACTCGAAATGTTAGTTCATAATCAAACAAAAATAAATAAATGACAAAAAAAATGTATTATAATTTTTTAATTATTACACATTATTTTCGGTGTGGGAAAAAAAATCAACTAAAAAATTGTTTCCAAAACATGACAGTAGGCTTCTACTTGTACGCCGGTAAATGCACGTTTGTGCCGCTATAGCCTTAGTGTCTAAAAAACGACAGTTTCGTCCGAGCAAAGTGTTTTTCGTATGATTCTCTTGTCAGTTGTTGACTGGCAAAATGCCTTTTTAACAGCTCCTCAATAAAGATTTAAGTTGTTCCCAAAATCGTTCTTCTCTTCAATGTGGCTCGACTGCAACTTTTTTTATTACTGCTAGCTGCTCAGGCTTCTCCTTGCTCAGTAGTCCTAGCAATTAAAAAGAATAGGGGTCACAATATTTTTTTGTGTCCGGCAGTTGTATTATTTTGATGGATTACATTATATATATATATATATATATATATATATATATATATATATATATATATATATATATATATATATATATATATATATATATATATATATATATATATATATATATATATATATATATATATATATATGTATATATATATATATATATATATATATATATATATATATATATATATATATAAATATATATATATATATACATATATATATATACATATATATATATATACATATATATATATATATATATATATATATATATATATATATATATATATATATATATATATATATATTCTATATATATAACTTGAATATAAAAATTCCCGCGTCATTTTCCATATATATATATATAATAACCTATAATTGTTATACATATATATATAATATATATATATATATATATATATATATATTTATATATAAATATATATATATATATATATATATGTATATATATATATAAATATATATATGTATATATATATATATATATACATATATATATATATATATATATATATATATATATATATATATATATATATATATATATATATATATATATATATATATATATATATATATATATATATATATATATATATATATATATATATATATATATACATACATATATATATATATATATATATATATATATATATATATATATATATATATATATATATATATACATATATATATACATATATATATATATATATATATATATATATATATATATATATATACATATATATATACATACATATATATATATAATATATATATATATATATATATATACATATATATATAATATATATATATATGTATGTATGTATGTATGTATGTATGTATACAAAGTATTACAAATTTATGTTAACAGTTTTCATTAGAGCATTGAAATGTTCACTGTACCCTTCAGAAAATTGAATTTAAATCTATGCTTTATTCGTTTTATGATAACGTAATGTTTTATTTTCGAATTTGCTTTCACTTGCATTCTAATAATCCAAAATCTTATTTGAATTTTTAAGGAAAAACACCCTCTATTTGGGCACCTTTCTAGACCGAATGCTGAGCCCAAAGCTACTAGTAAATAATAGAATGCTCTGTGTTTGTTATATCTCTAGGCTATGTGTTCTCCTCCATATTTCGGACTAGGATTTAATTTGAATACTGCCCTAGGGACGTTAATCACAATGACAAAAATAAATAACTTAATACATTTTTAAAAAGTGACCTTAACACAACAGTAGTACCAACATTAATAGGAAATAATAGGATAGCAATCTAGGGTTAAATAAACCAGATTTTCAGAGCACATATTTAAATGTTCTCGGATAGGGTGGTGAATAAAGCAAAGAATCTCTTTTATCTACTTAATCTGAAGCATAACATAATTTTGCGGATCTCTTTTCAGCGAGGAATCATTCTACCTCTTTCAATGATCGAAGACAATAAAATCATCATTGGACCGAGAAATCCCTCGCGAGAACAGAGAAACATAAAAACACTTCTTTATGGCTTTTATAATTACCATTGTCGCGTTTTGATGTTGTGCATATTAGCCGAGTGTTTATAAACGCTCGCCGAATTAAGATAGGTAAAGAGAAAACAAGAATAATTCAAAGTATGAACAACTTCAAATGTATTTATCCATCAGTTCATTTTTAACTTACATATGGTGGTAAAAGTAATTATTTTGCGAAAACAAAGCCAGAAAAATTAACTCCATGATGCATAGTTTTTTTCACAATTTTTCAACTTTATTTTGTCACACACACATTAAACCCAGACAGTCTTAAAAATACTTTAAAAATTCTTTTTGATTTTTTTACTATATTTTAATATAGTAATTTACTATATAATAACTGTATTTAATATATATATATATATATATATATATATATATATATATATATATATATATATATGTGTGTGTGTGTGTGTGTGTGTGTGTGTGTGTAATATTAAAATCCCTTATTTACATATTTTAATATTAATTTAATAACTTTTGTTCATAAAGTAAGTTCGGGATTTTCGCGGTAATTTTGATTTTTCCCTCCAAACACACTATAGACTTAATTCAGCCCCTGTCTGTACCACTTTAGCCAATAGTTAGCGCGTTCTCTTTAAACATGGGTATTTTTTATAACGTGATCAATTGTGCTTAGGGATTATTCGTAGTCTTTTTATCTGAGGAATCCCTGCTTGAAAATCGTACATGAGGGATCACATTGTCTATGTGCACGATGTTGTAAAAGTGTTTGCCTGTTATATGGATTTCATGTTTCTTACCAGAAATAAACTGAGTTGTGATTTTGAATGAGTCTCGCCCATATTACACACACACAGGCACACACACACACACACACACACACACACACACACACATATATATATATATATATATATATATATATATATATATCCTATATTTTAATATAATAAAAAATTGCATTAGATGTATGTATGAATTCAATATGCATATTAATACTTTTGATAAATATATGTAGGGCATTAATATAAAATTAAAATTAAGTACCTCTATCAACTGAGATAAAAATTCATCGATTCAAGCTTTAAAACACACAAACAGAATGTATAATTTAAAATAATAGTAGAATAAGGAACATGCGAAAGTTTAAATAAGTTTGTTCTCAGAGATATAATACTCAATTACTCCCACCTAGAGAAGAAAATCAAACTGACATGGATAAAACGATTGACGGATGTACAAATCAATTAAAATAAATTCATATTTTTTTCGTAGTTATGGTAAGGGGTGAAACTTTAATTGGTTTATATATGCATCACTGGGTAATGTAGGGTTAAAATTTTGGGAAGCGACAGACATGGGTAAATTGTAACGACCCGTTACATGACCCTAGCTACAGAGGAGCGGAAGGTGACCTTTCGCAGCGGACAATTACGGTTAGCGGCAGGTAGAAGCGTGTGGTCCTAACAATACACGTTTGTGTACTAGATCCCATCAACAAGCCCACGACTTACACTTAAATGGACGTAATTGAAAACTGTCGGTATGCTGGAGCCAGCTCATTTGAGTGAAAAGATTCGAGTAATAATTATTAATCGAGCGATGCTGTAGTGTACATCTGTACCCCGTTACCGGTACCGCAAAAGGAATTTAAGTTGTTTGGGTGGTTGGCTTAAAGACGACTTTTCGGCTACATCTGGAAACGGATCAGCTGATCCAGGCTAGGAGTTGACCACAAGATTCCGTCACCCTGGGTCTAGAAGGTTTCGGAAGAATCTCGTGAAGGGAACCAGGACCCCTATAAAAGAAGGTTGTCTGAGCCAAGAAGAGGGCTTTTGTCTTGAGAGTTGCTTTGGGAGCTGTTTGGTGGAGCTCGAGAGGAGTCCACTGGTCTCTCCGATTTCCGGAGCTTGCTTTGCTTTAGAGACTGCCAGCGTCTCTGCTTTGCCAAGAAGTCGACTTTAGACTTTGGGATCTCATTCCAGTTATCTTAATATTTCGTTTCCGTTATCCAAAATAAGAGTAGGGCTGGCGGAGAGTGACTCTTACTCTCATTTCTCTCATTTTGGATCGTCCTGCATTCTGTGTTTCCTCAACGATCTCCAGCGTGATACGCACTCTGAGCATTTGAGCCTCAGTGTGGTAGCCGACTGTACTGATCGTCAGCCCGGAGGTTATAGTGTCAGCGTTTCGTACCGGCACTAATTAACGAACTGTTTCTATGTTCGATAAGAACTACCTTTAATGTACCCACGCATTGTAATTGTGTTAATGTTATCTCAATACGAGATCTCAGAAGATTTAGAATCTACTGAAACCTGTACATAGCTGTACATAATTATTCACTCGATTAAAGTATTTAATCCAGAGTAAACAGTTCTCCGGCCTGTATCATTGACGGCTTCGCCTACCCCTACTTCAGGACGTCACAATATATACACACTATGTTTTAGTTTATAACTTGCTTTCAACAAGTGATTTTTCAATTTTTTTTTTTAATATATTGAGAATTAATTTCATAAACATTCTCATTATATGATTTTTTCTTTGAATTTTCAAAGCCCTTGAAAATCCCTTAATAAAGCTGCATTCGAGCAGCCACCTAGCACAAGTCAGTCCACCTAGCTTCTCAGATTTTGTACAAAGGAAAGCTAAAGAAGGTAGCGAAAGCATCGGGGAGCCATTGATATGCATATAAACTAACGATACAAAAGCTGCAAACGCCTATGCAAAGCGTCGAGGTCTGCGTCCCTGATCTAGAAAAACAGCGTAGTAGTTTAAATAAATCGGCTTTTCAGAATACATGCTTAAATGCTCTCAGGAAAACAGATGAATACAGCAAAGCATTCCTTTTATTTACTTATTGCTGAAACATAACAACATTGTGCAGGATACTATTCAGCGATGAATCGTTCCCCACTCTTCCAGCGATCGAAGACAATAAAATCATCTCTGGCTCGCAAAATCCCTTGCGAGAACACAGCAACATAAAAATGTGGCGCTCCGTAGCTTTTATAATTACCATTCAGTCGCATATCGGTATCCAGCTTTTGCGGCGTGTTTAGACCCGCGCATCCAATTAAGTCGGATAAAGTTCACAACTGAAAAGAAGTTTTTCCCCCGGAAAGAAAACAATCCTTCAAGATGGCAAACGAGCCTGCAATTCGTTTTCCCAGCCACCCCTACCCCGCACCGCGAAAACAAACCTCGAATAATAAACAGAGCCGAAGAAAAAGGGGCACACGCATATTCGCCGTTTTAAATGCTGCAAAGTCTTTTGTCTTCCCCCTTGCGAAGTCCCTTTCCCGTTAATTTCGTCGCAAATACCCCTTTTATGAGTTCCTTTATGCGAGTTCCCCCGCCAGTTCAGGCCCAGACAATGGAAAGAAAAGATTCCGGTCGGGGGAGGTTGTGTTCGGCTGAAATGCGCGATTGCTTTTGCAGTTTGCCATGTTCCTCGATTCAGAGACTTTCGATGCGTTTCACGCCACAAGTATTTCGGATTGGGCCGCTCGAGGTAGCATTCTAATTTGGAAATTCTAATCTTACTTTTTAAATCATATGAATATTCGGAAACGGTACCATTGCGAACAGTTATTTCACAAAGCCTCCTTTTCGAACTATTCAGTCGAAATATTTCCATTCTCATCCCCCTTCCCCCCAAATGAAGAGTGCATAGGGAAACTGTGTAAATTTCAATTGAAACTATATCCATTCTCTGAAAGCTGGATTTTAATAAAACTCAGTACCAGAGTGCGATGGGATTGCATACTATCTGTCTTGTATATTTTAATCTACACTCCCACTACTTTTGTATTCCTATGTAATAGGAATACAAATTTTTGTATCATTAATAACGAGTTAGTTACCTATTCCAATTTTTCCTTGTTGGCATCAAAGATTTTACTTGTTTCGAACACTTATTTTTCTATATGGTCCAAAAGATTTGTGGTTTTAAGAAAACATAGAAATAAATATTTTCTTAGAAATTTAAAAACTGATACTAACTGATGGCACAACAATATAATTTAAAAATTACAGTAGCTTGACTAACTTTACAAATACAGTCAATCAAAAAAAAAAAATAGAATATATATCGTATGTATATTTTCGTATACACTCCCACTACTTTTGTATTCCTATGAAATAGGAATACAAATTTTGTATCATTAATAACGAGTTAGTTACCTATTCCAATTTTTCCTTGTTGGCATCAGATATTTTACTGGTTTCGTATACTTATTTTTCTATATGGTCCAAAAGATTTGTGGTTTTAAGAAAACATAGAATTAAATATTTTCATAGAAATTAAAAACTGATACTAACCGATGGTACAATAATATATTTTCAAAATTACAGTAGCTTGACTAACTTTACAAATGCAGTCAATCAAGAAAAAGAGTATGTATCGTATGTATATTTAAATCTACAGTCCCACTACTTTTGTATTCCTATGTAATAGGAAAACAAATTTTTGTATCACTAATAACAAGTTAGTTACCTATTCAAATTTTTCCTTAATTGCATCAAAGATTTTGTTGGTTTCGTACACTTCTTTTTCCATATGGTCCAAAAGATTTGTGGTTTTAAGAAAACATAGAAATAAATATTTTCACAGATATTTAAAAAAAACTGATATTAACCGATGGTACAACAATATATTTTTAAAATTACAGTAGCTTGACTAAATTTACAAATAAATCAATCAAGACAAATAATATTATCGTATGTATATTTTAATCTACACTCCCACTAATTTAGTATTCCTATGAAATAGGAATACATATTTTTGTATCATTAATAACAAGTTAGTTACCTATTCAAATTTTTCCTTAATTGCATCAAAGATTTTATTGGTTTCGTACACTTATTTTACCGTATGGTCCAAAAGATTTGTGATTTTAAGAAAACACAGAAATAAATATTTTCATAGAAAATTAAAAACTAAAACTAACCGATGGTACAACAATATATTTTCAAAATTTACAGTAGCTTGACTAAGTTTACAAATGCACTCAATCAAGAAAAGGAATATGTATCGTATGTATATTTTAATCTAGACTTCCACTACTTTTGTATTCCTGTGAAATAGGAATACAAATTTTTGTATCACTAATAACAAGTTAGTTACCTATTCAAATTTTTCCTTGATGGCATAAAGATTTAATTGGTTTAGTACATTTATTTTTCCGTATGGTCCAAAAGATTTGTGGTTTTAAGAAAACATAGAATTAAATATTTTCATAGATATTTAAAAACTGATACTAACCGATGGCACAACAATATAATTTAAAAATTAAAGTAGCTTGACTAACTTCACAAATACAGTCAATCAAAAATAAAAAATAAAATATATATCGTATGTGTATTTTCGTATACACTCCCTCTACTTTTGTATTCCTATGAAATAGGAATACAAATTTTTCTATCACTAATAACAAGTTAGTTACCTATTCTAATTTTTCCTTGATTGCATCAAAGATTTTATTGGTTTCGTACACTTATTTTTCCATATGGTCCAAAAGATTTGTGATTTTAAGAAATCATAGAATTATCTACAGTAGAGGCGTTTATCTACAGTAGAGGTTCTAAAACTTTATTTGGAAATATTTACTACCCAGACCGAAGGCTGGGTGCGAAGCAGCTAGTAGATATTTAAAAACTGATGCTAACCGATGATACAAAAATATATTTTCAAAATTACAGTAGCTTGACTAAATTTACAAATACAGTCAATCAAGAAAAAGAATATCTATCGTATGTATATTTTAATCTACACTCCCACTACTTTTGTATCCCTATGAAATAGGAATACAAATTTTTCTATCACTAATAACAAGTTAGTTACCTATTCTAATTTTTCCTTGATTGCATCAAAGATTTTAATGGTTTCGTACACTTATTTTTCCAATGGTCCAAAGGATTTGTAGTTTTAAGAAAACATAGAAATAAATATTTTCATAAATATTTAAAAACTGATGCTAACCGATGGTACAACAATATATTTTCAAAATTACAGTAGCTTGACTAACTTTACAAATACAGTCAATCAAGAAAAAGAATATGTATCGTATGTATATTTTAATCTACACTCCCACTACTTTTGTATTCCTATGAAATAGGAATACAAATTTTTCTATCACTAATAACAAGTTAGTTACCTATTCTAATTTTTCCTTGATTGCATCAAAGATTTTAATGGTTTCGTACACTTATTTTTCAAGATGGCCCAAAAGATTTGTGGTTTTAAGAAAACATAGAAATAAATATTTTCTTAGAAATTTAAAAACTGATACTAACCGATGGTACAACAATATATTTTCTAAATTACAGTAGCTTGACTAAATTTACAAATGCAGTCAATCAAGAAAAAGAACATGTATCTTATGTATATTTTTATATACACTTCCACTACTTTTGTATTCCTATGAAATAAGAATACAAATTTTTGTATCACTAATAACAAGTTAGTTACCTATTCAAATTTTTCCTTAATTGCATCGAATATTTTATTGGTTTCGTACACTTATTTTTCCATATGGAAAGATTTGTGATTTTAAGAAATCATAGAAATAAATATTTTCTTAGAAATTTAAAAACTGATACTAACCGATGGCACAACAATATAATTTAAAAATTACAGTAGCTTGATTAACTTTACAGTAAATCAAGAAAAAGAATTTGTATCGAATAAATGAAAATGAATCAAATGAACTATATTATGTGCATTAGAGATCGGCTTCCCGATTTACCTCTTTTCACCTTAAACTGACTTAAAATGTTAAACCATATTTTGAGTTCTAGACGTTTATAAATTATCTTTGTTTTTTCTGAAGCTATTAATAAATGTCTAATATAATAAGAAGAGGTAAAGTGGCTTACCACAGACATTTAAAGATAGTGACTTAGTAAATATAGTGGACTCCGCTTAAACATGATCGCTGTTCGTGTTATCAATCGTTTATTGCTATCGAAATCAATGGTTCGAATTTTTCTCTATTCATTTTCTATGTTAAAATTATCGCTTTATGTGATCGTTACATCGGTTAAGGTTAGCAGTTTTCAAAGCTCATTTTAAATGGCAAAGGAATATTCCCAATGTATTCAGGAATCAATACTTTTCTTTCCCTTCGCTGTTATTTCAATATCCGAGAATTCTCCCTCTTCCACCCAGGGAAATTGGGAATAAACAAAGGAGTGAGAAATTACGAGTTCTTGGAATTTTTCAGAAATTCGCAAACCCATGGACTAAACAGTGCAAGTAGTTTGTGACGCACACTCTGCTGGTGGTTACTGGTTGTCAGATAAGCAGAAGACAGCATATTCTTAATAGAACTGAGAAGGAGCGTATTCACATTTCATGCCTTGCTCGCTTACATTGCAGCTTGTCGATACGGGAAGCCAGAAAGCGAAATGATTTAACTTTAAAACAAAAGATCGAAATTTTAAATTATTATGACAGGTTGATGGTAATGAGTCAGATGGTGAATCTATTAATAATGAGCCACCTCCTACAAGTGCTGAAATGAGAAATGCATTGAAAGTGTTGAAATGTGGAATACAACACCTCTCCGATTACTTAAAAAGCATTATGATTACGAATAATTTATCAATGAGCTTCTTAGAAGAAAGGGTATACAATTATTATGTTTTAAAGGATAATATACAGTACATAAATATAAGGTGAGTTTTTACATTTTGAGTAAGTGTGAATTAAAGGTGTTGGGGGTAAATATATCTAATTTTGCGTATCGTTTATTGTTATCAATCGGTTATTGTTATCAAATTCACGGTGTCCCAAACTGACCACATTAAGCGGAATCCACTTTACATTTATTTAAAAGGAAAGTATAATTACGACAGCTTCAGGAAGGATTAATAAAAATCCCTTAATTTGATGAATTTCTGAATACTTATGTAAAGGTTGTTTTGGGTTTGGGAGTATACCTTGTACGCTCCAGGATTTACCAAATTAAACTAACAAATAAATTAATCTAACTAATAAATAAAGTAAAGTGAACTAAATTAATTTTATGAATACATAGGAAAAATAAAAATATATTAAGAGCAGAATCTATCACTCTAAGCTTTTACCAGTTTTAAATTTGCCTTGCAAATACTGAAGAATATATAATTTACTCTCCAGTATTTCACCAAATTAAACTAACAAATAAATTAATCTAACTAATAAATAAAATAAAGTGGACTAAATTAACTTTATGAATACATAGGAAAATAAAAAAAAAAACATTAAGAGAAGAATCTATCACTCTAAGCTTTTACCAGTTTTAAATTTGCCTTGCAAATACTGAAGAATATATAATTTACTCTCCAGTGTTTACCAAATTAAACTAATAAATAAATTAATCTAACTAATAAATAAAATAAAGTGGACTAAATTAACTTTATGAATACATAGGAAAATAAAAAAAAAAACATTAAGAAAGAATCTATCACTCTAAGCTTTTACTGGTTTTAAATTTGCCTTGCAAATATTGGAGAATATATAATTTAAGATCCAGTGTTTATCGAATTAAACTAATAAATAAATTAATCTAACTAATAAATAAAGTAAAGTAAACTAAATTAACTTTATGAATACATAGGAAAATAA
>CM063511.1:61199768-61252268 GCA_032207245.1 Pardosa pseudoannulata | reverse complement strand
TTATATATAACCACACGGTTTGACTAAATGACTTCAATGTGATTCTAAACTGCATAACAGGATCGGGAGACTATAGAGGAGTTTGACGATAGTGAGGGTAAACCAGATAATTCTCAGCCAAAAAACAAACCATTTTTATATGCCTCATTGGTACAACAGTTGGTACAACAGTACATTGGTACAACAGTACATTGGTTTAACAGTTCTGGAATATTAAAAATTTTACTAGTCCCGTCATATGATGGGCTATATGCTAGTAAAAGAATAATGTTTTTTGTTGCTCTTTGACTGTTCTTATAAAATTGTTTATAAGAAGTGTTTCATAGTTTTTACTAGGATATTTTATTTTTAATTCTGGCTGTACCTTTTTTTTAACACATTGTGTGCGGGTATCTATCGCAGCGGAATTGTACCAGGAGCAGACGTTTTGCGCGTAAATTTAGTTATTCAGTTAAATCTTAATAGATCGAAAATTACCTAATTTTTTAACCAACTTTTCGTATTTTATGTTGAAATATATAAACAAATATATAAATAGAAATATATAAATAACAACCATAAGATTTTTGTAAAGAAAAAAATATATTTTTTAGTGGATAAATTTTTAATAGTATCGTAAATATGTTAAATCAAATAGAAATAGTAGTATATAGTTTAATTTTTTCGAATTATGTTATATATAAACATTTTTACTTTATAAAAAAATGAAAGACAAGAACATTCGGCTTCGTTTTCCTGTATATACTGTTATTTTTGTACCCACAAACAAACCATGTTTTTACACTAACCCGTACTAGTACGTGACCCTCGTACAAGTATCATTCGTCAGAAAACGTACTAGTACTTGTCCCGCATACAATGTGTTAATAGTAATTTAAAACCAAAAAATCTTTTTACTGCATTTGAAAATCACATGATAATTAATGCCACATTAATTTTAAATTTTTATTCTATCTTCACGGTTAAAGTATATAAAACTATACATGTAAAACTATGTGGATAACTTATCGGAATAACTGCTAATTTTTAATACACAATTACTGAAAAATACTCTATTTGAGGACATGTATTAATACGTACAATGAAATTAGCTTTCATTTTATGAGCTCAAATTCTAGAAAAATTACGTAGTTTAATAAATCTATACCATTAAATAATGTTACACTGAATACACTGTAAGGCAATTTATTCTATAAAACAATTTTGTATTTTGTGTTAAACATTTATTTCAAGTAGAAATTTATCAATTGTATAATATCAATATCGGCAAATATATTGACTTTTTCTGACTTATCTAAAATATTAAACTGTTATTCTTTCTATATTTGGTGCTGGTGATGATATGGGTGTTCAGTACATTTAAATTTGTTCTGTTAGCGAGTTTGTTCTGATATTTAAAGTAAACACTGTAAGTTTGTAGGTGAGAATAAAGTGAGCCTTCGAGTACTGATACAGCATATCAGCCTTCAGATACAGCCTTCGAGTAATCTAAAAAGTGTTTAAGGTGCCCCGGAATTTGGTTCCCTATCTATATGTATCACCACTTAGTATGCGCAGTGAAAAAACTAGTTTTTATTTGTCTAAATTTTTCCCGAATCTATGCAGTAGACAAGAACATTCGGCTTCTTTTTTCTGTATATACCGTTATTTTTGTACCCACAAACAAACCATGTTGTTACACTAACTCGTACTAGTATGTGACCCGCGCTCAAGTGTCAATCGTCAGAGAACGTACTAATACGTGGTCCGCATACAATGTGTTAATTTAGTTTAGTTTTTTGTCGAAAATAGCGTAGTTCTTTGTTCTATAAAATTTCTTTCTGTAAAAACATTCAATAACAGTTTTATTTGTTTACTTAAAAAATTGACAAAAATATTCCATGTTTCACTGTTCTAAAATCTCATATTGAACAGAAAAAAATGTAGTGTACAAATTTTAATTTGGAATGTATAATCAAGAATGAGAGATAAAAGTTCTCTCCGATAAACAGTCGGATTTATACCGCAAACTATTATAAATATAATACGTGTCGACAGCGGAGGCTAACTTTGATGAAACAGTAGTAATTGTTATTTAGACGTTCAAAGCAATTAAGAATATTTCATAAAAAAAGGCAAACCAAAATTGTGAAGAATGATTTTATTAGTTCGTATTATAGTTTTTGAAAAACAGCTGGGATATCCACGTTCTGTCACGGGAATAGAATGAAGATATCAGAGTGAAACGAAGGATGAAATGGATAAAAAAGACAGATGAAGAATTGTTTAATACAGGGATATTTGAAAAACGACAAATTCTTTTTAAAGAGTCATTAATTTCATTTGAAAGGTTTGCGTTACAGGTATCAACAAAGGTGCTGATTTGATCTCGCTGATAGACATCTATACTTGCACTGAGAATGCATTACGTCAAAATTTATATGGGTGAATAATTTACAAAAATCGTATATTATAAAGTCCATGAGATATCAAGACTGCAAGCTTTAATCACTTTATCAAGCGTTACACTGTTTGCTTGAAGGATTGACTTCTTGATGTAATACATATTAGTTTGGATTTCTAATAATCCATTTTATGCGAGATTTGTAAGTGTTTGCAACTTTCAGCAACACTTTTAAACCATGCGTGGCAAATACATTTCTTTTGCATCATATAATCACATTTTTCAGACATTCAGTCAGGACTTAGACATCATTTTTCAGTTTATAATCCCCACTGTTGATCAAAATCAGCAGATAATTTTAATCGTTGAGTAGAGTGATTGGATATGTATATCGTAATCTGTGTGTGAAAAGTAAAGGAACTTTTAAATATTGTAATAAGAATTTCAAAGATGTCAGTTTTTGCTTTTAGTCGCTAGAGGAAATATTAATTGCTAGAGGATGTTGCCTTTATCAAGCAACTAATTAAATCTTGAGATTTATTCATTGTTCGATTGCATTAGAAAATATTATCATTCAGATGTCATGCTTTTTGCCCCTTTAAAGTTCTGTTCTTTTTATAATGCTGTTGGATATGTTGTTTTTAGCTTTTCACAAGCTGTAATCACTTTACTAGAAGTTACACAGTTCGCATGAGGAATTGAGGTCTTTATGTACTACACATTAATTTAGAATACTAATAATCCTTTTTATGAGAGATTTGACAAGTTTCAACCACAATTTTAAACCATGCGAATTAAGTACGTTTCACCTGCATCACCAAATCACGTTTTCCAGCTATACAAACAGAATTTAGACACCCTTTTTCACTTTCTATTTTTTACTGTTGATTGAAATCATTTATGTTGATTGAAATCATTTTATGAGAGATTTGCAAGTGTTTGCAAGTTTCAACCACACTTTTAAACCATGCGTATCAAGTACGTTTCATCTGTCTCACCAAATCACGTTTTCCAGATATACAATCAGAATTTGAGCATCATTTTTCACTTTCTATTACTTACTGTTGATTGAAATCAGCAGATTATATTAATCACTGAGGAAAATGGTTGGATATGTATATATGTTGGGATCTGTGTAAAAAGTAAAGGAACTCTTAAATATTATAATGAGAATTTCAAAGATTTCGCCTTTGCTTTAATTTTGAACGAAGTCAGTAGAGGATGTTGCTCTTGTCGAACTACTCGTTATATCTGGAGATTTGTCGATTGCTCCGTTGTATTAAAAGTATTCCCCTTCTTATTTCATGCCTTTTCCCTAAATATTTAATGCTCTTTTCGTAATAGTTTTGGAGATGCTTTCTTATTTGTCCTTCAAAATAAAACGTTTTTATTATAAAGATTAGGATGTGTTCAATGATATTCAACAAAATTCTTTGAAATCCCGCTCTAGTTATTCGACTCCCTAGTTGTGAAATTAATCTTCAGGTGGTCTCTCTGAAATAAAATTCTACTCACCAGAATAGAGGATGTAAAGTACCATGGATTCATATTGGATACTTATATCCGCTTTGGTTTGGTTTGATTTGGGACATACTAGTCTACGTTTAGCTACATGAGGGCTAATGAGACAGGGACCTATTATTTAAAGTTGATTCAAAACATATACAAGCCATCAGATTCGAACCCACGAACTTTATCACGAACCACTGGTACCGAAACCACTGGAACCACTGTACCACTTGGCCCTCAGCCAAGAGCTACTCATTCAGCTAGACAACCAAGCACCAGTGCGCTTGTCCCGGTGGTTTTTGGCAGATTGCAAGTTCTGAGCCACCCCTCTCGGTCAGCCCCCTTCAAAATGCCTGTAACGCCGTAGGATCCAATGACGAGCGGACATAGCAGAGTAGAGGTAATTGGAAGAATTTGGAAGACTACTGGATGAGCTAGCGGGTTTCTTGGTGATGCCGTAATTAGTGAGTATGGCACGAACCACCATTGGCGAAAAGAGGAACACTCTTGTTGTCCGATGAATCATGCTCGGCCCACTTGAGGACGGAATTGGGGTGGCTTACAACGAGTGGACTCTTTTCAAGATAAAAAAAAAAGCCACTCTCCCTTTATTGGTTCAACCAATCTCTTATATAGTGTTCCCGGTTCCCCTCGCGTGATTCTTCCGGAACCTTCCAGAACCAGGGTGACGCAATTTTGATGCGTTTCCAGATGTGGCCGAAGTTCTTTAAATTAACCGACCAACCACCCTAAATCCATTAGCGGCACTGTTAACTTGATCCATATGGGGACCCACCGTCACTCGATAAATAATTATTATCAGAGCCTCTTGACGGCAATAGAAATCATAAAGACGTAGACCCATTAGCTCTGGCGTACTGACAGTTTTTAATTTAAATTCCACTAAAGCGACTGCCTTTGTTTTGTGTCGGAAACCTGGTACACAAACGGCTTTGTTCGGACCACGCGCTTCTACCTACCGCTAACAATAATTGTCCGCTGCGAAAGGTCACGTTCCGTTCTTCTTTCGTTTGGGTCATGTAACTGATCGTTACAAGAGGTATCACGTAAATTAAGTCTGTTCACGAATGCTAAAATGTTCTTTTAGTTACCTTAAATGAACTCAAGGTGACGTGGTAAATTGTGTACTTCGTTAGAATTCTGCGATGTTGGGTTCAAAGTATTTTCCAATAAAAGCAGAAAACTACAGGATAAATCTGTAATTTTGACTGTCCTCTCGTTTGGTGGTCAGGATATGCGAAAGAAGTAAAGGAAGTTAAATTGTTGTATGCAAGACTTACAGAAGAATGTTATTCCCTGTTTTGAAGATATCGACTTTATTAGTCATTCATCCCTTTGAGAACAAACCGAATAAAGGCTGAATTTGTAAGACGATGTTCTGAGGTTCCGAACTTTATGGGTTAGAATCCCACTGATAGCATGGATGTTCGTAGCTGATCGAAATCGGCTGTCAGTAGTTCCTGGTTTCTTAAGCCCTCGGATGAACGATGACCTAATGGGCAGTGTACTTCGGTATCGAAGTTTAGGGTTTCAAATCCCATTCTTGACATAAATGTTCGTAGCCGTTAGAAATAAGCTTTATGAAGTAGATTCCGGTCTCATTATCCCTAGCGTACCAAAACAGTAGATTGTTATTGTTGTTGTTGTTTTTCATACCACTTGGACAAACCAAAAATGATTGAGCCTGCAGGCTCTCGTATTAAGGCCAATGGGGCCGACACCATTAAGATGAAAGAGCGACTTTGCTCAAGTAGGTCCTCGTAATTTTGAAGCAGGAACCAAGCAGAAGACCCACAGACTTGGCCTGCCACCCCCAGAGGTATAGATTGAGAACTTGGAGGACATTGTGACCAAGAACCTATTTGACTTGCCCCAGTCACCTTTAACGAACACGGTGGATCTTAGGACAACTCGGATTTCGAACCCGCAACCTTGCAGTTACGAGATCTTTGTCTTTACCGACTGAGCTACCGCGGCTCACAGTAGATCGTAGCGCCCATACAAAACCAAGCCATAACCCCTCATGTAGCAAAGCAGTAAACTGCAGTGCTCAAACCTACCAACCTTCCGAATATCTAAAGGAGTTGTATTTTAGAATGCTGACAGATATTTTTTAGACATTTTAACTTTTAAGCTATTTTGTTACGGTCAGTGACTGACCTTTCCTTTCTTTTGCGAAAGTTGTCGAAATGGAGCGATTGATATTTAGTTCAGTCAGGAACAACGTAAGATATTAGTTTATGAGTCGTTCATAGCTTTCGAGATTCTAATAGGGGAGAAATATAGCATGTTGACTGATATTTTTTCAGTCATTATGACTTAATTATTTTGTTAGCCATTCATGTAAACATCGTTACTTTTATGTGAGTTATCCAAATTAACCGAATGCAACCCATCGCTAGCTGCTTAACCCTTTCGTGGGCCATTTATTTCTTACACAGTGTTTTCAAACTTTCAAAACATAAGTGCTAATTATATTCATTTGATCAAACAATAGATGACAGTGCAAAACTCAAGCGGGAATCAATCTTCCCATTGTTATAATAGCAAGGCCAATATATTATAATGGGGTTTTGCGTTTCCCACAGATGTATTTGTAAGATCATGTAGGTGGGCAGTAATCTTTCCACGGCCTTCGAAATAGTTAATATGGAGGATTTTGGTAGCATATGGCGTTAAATACATAAGATAGAATGTTTATTTACGTTAATCTAACTTATTATTAATTATTAAACTATTATAAATTATTCTTGTCTTCAAAAATCTACGACAGGGTGTAACGATCCGTTACATGACCCTAAAGAAAGAGGAGCCGAAGGAGATCTTTCGCAGCGGACAATTATGGTTAGCGGCTGGTAGAAACGGGTGGTCTAACAATACACGTTGGGTACTAGGTCCCGGACTTAATTGAAAGCTGTCCGTGTGCTGGAGCCAGCGCGTCTGAGACTTTGTGAGACTACTGAGTGAAAAGACTCGGTGAAATGATTGTAAATAATTACAGTGCCACATGTGCGCCCATTAGTGGTAGCGAAAAAGGCAATTAAATTGTTTGGGTCGGCTGATTTAAAGACGGCTTTTTGGCCACATCTGGAAACGAAACAGCTGATTCAGGCGGGAAGTGACCTCAAGATTGCATCATCCTGGTTTTTGAAGGTTCCAGAAGAATCGGGTGAAGGGAACCGGGAACGCTATAAAAGAAGAGTGGCGGAGCCAAGACGGGTCTTTTTCTTCTTGAGGCTTCTTCTTGAGAGTTGCTTTTGGAGCTGTTGTGTGGAGCTCGAGAGGAGTCCACTCGTCTCTCCGATTTCCGGAATTTGCTTGTTTAGGGACCGCCAGCGTCTCTGTTTCCTAAAAAGTCGACCTTCGACTTGGGAATCCCATTCCCGTTATTTTACTATTTTTTTTCTACTTCGTGCATAGAAGTAGGTAGCTGAGTGTGACCCTTGCTCTCATTTTGGATCGTCTTGCATCCCGAGTTTCCTTCACGAAATCTAGCATGATACGCACTCTGAACGTTGAACCTTGGTGTGAAAGCCGACTGTACTAATCGTCAGCCCGGAGGTTATAGTGTCAGCGTTTCGTACCAGCACTAATAAGCGAACTGTTCCAGTGATTTAGAAGATCTAGCCCCACTGTACCCACGCAACGTAATTGTGTGAATGTTATCTCAGCACGAGATCCCAGAAGATTTAGAAATCTACTGAACCTGTACATAGCTGTACATAATTTATTCACCTGAATAAAATATTTATTCTAGAGTAAACAGTTTTCTAGCCTTTTTCATTGACGGCTTCGCCTACCATATCTCCAGTATGTTACAATATACGTTAATCTAACTTATTATTAATTATTAACCTGTTATTAATTATTCTTGTCTTCACAGGGGCAGCATAGAATTTTGGCCAATCTTTTTTACACATTTTGCTAAGGTGTCGGCTCTTTGTATTTCGTAGCATGTTCCGTGAAAGATTATATAGAATGATAGAAATTCTTTGGATCTAATATTTTCTCAGACATTCTGGATTTTAATTATTTTGTTAGTTAGACAACCACCCTTCGTTTCTGTTACCCAAATTCGTTAAGATTTGGCGAGTGCAACTCTGATGCCTGGTTTTCGTAACGTGTTGCTCGGAAGACTTTACAGGCGATCCCACGTAGTGTCGTCGGATCAACCCGTGATTGAGTCACTGCCATTTTTTAAATGCGTTCATTCATCAAGTTGAAAAGCGTTAATTATCCGCTCGCGTTCGGGAGTTTTCCCGAAGACGTCCCGAGAGCTGCCGATAAGGGTGCCACGCGACATTATCCGACCCCATTAGTTATCGGGTTGGGCCCCCTTCTTGAAAAATATTCCCGCCGGGTGATTTATGGAACACCGCGTGTGACGGTCCCAGGGCCGCGAGAGAGCTCCTCTGTCACTGGCAGAAAACCGCAATTTATATATCATCCATCTCCCGCCGCGAAGAGGGAAGACGCCAGCGCCATCTAGAGGCGGGAATCGGGAGAAAAATAACGGAAAGCGCGACAGGTTGGACCAAAATATACTCTATCAGTGTTCGGCGTGCAACCGAAGGATATATATTACACCCCGAAAACTTATGTCATTCCTTACCTTGAAAGAGAGAGAGAGAGAGAAAAAAACAGTTTTCTTTTTCACTTTTATTTACCATTTATTCACATCATCATTTAAATGCATATTGTTATTTTTTGTTGTATATATGTGTATGTCTGTAAATATGACGATAGAAAGCATTTTAAAGTTTATATTATTTTTAAACATAACACATGTTGCAAATGTATAAATCTCTATAACATCGTGATATCACAAAAGTAATTGCACTAAAATGTATATACCGAGTGGTCATAATTAAACTGACAGTGCTCACAGTGTTCTGTAGCGCGATCTATTTGCGAGAATAACGCCACATTTTGTAGGAAGATTAAACAAGACGGGGGACGAAGTATTCCGCGAAGAACAAATTAGTTCCAAAAATCACCACTAGGTGAGTATCTGGCGCTGTGGTACAGAAAATAGAGTGTTGACAAATGCAAATTAATACGGAATAAAATTACCTTTTACTACGCACATTTTCTGATTTTGTTCAAGTGCAATATGGCAACACTTTTAAAAAAGCGTAAAATCTACATAAATACCGATAAAGTCTCGTGATCTGCAATGTCACTGAGCAGAAGAAGAAGTTCTTTATTCAAATTTCACGTTACATCCATTGGCACAGTTAAGAAATCAATTTCCGTATTGATTTGCATTTGTTAACACTCTATTTTCTATTACATAGTGCCAAATATTCCCCTACTGGTGACTTTTGGAACTAATTTGTTTTTTAACGGAAAGCTTCGTCCCCGTCTTGTTTAATCTTCCTACAAAATGTGGCGTCATTCTCGCAAATAGATCACGCTCCAGAACAATGTGAGCACTGTCAGTTAATTATGGCCACCCGGTATATGTTGTAACGATCCGTTACATGACCCTAAAGAAAAAGGAGCGGAAGGTGACCTTTCGCAGCGGACAATTACGGTTAGCGGTAGGTGGAAACGGGTGGTCTAACAATGCCCGTTGTGTACTAGGTCCCGGACTTAATTGAAAACTGTCCGTGGGCTGGAGCCAGCGCGTCTGAGACTTTGTGAGACTGTTGAGTGAAAAGATTCGGTGAAATGATTGTGAATAATTACAGTGCCACATGTGTGCCATTAGCGGTAGCGAAAAAGGCAATTAAGTTGTTTGGGTCGGCTGATTTAAAGACGGCTTTTCGGCCACATATGGAAACGAAACAGCTGATTCAGGAGGAAGTAACCGCAAAATTGCATCCTCCTACTTCTGGCAGTTTCCCGAAGAATCGCGTGAGGGGAACCGGGACCGCTATAAAAGAAGAGTGGCGGTGCCAAGACGGGGCTTTTTCTTCTTGAGGCTTCTTCTTGAGAGTTGCTTTTGGAGCTGTTGTGTGGAGCTCGCTCGGATATCCGATTTCCGGAGTTTGATTAGAGACCGCCAGCGTCTCTGTTTGCTAAGAAGTCGACCTTCGACTTGGGAATCCCATTCCCGTTATTTAACTATTATTTTTTTACTTCGTGCATAGAAGTAGGTAGCCGAGAGTGACCCTTGCTCTCATTTTGGATCGTCTTACATCCCGGGTTTCCTCCACGAACCCCAGCGTGATACGCATTCTGAGCTTTCGAACCTTTGTGTGAAAGCCGACTGTACTAATCGTCAGCTCGGAGGTGATAGTGTCAGCGTTTATTACCGGCACTAATTAGCGAACAATTCCAGTGATTTAGAAGAACTAGCCACACTGTACCCAGTACCTACGCATCCTTATTGTGTGAATGTCATCTCAGCACGAGATCCCAGAATATTTATAAATCTACTGAATCTGTACATAGCTGTACATAATTTATTCACCTGAATAAAATATTTAGTCTAGATTAAACAGTTTTCGAGCCTATTTCATTGACTGCTTCGCCTACTATATCTCCACTACGTTAAAATGTATAGATATACATGTAAAAAGAGAGTGAGCGTCATACACAAGTACACGCGATGAAATAATGTAATCCTGGTGAAACTAGTATTCCTCATACTTCCAGATCAGAAGAAAACAAATTTTAGTAGATTTGCAATTATTTAGCAAACAGTCGTCATTCGGCTGCAAATTTTCATTCACTGTATGGCTCTATGCCAGTCGGCCATACTCGATTGATTTTCGATGACTATTAAGCCACGTATCACGCAACGGATAGTCATATGTTATATCTACTTAAACTCTGACTAGAGATGTTTGATCAGTCCGTTCACGAATAACGTCCTTTGTGTTCCAAATTTGATCCCTGAAGGCTGAACAACAGTCCGCAATTATATTTACAATATTTATTTACTACAATAGAAGAGAAAAGATAAATAGATTGATAACTATTCAATTTGACAAGCGTAACCCATTAAGCACGTAACATTCTTTGATAATATCGATAAACACCGTTGCTTTCCGTTTGGTCAGACGGTGAATTGGTTTTGCCAGACAGACTGTAAACGATGTCTATTACAAGTTCAAAAAGTTGAAACAGAAAATTTGCCATTTTTTTCAGGAATTGGTTGAGATAAAATATTAGTAAATATATATACACGTACAAATAACAATAATATATTTAACTTTACTTGAAATACTGAAATCATTTGTTCCTATTCAAGGACCTTTCAGGATCTACCAAGGATTCCATACATGGCCGTATTTAAAGGAAGTACAGGGATTTTGACCCACTCCGAAACATTTTCAATGTATGCAATACAAGATTTATTTTTTAACTTATTAAAATTTGTGTACATTACTAGTTTTAACTACAAGTGTTGAAAGATAATTTTCAACCATTAAAAAAAAAAAAAAAAAAAAAAAAAAAAAAAAAAAAAGTTTTTGCATTAGAATTATTTACATTAGGTTGACAAATTTAGAATTATTTTTTATACGTATAGACATAACTATAAATACCGATGGGGGTTTAAGCAAGATGGTATGAAAACCTAGAAGAATTGATTTGTTACTATAAGTAATAGCTTATCAATTATTGATTATTCCATACTCGTTTTGAATTTACTTACAGATATTAACATAATTAGTATAGATTGTCATACAAGTACTAACTTTGTAAAAATAATTAAGTAAAAGGATATGTACTTACTCCTTGCTCAATATTTTTTTTTAAATATTTCAGAGTTATCCATAAAATTACTTTACTTATATCCGTCTGGTAAGTACTAAAGCGTAAGGTTTCATCAAGCTGTCCTTAAAAGATAGAAAAATTAATATGCTACTATAAAACGTAGTTTTATAAATTACTGATTAGGCTATACTGTTTTTGAATTTGGTGTTATACAAGATATGCATTTTTGTAAAGAAAAACAAAAGGATTTGCTTTTCTCATTACAATTTTATTTTCCTAGTTTTTCATTTAATTACATTAGTTTAAATTCCACTAGTTTATGCTGAAGCTTAAATTAAATATGTTCCAGTACTTACTAGTGAAATTTAAAATTAGTAAAAACCTAGCTTAACTTAACAGACACGTTGTAGTGGCAAATATATTTTTCAAGATACAATAAAATCACGTACTATGTTGCTGATCCATTTTATGACGTATTTATGTATGCATGCAAAATTATGAATGTATGTGTAAGACTTATGTATGATCTTTGTATGTGCGAAAATTTAATGAATTTTTTTATGAGATTGAAAGCTCACTGTAAGTTAAATTAAAACTTTGGACCCTCCCTCGGAAGAAAAATTCTGTCTATGTCACTGCTTCCATATCATATCTTCCTTCCTTCTTCTGTGACTCGACAGTCCTTGCCTTGTCCAGAAGTTTTCTCCAGGCACCTCTACATTTGGCAACTACTCTTCAGTTCTTAGCCCCAAGAATTTTTAAGTCTTTCTCAACACAGCCTATCCATCTTAAGGTGATCTACGGGAGGTTTTTTACCCATGGGAATTTTCAAAAAGACTTTGTTACAGCACTGATTTTCAAGCATTCTTCCCAGATTAATTTTGATGAATTTTAGGATATCAAATTCATTAACAATCCTGTAAATTATTTCTTCTTTTCCAGGAACCATTTAAATGATCCAAGTGTACTTCGCAAAACTTTCTTCAAAAGTCCCCCATAAAATATCTAATGGGTAGTAAAGGTTGTACTAATAGGCTGTGAATAGCCTAATTCCAAAGACCAGCAAGTATCAAACAAGAATAAAGTACAGCAGTGAGTATAATCATCTGATGTACAGCTCAAAATTGGAGAAAACAAAAAGATTAATGAGATTTCAAAGACATGGTAAAACTCAATGATTTTAATTGGAACCTTACCAATCTGATTTTTTTATTCAGAAAAATAATATGACGTCCAGCTAATTGTACTTTCTACTATTTTGTTGATTAAATTTCCTAAACATAGATAACATTTAGGAAACAGATCTACGAAGGGATTTCCGTGAAAGCGATTTGCCGTTTTACAGTTTATATTCCAAAATTATGATTCGAGTAAACCGAAGATTCTCCAATTTTTGTATCCAAATTTGGAAGACTTTCGAAAAAGAAAGAAAAGATCATTCAGTGACTGACGAAACAGTTAAAAGCTAAAATGTCTAAAAAGTATCTGTGAGTATTTTGTAATACGCCTTCTTTAGATTCTTGAAAAGTTGGTTGATTGGTTTGTGTGGTACGGTCTACTGTTTTGCTACACGAGAGCTAAGGTTTAGCTTGGTTTGCAGAGCTGCTGTCTATTGTTTTGGTACATGAGGGATAATGAGACCGCGACCTTTTGCTTAACCCCCTTCTGGACCAATGCCTCGTATACACGACGCAGCGATTTCACTCTTATCAGACCAGTGTCGCCTCCACGCGATGATCTCCGGTGATATTGAGAGATCAGCGTCGCGTATGAGTAATAGGAGATCTGAACGATTTAATTTTTAAATGTTTGATTTAATTACTAGATGACGTTAAACTTCAACGGTTTTCACAACGGTCGGGGGGGGTGGGGGGACTCATATAGATTTTTAGCTTGATTTAGCATTTATCTTAATGCCGTTAGGTTTTATACTGACTATTTTGGAAAGGCTACGAACATATATGCCAAGAGTGAGATACGAACCTACGAACTTTGGTACCGAAGATCAGTGCCTTACCCATTCGGCTAGTGTTTGTTCAATGGGTAAGGAGACCGATACATATTGAGAGCAGATTCCAAACGGTTACGAAAATTCCTGCTATCAGAGGAATTCAAACTCACATATTCCGAAGGGAAGCGCCTTACCCAAGGCTTGCATCTCCTTTATTAAAAATTTTAGAAATAATACACTCAGAGATCTGCTTAAATTAAAAAGGGAAGCTTATAGAAAATTAAATTAATTTCTAGGAGAAAAAGGGCTTAATTCTTATGAAAGCCTAGGGTTGATTGCAAGACTGGGGTTATGCCAGTTACAATGAAATGCGATCTGAAATTTAGCAAGAAGAAAAAATTGTGTTATTAAATGCGTAAATAGTGGATCGTTACATTTAAGAGAAATTACGTCCTTTTTAACTGTAGATTAGATCCACTGGCCTCGTTTGGAAAGGTGGCATTTTCGAAAAATGATAAATGATGCCATATCAGATCTTTTTACAAATACGGTATTCTGCGGCAATACCATAAGTTACGAGGCCATTTGGGGTATCAAAGATGATAGATGGTCTAAAGAGATGGGGTCAAAAGGGGGGAGATTCCCCTAACTCAAGCATTATACCGCGTGAGACCGAGGACACCGGTTATTCAGAGCACTATTTCCTTCATGTAGGTTATACCCTCTTTAGGGATTAATTCCATTAAAGACAAATCGAATTCCCAATGAGCAGGTTAGAATACTACACAGGATAAAGTCTTTGAGTTGAAATATGATAATATATGAAAGTAAAGCTAAATTTGTTTAGGTGCAAAATTAAGTGAAAATTCATAATAAACAGATAATTGATAGTCATTAACCAGTTCTTCAAAGACATAGTCTTGGTGATAGATTAAAGCTTAGTTCTGATTTAGTCCTAAGTCTTGCTTCGCTGTTGAAGTAGCTGTTTCTTATTAATTTTAATTTCGTACTATATCCTGGTCTCATTAGCATTAGCCTTCGTGTTGTGAAACAGAAGATTGTACCACTTCAAACCAAACCAAATCATTTTGACATAATGTAATAGGGCATCATATATGAATTGTCATTACAGCTTATAAAATGCTTCTTTTCAATTGGATTATTTTTAGCAGCTGTTTGTGAAATTTCATGAGTAAACACTAAGTAAATATCATCCTGTGTACTTTGATTAACACTAAACATGCCAACACTTAATACATACCTATTTCTACCATAGCCAATCAAACGACCGGACTTTGTTTCCTGTATGATTGTGTGAAATATAGATATTGGGAAGGAAATAAACAAACTTTGTTATAATTAAACAAAATTGTATATTTTCAATTTTTATGTATTACAAACACAAAGAATAAGAATTTTTAATTCATTACCCATCGCATTTTTACATATACATTACTGGTCATTTTACCGGTTATGGTATATTTAGTGTTAAGATTTTTCTTATAGAATAGGGGCACTGAAATAAGTTTTTGCCCTGGGTACAATCTAGCCATGATTGGGCAATTCATTACCCATCGCATTTTTTACATATACATTACCGGTCATTTGATAAGTTATGGTATGTTTAGTGTTAAGATTTTTCTTATAGATAGAATGAGGGCACTGAAATAAGTCTTTGCCCTGGGTACAATCTTACTATGATTGGGCTCTAACTAACACTAAGAACATTTTTCATATTTAATTTTGAAATGGTAGCAAAGTAAGAATACAAATAATGATAATAACTATAGCTTCTTCGTTTCGAATGGTGAGTTTATGATGTGGAGATTGTTGGGAGATATTTTTATGGTCTGGTATATAGAGTCGGAAATGAACAAATTGTACCGTTTGCGATCTATCGAGCCAAGCACTTTTAAATATCTACGAAGTATCAACATTTAGTTTCTAGAAGGTACGATCATTTTATAAATAATTTTTTCGTACTACTGGAATGTAAATGTACAGTAGTATATTACCTACAACATTTTGTTTACAGGAGTAATGTAGTTGGACTTTATTACTGTGAGTTCTAGCTCGGTCGGCAAAGGCTCGTAACTAAAAGGTTGTGGGTTCGGGGCTCGAGCTGGCCTAAGACCGCCGTATTCTTTAAAGATGACTGGGACAAGTAAAATATGTTTCTACCTACATTTTTGCTTAATCTTTGTTATTAAGAAAGAAAATAATAATTATATTAATATTTGTGTAATTGTAAACTTCCCTAATGTGCTAATTCAAGTCATATTTTCTGACCAGCGTAACTCGTATCATGATTATCCTCATTTTTATCTTCAGCTGGATTATTCGTTTGTTACCTACTTTGTGTTAATTTTTTCTCCTAAACTTAAGCATTTTCTCTCTCCCCATACCCCTATTTAACATTTTTGCGCATGTCATGCGAATTCACATTCATAGTTGTTTGCATAACTACTAATAGTTACTCCAGTACTAGAGGGCTTGGCCCAGAGAGTAATGTTGTGAATTCTTCCTGCGAGATCCTGTGAAAATATGTTCGTGGTCACAATATTCTCCAAGTTCTCAAACGATACCTCTGGGGGTGGCCGGCCAAGCATGTGGGTCTTCTGCTTGGTCCATGCTTCTAAATTACGCTCAAACTAATGTTATGACCGAATGGTTAGGGCACTGACTTTCGGTTCGTGGGTTCGAATCTCACGGGCCCATTAGATGTTCGTATCCCTTCAGGATTTAAATAGTAGGTCATAGTATCAACAGCCCTCGTGTTGAAAAATTGTAGACCGTAGCACTCCAAACCAAACCAAACGAAAGCTGTTGGTTAAATATATTTTCTGAATTTCATCCAATTTCAAGCAGAACATAGGGAATGAAAATAACTGGTTCTGGAACCACCACGTAAGTTTGCTTTATTACTGGTAAAAATCGTGTAAATTAGATAATTAAAGTAATAAATTTATTTAGTATTGTTAAAATTAAGTTTAAAAGACAAAAACTGACTCAGATCGCCTCCCTACCGCCCGAAACAAGTTCAATGACCCCCAGCATTGTCATGGCCCCCGTTGAAAACCAATTATTTACACCAACTAGATTCGTTTTCCGATTTTTCAATTTTTTTAATCGATTAGATAATTCTTTGGAATTGTTTTACAATATTAATTTTGTTTATTTTTATTGAAGTCGTTTAAAGAGTACGACAGTTTTCATATTTGTTTTAAAAGGGCAGCAAAATGGCGATATATTTGTAAGAAAAAATGATCCCAATAGATTTTTCATTCAGTTGGAGAGTTAATAGTGTCAAGATAGGGAAAAGATATTTTTATGTTCCAGAAGCCTTTTTAAATCTTTATTTAATATAACTTGACGTCTTTTTAGTTATTTTTAATAACTTTTTTTATCTGAGAGAATAATTTTGAAGTGTTTTACAATAACAAAATTGTTTCATTGCTATTTACGGCATCTGAATAAAAACTTAAAGCAGTAAATGACTGAAATGAAAGTATTTTTTAGTATTCCCTTGGAAATTTTTCATCTTGAATCCGTTTGTGAGCGCGGGAGATGTTCTTCAGATCCGGCTTGCGAGAAAGGATACTAGCGCCATCTCTCAGGGAGAATAGGAACTGAGCAAGGAGTTTGCAACCAAGGGAAATAATTAGGGGGTTAGGTTAGCGGTTTAACAAAATTTAAATAATTTTCAACGTTTTCGGATTATTTAGGTATGTGACTGCAACATTCTGACTGCACATGAAGAAAATAACCAATAAATGAAAAAGGAATAATATTATTAATTCTTTCTTAAACTCACAATGGAACTTTTTTATCAGTATGTTTACAATATTTTCATTATAAAAATTATGCATATAAAGTTTCAGAAATAAGTTGTCCTAATCTTTATTTTTTTGTAAATTTAAAACAATAAAATATCATTTAACACTGCACTGTTCCTTTAGTCTACTAAAACTGTATTTCGTCACAGCAAGTAATTAAATAAATTTAACATTAACAGTTAACTTTTGCTGTCTCACAGATTTTATCCTGTCAAACTGTGACCTTATGAGTAGGGCTGTTCCGAATCATGCGGATGGCATGGATGTTCGAAGCCATTCGGAATCGACTTAAAGCAGTAGGTCCCGGTCTCATTAGCCCCGGTGTGGCAAAGCAGCAGACCATAGCTCTCCAAGTCAAAACCAACACAGATTTTACTCCTAAGCATTTTCAATGACCTAAAATCATAACTGTTTCTTAACTTGATTATTGTCTTCGAATTTTATCAAATAGAATAATTCCATTGAATTGTCTAGCTTGAACATTTAAATATTTTAGACGTCTACATCATATATAATATCGCCATATAATTCATTTACACTTTTTCCAATTTTTATGATAATATAATAATATATACAATTGTTATTTTTATAAGTGAAAAATTGCCACAGTTATTTTCATACATATAACTGAGTGTAGTGTATTGTCCAGATCAAGGCATAAAATTTCAGAGCGGAAAATTTTTTTTTGACTTAAATGCCTTTTTTGTTGAGTAAAAATTGAAAAGTAAAGACATATTTGTAAAAGTGATAATATTAATTCGAAATATAATTGCCATAAAGTTTCAATAGTTCCAAAATGATCACAGACCACTAAAAAGTTACGTAAGAAAAAAGTTCTAATTTTAGAACTTCATGTTTATGTAGCGCTTCCTTTCTGCCTTTAAAATCATTTGTCAGTCAAATGTAAGATCAAACTCTACCAGATTGGTTCCATTAATATTAGGTACATTTTTGTTCTAACTGAAAGATAAAAGCCATCGTTTGATTTCAAAACACTTCAGCGCACCACTCGATTGAGGTACAGTCATCTGAGCGTATATTCTTTGATTTAAAACGCTATATTTTAATACGAAACTTACTTGACAAATTTAAATATTTGGCCGCCAATGGCGAGGTAGAGAGCTGAAATTTCTTGCCTTACTCTAGATTAGAGGTTCTCGAACTTTTTATTATTTTTCTTATCAAGTACATAGCAACGGAAGCCCTAAATAAATATTACTTAACCCCCTGCCTGTGGAATACATTTGAGAACAACGTGACAAAAATGGAATTTTTTTCTCTTTAATTTCGTTCTTTGTTACCATCAAAATGTAGATTATTTTTGGAAAAAAAAATTTTAAAACGAAATAACTACTATTTTCAATATTTTCACATACAGTCATTTTTTCTCAAATTACAGCAAAATAAATCAAATGACATAATTTTCGGGATAAATATAATAAACGAATACAATAGTATTATTTATTATCTCAACTGTCAGCAACTCCATGTGTCTCAGATTCTTTTGAATTTCATAAATCCTTTACAGTATCCGAGATAGCGACAAATGGCACGAAACTGCTAAACTTTTAGCGGGAAAGTATCTCTACATATTGGTAAAATGGCAAATTAAATATTATGCATTAGACGAACCGATTTCGGGCTTCAAGGAACTGAAATACCGTTTTTTCTCTTGCCCGAACTCATGTCGGGCATTCCAAAATTGGTGCATTCGCATTGCCCGAACAAAATTGGGCGTCACAGGCAAGGACTCATCGAAAAACTGAAGACCTATTACTTATCACTGATTAGACATATAAATGATAACTAAATATATAAAGCAGTATAAAAATACAGACATTACTTCCAAAACGTGACATGGAAGCAAGAATTTGTTTTAATGAAAGGATAGTAAAATGATACATTGATGAATATTTCATCCTACTGTCACCTGTGGTTTGAATCACTCATTGTCACTCTGCTTTTCTGTTCCCTGTTGTTGCACTTCTGACGTATTAGTTACTATTATTAATTCTATGTAAGGAACTAGTGAAAAATTAGAGAATGTATTTACGGATTTTCTTTATTTCAATGTTTTTAAAAATTTCTCAAGAACCCCTGGAAGGTAGCTGCAGAACCCTCGCAGTTCCACTTAATACCCTCAGAAAAACACTAGTCTAATCATTAGCTCAGTTATAAGGTAGTTAAAAATTAAATGAGATGAATAACTGGAGATTATCTCACAAAGTAAACAGTAGTTAAACTATAAAAGCCCTTCCACGACACAGGTCCGCGGTTCGATCCCCAGACTGGGCAAGGTTGACTCACCTTTCATCACTTCCGTGGGTAGGACCAAGCATTCTGGGAACCAAGCAAATTTAGGACCAAGTATGCTTGGTAACTAAACACTTCCTTTTTAATAAAGAATAATCCGTCAATAAGCTATAATTCAGGAACTTTTATAAGCTATAATTCAGGAATTGGCCAGTCAAACGCTGGCCGATTGGTTAGGACGCTGATCGCCGGTAGCGGAGTTCGTGAGTTCGAATCCCTCTATGGCATGGATGTTCGTAGCCGTTCGGAATCGGCTTTAAACAGTAGGTCCCTGTCTCATTAGCCCTCGTGTGCAAAACAGTAGATCGTATCTCTCCAAACCAAACCAAACCAGGATCTTTTGTCACGGTATGTGAATAAATACACAAACAATAAGAATATATTTAAAATTTTAAGAAGATAATCTGAAATATACTTCTTTCATTGATTTTGAATAGGACACAGTTGTGTTTAGAACAAACTCTTATTTTCTTTTGAATGAACTTTGAAATCATTAAAATTTGAAATTTGTTGATGTAGTTTGAAATTGATTGGTTTAGTTTGGAGCGCTACCGTCTACTGTTTTGCTAGACGTGGGCTAATGACAACAGATCTTACTGATTAAATCGGATTCCCAAAGGCTGCGAGCATCGATGCCAGCAGTGGGATTTGAATTTATGAACTTTGGTACCAAACATTAGCGCCATACCCATTCGACAATTGTACGACAAGTTTGAATTTGAACCTTTAAACTTATTTTATTGATGAGATGCAGTACTTTCTCTCGCATTTATTTAAGATTTGGGGGCAGATGAATAACTGAGTAGATAGATCTGCTTTTTGGTAGCGGGTCGTGTATTTTCGAATACCATTTGAAGCATAAATATTTCAAGGAGAGTTTAAATAAGTAAACTTTAAAACTTGTTTTATTGATTTACTTTTAGCTTGAACCTCCGGGTTTTTTTTTATTGGTGACATTATCATAGCACTTTTATTTAAAATTTCGGTCCAAATAGCAGTTGAGTAAATATGACACTAACTTTTGGTATCGAGGTATTGTACTTTCATTGTATATTCAAACAGTTAATCCTCATTTAATTAAAGGCATTGCGCTGCAAAAAGTAGATGTGTGCCTCAAACTAAACCAAATCAAATAATTTCAGATTCGTACTTTTGACTATTTAGAGTTTAAAAAGATACTGTACAATGATTATTAACCCCTTGCCTTATGAATCGAGCGACGATTGTGTGTGCCACTTTCGATGAAAGCTTTTCTCATGCGTCGTGACCAGAAACAGTTTCATCACGGGCTAAATTGTGAGCAAACCAGTGGACATTAATAGTACTGCATTTACTATTTAATAAAACCACAGAATTTGATAATTATATTTCATTTTAATTAAAAAAAATTATTAATGTTTTTATTTCACATATTTCTATGTTTTTGGTTATATAACAAAAGTAAAAATTTTCAGTCGTTTAAATATTTTCTATGTAGAATTTATTGCTTGAATAACCTATAAGTGAATAATGTATAATATTAGTCAAAATTTTGTAAGGGGTATTGTTTTATTACTGATACGAGCTTTTCACTTTTGGCCAGACAGAATCATCACGTGTGTGATACGAGGTTCTCATTTTAGGCACAGCAGTACGATCACGTCTCCCATACGTTGTTTTAAGGCAAATGGTTAAAGCTGATTATTCTTGCTGTAAATCATGAAAGAACATTTTTAGAAATTTAAAACTGGATTTCATAAAAGATTTTAATATGAATCGTGAACAAAAGAATTTGCAGAAGATTCATATGGAGAAAAGTGCAACTTTTTTTGGCTTCTTCAAATCAAAAGATATCTTTGAAACATCAAAGATTCATTTCACTAGAGTAGGTTTGACACAACCAATGATTAATTAGAATATAATGGCATGATAGCGATTAGATCACCGATTAGATCTTATCGACTACGGTTAGACCGGAACGAGTCTTTATCTAATATCAATGAACATTTTTTTGTTATTATTTGCGAAATTATTTTTCCTATTTGTATTTTCTATCTTTTTTACATCTGTGACCTCGAGGGAATGAATATATTCTAATTCATTTTGCATTATATAACCCATTTCTACACACAGGCATAATTTTTATAAATTAGCATATAACCCGTCATATGACGGATCAGTAAATTTTTTTATTTCTAGAATTGTAAAGAATTAGAATAGTATTTTTTTTATTTTCTAGAATAGTAGAGAATTATCTGGTACACGCTCAATAATTTGTTTATCTTCATACTCCTCTAAAATCTCCCGATACTGTGAATGAAGTTTAGAATCGCGTTGAATTCATTTAGAAAGATAATTTAAAGTTTTCTTAGGTACTTCGAAATTATCGTTAAGTTCTTTCCAATATTTTTTGCCACAGTAATTAATGGAAGTAAAGGAATGAAACAATAAAGCGATTTCCCGCAGCAGGGCACATTTCAACTTATGACAATTTCTGGCTTTAGTCTCAACGGAAGGGCAGTTTATTGTTTGTCTATTGGCTATTGTAAACATGAAAATGAATCAGAAGGGCATTATAGTAGTTCGTGACGTAGCGACAAACTTCTCAATTTTTTCACTACACCCTGGAGTTAGATTGAATTTGTTGTTAATATCTGTGATAAAATTTTCATTGCAACAAAAATAATCGATGATTTAATTTAAAATTATTACATATGTACCTAATCCACTATTTAAGCCAAATATAAAAGAAAATCATTACGTAATATCTAAGTTCAGTGATAAAACGTATGAAAATAAGGCAGACGATATCTAAATAATTTAAAATAAGAAATGATTAAATGAGACGGTTAAAGAAATAACGTCATAATGCTGGGAAAAAATGCTATTTTTACCTATTTATTATGTGACAAATTGATAAATTTAATCGCCTGCTCTTAACCGGGGAAAATAGGACTCTAAATAATGGCATTAAATACTAAAAAAGGGGGGAAGGGGTGGATTTAGAACACTGCTAACCCTAACTCATCAAGAATCTATAATGGATGTCTATCCATTCCAGGTCCAACCGCTTCATAAATTCGAAGACAGACGGACAGATAACTTAGGCTATTATTATGTAGCGGATTCTGAAAATGGGAGCCTTCCTGGAGGAATTTTATTTTTCTCATGGGTTAACATTGAGTGAGAGGTATTCAATGTTGTTAGTACAGACCCATCATAACACTTCTTGTCAATCATGTCAGATCATAGTTTCGGCTACTAAAATATGGTGTGGGTATATGCAAATGAAGATCTTTAACACTTTATAGGATGTTTATTTTTTATAGGTGTGTTGTATTTTCCCTCTCTATATAATGATAAAGTATTAAGCGTCAACATGCGAGTAAGATAGAAAACAATTCTTTTTATAATGCAACAACATTTAAGTTTTGAGGAGTGCAATATGTGACAGAAAATGAGAACCACACTTCAAGTAAAACTTCCGGCGTTCATAGCAAATACTTAGTGTTGCTAGTATGGTTAAAAAAAAGTGCAATAGGAGCTGAAAATAGAAGCAGAAAAATTAATGTAATATATTTACCGTTCTATTTTCTTCTTTTTTTTTTCTCATATGGTTTACCATGTCTGTCGTCAGATGATTGATACATGATAGAATGTATCAATCATCTAAATAATTTCCCAACCTCAATATCTTTTAATTGTTTTGAATAGTGTAGTTCTAAGACTAATTAATTTAGTTTTTTCTAAGATTCAGTCTGAAGACTCATTCTTTTTTTTTTTTTTGTACGAAACTGCAAGAATTAAGGCTGAAGTGATGGGGTAGCCATATTGACCTAATGGACAGTTTTGAGTGTTGGTTTTGCTTATTCTAAAAACGAAGGCGGTAAATCTCACGAAGTAAATAATGACTGTATTTTAAAACTTAAAAATAAAATCAACTTTTTTTTTAGTATTTCAACTGTTTTTCTTCCCTTCTCTATTTTTCACATATCCCATATTTTATGCCAGTCTCGTAGCATATAATTTATTGTATAGTTTCGTAAAGTAATATGTGGAAAATTAGCTATTGTGATGTTGTCCAACAAAATAGAATTTTGGCAAGAATGTCTCAAGAATGGTAAGATAGGTCATCATTACCATGATAAACTATATGGGCTTTAATTCAGTTGATTTTAACAACTTCATTACTCATGATGTAACAAGCTTCCGGTATTTCCTAAGAAATTTTAGATTTAGAAAAAATCAACACAATGGTTAGCACAATGGTGTCTACATCTGTTTCTTTTGCATGATTGTTGAACTTGACAATTCTCCCGTCCGTCAGTAGCATGAATTTCTGTCATTGGAATGGCAGTGTTCTAGACTTCTTATCTATATTTACTTTATACTATATTTATTACTATATTTATTTATTTTCATATACATTATATGAGTCAAATTGGTTCACAACCGTGAAAACAGGTATACCACATTTGATAATGCGAAATGAAGGGGTCTGCCGGAAGAGGAATGAAATTTTACATATCTTTTATTACTTAACTAAAAACCAAGGTATGTTTGTGAAAAGTTATATATATATATATATATATATATATATATATATATATATATATATATATATTATATATATATATGTATATATATGTATATATATATATATATATATATATATATATATATATATAAATGTGTGTGTGTGTGTGTGAAGGAGAGAGACTCAGGACACAAACTCTTACTATGATCATTAATTTAATTAACATTAAAGGATATTATATAGAAAGGGGTCTAGGGATAAACTTGGTTAATTATGGCTCGATTAATCATCTTATTCCTCTCTCCCACACACGTCACTCAGAACTCAGAATTGTATGCACATTCTTTCTAAAACCCACTGTTGCCAACTCCGGAAGTCGAACTGATGACTTGGCGATGGACTTTGCTGCTCTGGAGCTGTAGTACTTCGTTCAGGAGTGGGTAAAAGGAATATGGTCACACACACACACACACACACACACACACACACACACACACATATATATATATATATATATATATATATATATATATATATGTATAGTGATAAAATTTTTAATGAGTCAAATTGGCTTGGTCCGTAAATCTAGTGTTAATGTGTTCTCGATCTTAATATTTTTTTTATCGAAGTTTAATTGAAAAATATCATCTATCCATGTCCCTTCCAAAGGTTATAGTAATCATTTTTGAGTCTGAAATTTTGCTGCACGTGCTGAAACATAAAGTCCTTCAATAGGGCAATAGATTTTTTTTTTCAAGTGATTTTTTTTTAATTTGCTGATATCAGCATGGCAAAATAATAAGCAAATACTACTGTAGTATGATCTCTATTTTCAAAATTATTAAGAAATTCGTTATCCAGGAGATTCCAGAGCAAAGGCCGATATATGAACCTTGTAGGCATTATTTATTAGTTGGAAATTTGAGTGGTCCAGGTTAATTGTACCAACAGTTCTATTGTTCAAATAACTGAAAGAAATTCTTTTTGAGTAATCTTTTATATTAATAGTAGCAGTTATATTTTAATGTGGTCCATTCTGTGTTGTCGACGGAATCAGAAATATCAAAGAATATCATGATGATATTTAATTATTTTTAAAATCTCAAATTGAACATAACAAGCTTTGTACAAGTTTTTCTTTGACTGACTGTAGATGTTGATAGTCACTGTGAATCGTTTAGAACAAGTAGATTTTAATCTATTAAGCCCTAGAGGAGTAGAACATTGTTCAGTGCGCTACAAAACAAAACATCAGTTAATTATGTCTAAAACTCAAAATATTAATGATTAAAAGAAACCTTAAAATCACTTCAAACTCGAAATTCAGGTGAGCAGAATACTCGGATTTACTGAATTTATTAGTTCAGTTTTTAATAAGATTAGTGTATTAACCCCTTCCGGTAAAATGACGTGTCTAGCTCGTCATTAGTTTTTCATTCCATACCGCACAACGACGAGCTACACTCGTCATGCGATTAAAGTTACTGCTAAATATGTTAATTAATTTAGTTTAAAATTTCTAGTGTACTGAATATGGCAACACTTTTATCACTTGTGAAAATCACAAGTCACTATTGCATATTGTTTACTTATAATTTCTTGGTACAAGTCATTGCCAAATTAATGAGTCAGAATAAAAGAAAACCTACTAAGAAATGCCGTGTGTGTTACAAGAATCAAATTAAAAGTGAGACTACTTGGCGGTGTAAACAATTAAGAATTCCTTTGCACTTTGTTTTGAAAAGTACCACTAGCTTGAAGACTATTATCTGTATACCTTATTAATGTTTTGCTTTGATATTTTCTTAATTTTGCTGTTTCTGATATTATTTAACACTATGTAAAAAGTGGATTTTAATTAAGAATATGTAAGAATTGTAAAATGAAACAAGTTTTTTAAATAAAAATTAAATGGTTATTTCATGCACAGTTTTTCATTATTAAATCATACCGGAAGGGGTTAAGTAAATAATTAGATTTGCATCCCCTAAACATTCTAAAAGTTTGGTTAAAGGTAAAGTAAATATAGGTGGAAGTTAGTTAAAGCATAATAACAATTCTGAATATTCTTGAAACAACAAATTAAAATCTCATTATAAAAATTAGTCGAAAGTAAAATGTTTCGATTCCACATGGACTGAAATGTTTCATACTTGATTTATTTTTATTGCCAATGATATACACTTGACTCTCTTTTACTCCTACTCTTTTATTAGCCTTTCCTGTTGAGATAGTCTCTGTAGAAATGCACATTGCGTGAGAGGAAGAAAGTCAAATTTTATGACACTGGAATTTTTTTTTCTTCTGCTTTCAAAAATTCGTGTCGATAATCACGGAAACGATGCATCATTGTTCAAAGTTTATTAGGTACAGTATATTGTTAGCTTCGAATATTTTTATGACTATTTTATCTGATTCACCAACTGGAATTTCCCGTTCTATTCTTCAACTCTAAAGATTGTGTCATCAACACTTATTATAGTGCTAACTGATGAATAACCAACGAGAAGAGTTCTGATAATTCTGATTTATTATCCCTTGAGAAATTTTAGAGGAATATTAGACATGTTGATTCTTTTATAGTGTGTTTATTGAAAAAATATTGTTTATGATTATTCTCTATTGTTCAGCTTTCAAAAAGTACTTCAGCATTAAAAGATGAATGTTACCAGTAATATTAACTCTATTGTTTACATTCTTTGTATTATCATCTTTATTGCAATCTGCGAATACTTATCAAGACCTGTAGACTTTTTCACTCCTTGTTTGACTAAACCTCATATGAGAATCTTAATTTAAGAAATTTTTTAACCTTTCTAGGGCTTTCAGGTCTTTTTTTTACTCAAATTCAATTTAACGTACGAAAAGTGGTTTTATTTTAGGAAATTTTCGAAAAATATTTTACAACATTGATTTGCCATACGAAATATTTAACAATATAGCCTTCTTACGAAGTGAGATGGATAAAATAACGTTTCAGTAAACATTTTTCTTAATTCATACCCCACACAGATCTAGGTTTAAATTTGATATATTACCCATTAGAATTGGTAGCATAAAATTGGTAAGCGGATGTCTCAGATTTGTTGAAGAAGTGAATACATAAATAAAACATTATGTTTGACTTTGGTTTTTGTCCCTTTACTAAGAGTAATTTTTTAAATGTCTTTTTTAGGTGCAGAAAATTTTATGTTATGTATAAAATATATCTAAATATACTGTCTTTGTTGAATTTTTCAAAGGTATACGTATTTGCTTCCCTCCCTGCTTCCAAATATTTAAAGCTCCTATAAGCTACTTGAACTTTATATCATAGGTTTCAGTGGAACAAATTATTTTTCAAACAGTCTACAATACCAATTTTAACACACCAATTCACAGAATGGTTTTTTATTTAGTTTTCATGTAATGATCTATCGAGCGGTTTACCCATTAGAGTTGGTAGCATAAAATTGGTAAGCTGATGTCTCAGATTTGTTGAAGAAGTGAATACATAAATAAAACAGTATGTTTGACTTTGGTTTTTGTCCCTTTACTAAGAGTAATTTTTTAAATGTCTTTTTTAGGTGCAGAAAATTTTATGTTATGTATAAAATATATCTAAATATACTGTCTTTGTTGAATTTTTCAAAGGTATACGTATTTGCTTCCCTAACTCCTTCCAACCATTTAAAGTTCCTATGAGGCTACTTGAACTTTATATCATAGGTTTCAGTGGAACAAATTATTTTTCAAACAGTCTACAATACCAATTTTAACACACCAATTCACAGAATGGTTTTTTATTTAGTTTTCATGTAATGATCTATCGAGCGGTTTACCCATTAGAGTTGGTAGCATAAAATTGGTAAGCTGATGTCTCAGATTTGTTGAAGAAGTGAATACATAAATAAAACAGTATGTTTGACTTTGGTTTTTGTCCCTTTACTAAGAGTAATTTTTTAAATGCTTTTTTTAGATGCAGAAAATTTTATGTTGTGTATAAAATATACCTAAATGATTTGTTGAATTTTTTTAAAGGTACACATATTTTCTTCTTTCCTCCTTCCAGCCATTTAAAGTTCCTATGAGACTACTTGAACTTTACATCATAGATTCCAGTGGAACAAATTATTATTTTTCAAAAATAGTCTACAATACTGATTTAAACACACCAGTTCACAGAATGATTTATTGTTTCGGTTTTCATGTAATGATCTATCGAGCGGTTTACCCATTAGAGTTGGTAGCATAAAATTGGTAAGCTGATGTCTCAGATTTGTTGAAGAAGTGAATACATAAATAAAACAGTATGTTTGACTTTGGTTTTTGTCCCTTTACTAAGAGTAATTTTTTAAATGCTTTTTTTAGATGCAGAAAATTTTATGTTGTGTATAAAATATATCTAAATGTCCTGTCTTTGTTGAATTTTTCAAAGGTATACGTATTTGCTTCCGTCCCTGCTTCCAACTATTTAAAGCTCCTATAAGCTACTTGAACTTCACGTCAATGGTTCTAATAGAACAAATTATTATTTTTCAAATATAATCTACAATGCCGATTTAAACACACCAATTCACAGAATGATTTTTTGTTTGGTTTTCGTGTAATAATCTATCGAGCGGTTTACCCATTAGAGTTGGTAGCATAAAATTGGTAAGCTGATGTCTCAGATTTGTTGAAGAAGTGAATACATAAATAAAACAGTATGTTTGACTTTGGTTTTTGTCCCTTTACTAAGAGTAATTTTTTAAATGCTTTTTTTAGATGCAGAAAATTTTATGTTGTGTATAAAATATACCTAAATGTCCTGTCTTTGTTAAATTTTTTTAAAGGTACACGTATTTGCTTCCGTCCCTGCTTCCAACTATTTAAAGCTCCTATAAGCTACTTGAACTTTATATCATAGGTTTCAGTGGAACAAATTATTTTTCAAACAGTCTACAATACCAATTTTAACACACCAATTCACAGAATGGTTTTTTATTTAGTTTTCATGTAATGATCTATCGAGCGGTTTACAATAATATAGTTCGGTGTATTGTTCATTCTGTGTCCTAAGACTATTGAAACAAAAACACAATTTTATTCCAATAGCTGCTTGAATGCATTATACTAAGTGGAGTTATTCATGTTAGCATCTGTGCTAAGTATCTCTCACTTTATGGTAAATATATCATTAGACCTAAAGTTGATTCCACTTTTTAATTTTAGCATCGAGATTATTCCGTCCAGCAGTCATGATGCTGGATCAGCGGCAGCAATTGCGTAATAGTTTTGTAAAGTGTGTTTATTTTGTTACCGTTGAGAGTAGCGCCATCTGAAAAAAAAAAAGTGTAATAGTGTTTGTTCGCTGAGAGCACGGAGCGTGGGGGATTAAATCAGCTAAAAACCAATATACTTTTTTTTTTTTTTTCTTTAAAGTAGATGGTTTGGGTGAAAATATTCAAAGTCATTGTAGTAAGTAAATTCTTAATTTTCTTAATCGTAAATCTTATTGGGTTTTCATTTTTCTAACGCTGATCCAATCCATATACATTTAATTCCATTTGATTGTGTTTATATATTATGTATCCCCCTCGTTCATATTATTCTTATTTATGGTACTGTGTTAAAATCTAAAATGTTAGTAGTCATTAATTCTCTATTGATAGTAATATATTTTCTTTGTAATGTCTAATTCTAATCTACAATAAACTGTTAGCAAATCCCTTTCCTTTGGTCATTTTTCACTCACAAAGTCTTTATTTTAGAATATATATTTAATTATACATTCCACAAATTCTTAATATCTCACAGAGATATAAGTAGCCCTTTAGCTTGGAAAATACTTTTCAGATGCTAACAAGACCGTATGAACATTCTATTTCTCTGTGTCTGGTAAAGAGTAAAAAAATGATTTAAACTATTTTTATTAATTATTGCAAAAAGTGTTCCATCTGGAGAAAGTAGTTTTTCTAAATTAAAAATAATAACTATTTGCGCACATCTTAAACAAGATTGTCAGACCTCGATATATTAGGAATTGAGTACGAACTCAGTTACACTTAGATGGATCTGAGTTAGAAAATTTTCTGAACTAAAAGCTTGTAGAAAATAATAAATTTGACATCAGTCAACTGCTTTTTTGAATGAAATAATTAACTTGAAATCATTTCAGTATTTTCTTCAATTACTAAGTTATACGACCCTATAACTTTAAAATGACCTTATAACTTCTTTTTTAAAATGCTTGCATTAGAGTTACACATAGCGCATTGTTTGACGTTTGTACGTAGAGATTCGAAGGCAAAGTCCAAACGTGGTAGCAAAAGAATACGTTAACTAAAGATAAAAGAAATATAAATGGTGATGATAAAAAATTTGGAATATTGTGTTTAGGATTTCAGTCGGTATGTCATTTCTCTTAAAATACACCACTACCACCCTTTAAAAACTCCAGGTAGTAGATATTAGACATAAAAAAATGAAGCAAAGGATTTTTTTCTTGTGAGGATTCCTTTTGCTCATTTTTAAGAGATACACTGTATTGAACTTGATCCGAGTTGGAATGTCCAAAGACCATCATTGAAAATTGCAGTAGAAGACATGAAGTAGCGGGTTTTCTTATGATTCAGTTTTCACAGTTTTGAAAGGTACATTGTACTGAACTTGACCCGAGTTAGACTGTCCAGCGACCATCCATTGAGAACTGCAGAAGTTAAGAGTCATGTAAACCACTTGCCTTTTAAACCTGTGTGTGGCAGGAACTCCTACGTGAAAAAGACCCGAACTGGAAATATGGGAGGGAAACGAAGCCAAAGTCATTGCTCCTTATCTACAAAAGCGTAACTTCAGTTGATCTCTGCAAGAATCTGTCGAGATACCATCCTCCCGATGAGGCGATTTCGGCAAAAAGAGCGCAGAGGCATCCGTTCAAGATGTTTCAGAACGTGTCGAGAGCGATAAATCTAGACTGTTTTTATTATTATTTTTCTCCTCTGCCTGTGACACTGGAGTTTTTTATTTATTTTTTTTTTTTTTTTTATCAGGAACCCCGATCGCGGAACTCTACCCGAGAAATTTGTTTTCGGGGAAGAAATTGTGCGGGGTCAAACGTTCGTTGGAGAAGAATTTCCTTATCTCAAAAAGGTACACGCTCGACATGCTCCTGCCTATTGTCTGCAAATCGGGTTGCGTCGACAGCACTTGATGGGCACTTTGTTTGCATTTGACAGCGGCCACGACGAAAACAGAATGCCTTCCCCATTCCTCCTAAGCCAAGAAATGGGAGGAAGAAAGATGTCCGTGCGTTCGAGGCTTGATTTTTTTTTTAACCACGTGCGAAGACGGAAAGATAAATCAAGTGATTTAAAGTTAGTTTTTCCCTTTCGGAATTAGACTGTCTCAGAGATGGTAAAAGAAAGAAGCAATTGTATCCGTGACTGCTCTTTAATCTTTTTATTTATTATTTTACAATAATTTAACTCTTTAAAGGTCACCTACATAAATTTTTGGAATTTAATGAAATTACTTTATAAATATTATCTATGAACCTTATAAATGCAAAATGTTTAATTTTTTTTTTTACAATCTTTAGAGGGCAATTTAGAGGTTTGCCTTAGAGGATACCATAAGAGGGATCATACATAATTCCATGGTTTTACTTATTCAATAATATAATATAAATAATAAAACATAAAAGTGAGATAGTTATAATCGCTTAGCTCATTTCACTACTAAATGGATTTATATATTCTGCAAGAATTTCAATTCAGTCTGTGGGATAACATCGCATGGGTTTTAATGCGTTTCCCAGTAGTTTATATTTTTAAAACACAACATTAAGACATACATATTTTTACAATACATGTGGGCAAATTTTCCAGCGGCCTCAGAAACATTTAGTAGAATATGTCTCTCTAAAAAAAATCACTGAAACCCATATCCTACTCTCTTTGACTGGTAATTTTCTTAAAACTTTTTTATATCGATGTCTGTATCTACATGTTAACTATATTTGAACGCTCATTTGTGTTGTTGTTACTCATCCCTCTGGTGTATGAAAACCTACACCAAGTCCAATACACTCGTCACAATATGCGATTGATCTATGGGTAACTTATGAAACTTTATTTTGAGTGAGGAACCACGAAGGATGAAGACTGATTTAAATTCAACAATGGGTCCTCGAAATTTAGGAGAAGGTATCAAGCAAAAGATTGATTGGCTTGCAACCCCCAGAGGTATCTTTGAGAACTTGGAGGACATTGTGACCACGAACATATTTTAAGGCCCCTCCATACTATGGTTCACTGCAAGCCATTGCAACTATGTGGAAGGCTTGTGGCTTATCGTGGTCGACATTGACGTTGGCAGAAAATGGCTTCGAAAGCAGTTTCTCCCCAAACATCAAAAACAGCCAGCATGGCATATCAAAATTATTACACTTTAATATCTCTTAAAAATTCTCCTCTTTCACATTCTTATACCTCCATATCCATTTTCCCAGCCACAAAATATTTTAATTAAAGGAGTGTCCGCGATTTAAAATTGTTACCCATTTCTCAAAGCTTTCTCTGCAATAAATGCAAATTTTCTGCCCCTCTCTCCATATTTTTCAGCTGTCCCTGTTCACTTTTCAATGATCTAAGATCTTTTTACTGTTGAGTACTCTGAATAAGCAGCACTATTTTGGGAATTGGTCTCAGCATTCTTGCTCTGGGGTCCAACCCCGTAATCCACTCATATTTTCATGATCGTTCTCTCTTCTGCATTTGAATGAGCCACATATCATTCTCTTATCTCAATAAAAGTTTAAGTTCTTTTAAGGCCTCTTAGTTCTTTTCAATGTGCCACGACTGTTTGCTTGAATAGCCTAGCTACCTCTGCTTATCCATGCCCAGCAAGACCGGGCAAGTAAATACTATAGGGGCTAAATCGATGTGATCCACGGATTAATTTCCGCCATGTTACATATATATTGTAACGTACTGGAGATATGGTAGGCGAAGCCGTCAATGAAATAGGCTAGAAAACTGTTTAATCTAGACTAAATATTTTATTCAGGTGAATAAATTATGTACAGCTATGTACAGATTCAGTAGATTTCTAAATATTCTGGGATCTCGTGCTCAGATGACATTCACACAGTAAGGATGCGTGGGTACCGGATACAGTATGGCTAGGGCTTCTAATCACTGGAATTGTTCGCTAATTAGTACCGGTAACAAACGCTGACACTATCACCTCCGAGCTGACGATTAGTACAGTCGGCTTTCACATTAAGGTTCGAAAGTTCAGAGTGCGTATCACGCTGGGGTTCGTGAAGGAAAACTCGGGATGCAAAACGATCCAAATTGAGAGCAAGTGTCCCTCTCGGCTACCTACTTCTATGCACGAAGTAAAAAAAAATAGTACAGTAACGGGAATGGAATTCCCAAGTCGAAGGTCGACTTCTTAGCAAACACAGACGCTGGCAGTCTCTAAACTAGCAAACTCCAGAAATCAGAGGGACGTGTGGACTGCTCTCTAGCTGCACACAACAGCTCCAAAAGCAACTCTCAAGAGGAAGCCTCAAGAAGAAAAAACCCCGTCTTGGCACCGCCACTCTTCTTTTATAGCGGTCCCGGTTCCCCTTACGCGATTCTTCGGGAAACTTCCAGAAGCAGGATGATGCAATCTTTCGGTCACTTCCCGCCTGAATCAGCTGTTTCGTTTCCATGTGTAGCCGAAAAGCCGTCTTCAGATCAGCCGACCCAAACAACTTAATTACCTTTTTCGCTGCCGCTAATGGGCGCAAGTGGCACTGTAATTATTTACAATCATTTCACAGAGTCTTTCCACTCAACAGTCTTACAAAGCCTCAGACACGCTGGCTCCAGCACACGGACAGTTTTAAATTAAGTATACACGTGTATTGTTAGACCACCCGTTTCTACCTGCAGCTAATCGTAAGTGTTCGCGGCGAAAGGTCACCTTCGGGCTCCTCATTCTTTAGGGTCATGTAACGGATCGTTACAATATATATAAATGTGCGTATATGTAATCGGTAAAATTATTCTTTAGTGATTACACGGGAGGCATAGTCCATATTTTTAATTGACAGGGCTTGTTTGGTAATGTAATTCAGATGTAGTCACGTGGCCAGAAAGACTCTCACTCAGAACTCAAAACCAAGCCTAATACTTAGTAAAAATTCTTTAACTTCATGCTAATGATGGAGAACTGATGGGTGATTTTACACTGACCAGAGACAACCATGAATCTGTTTGATTTGTGAAAAGTCAGTTCCAACAAGAGAAAAAGTACCCTGGTGTGCAAAACTTAAGCAACAAGTGGGTTTTTTTGCCCTAACTCCATAAGAAATCTAGAAATGAGGGAGAGTATTGTGTACGTAAAGGATGACGCAAGCATTGATGCTGAAAAAGGAATACAATGCATACGGTATGGGACAAAACCGAAAACAAGCTTTATTGAACGCATAGTATCGTGACTCATGATTGTCTATCCAAGAGGAAGAACAACAAGCAGATGTTCCATAATATGGGATATGTCCACCCCTAACTGCAATGTTGCTTCATATCGTCTCCACATACTCAGAACCAGCTGGTCCAACTTTCTTGGTTACGGTAATGACAGACAAACAATGACTAGCAATTTAAAACCTCGATTGCATTTTTCCTATTAAATACAAAAAAGCAAGATACATCTAATGTATTTATTGGATATCACGGCTAAGAAGAGTTAAAAATAGATCTCAATTTCACTAGTCCTTGGATAGCAAAATATTATCTATTACGTTTCCAACTAATCTTTCATAGTTAACTATTGCTTTGTGCATAGGGTTAGATACTATCGTTTCAGTAACTACAAACTGTAAATGATAGATAACTTCAAACCTCTTTCTCATTTATTCCTTTTTCCGAAGGTCCAATGAGTAGAAAGGCTTCGAACCCATACAAAATGGCGTCTAAATTCCGGAATAAAGTCCACTCTCTGTCATGGGATCATTGTTGAGCACACATGCACACAAAAATAAAGCTAAAGAATAAATAACTAAGTTGAAATAAAAGCAGAACACAAGGGAAGAAAGAACACGTCATTGTGGAGTAGTAAAAACTCTTATGAAAAGTATAAAGCAATTAAAGTATTATACACTAAAAGTAAGCAGAATCCCATACTTGGCATTATAGGTATTTATTGGATATTGCTATCAATTAAGAGTTCATTTACAGATTTTGATTTCACGAGTCCCAGGATAACATTTTCACCATTACTCTGCGAATCAGCTTTTTATAGTTAATACATTAAAGGGAGTCGTAGTACTACGAATCTATCTCGACTGTAGCTTAAAGGCGGGAGTTGTAGTAATACGATTGCGCAATCAATGCGTCACTTTACATTTGTTTTTAGTACGTTTTGTGGTTTGAAGCTGTTCGGCTGTTCAAATTCTACTTACAATAAATTTTGAAATCCTTCAATATGGTTTCATGCGACAATAAAGATATATATGCAAATGATTTGTCATAAAAAAAAAGAAAGTTGACTTGGTTCAAATGCGAGTTTTGCAATGCACCTCTTCATCGTGGCGAGTGTTATCAACATTATCACACTCATAAAAAATACTAGAGTCCTCTCATAAATATGTACTTTAAAGCATTTTTTGTAATTAGTGTTTAGTTCTTTTTAATATTTCTAGTAGTATTAAGAGTTTAAATAAACTTTTTTAAGTCTAAATTTTTTATGATTCTACAAAAAAAGGGGGGGAACGAGGGAGGGCGGTCGCCACGTTACCTAGCATACTTTCGTCAAGATTCTCCACCTTTGATGTGTTAACTATTACTTTAGTATAGATATAAATCGTCTTTACGGCACTAACAAGCAAAAATGGACAAACAATTTCAAACCTCGATCTTACGTATTCCTCTTTCTGGAGATCCGTCGAGTAAGAAAACGGATGATTCATCTGATATAGACATGGGATGTTGTAACCTATGAAGGGTTGATATAAGTCTCAATTTTACCACCCCTTGGATAAAAAAACATTAACCATTACACTGCCGAACAGCCTTTTGTTCTCGTTAGCCATCGTGTACCAAAAAGTAGACAATAGCGCTGCAAACCCATAAGACATTCAGATAGTGTTTCTTTCGTTAGCTATAACTTTATGTATAGGGTTAGACAGTGTCGTTATGGTAATAGCAAACAAAAAATGACGGTCGACTTCAAAACCTGATCTTATTTATTCCTATTTCCGGAGATTTATCGAGTTTAAATGGGCAAGTCTCAATTGACATTTCATCCGAATCCAAAAATGTGTTCCGATCTTTTCGTGCTACTTTCGTGGTACACACAAAAAAAAGTAAACAAGGTTGAAATAAACGCAGAGAACAAGCAAAAAACACATCGTGATGGGATGGACAAAGCCTTATGGATATAACACAGCAGTTAAAGTATTATAAAATAAAAGTAAGTGAATTGCCATACTCAGCACTGTATATATTTATTTAACATCGCAATTTATGAAAAGTTGACCAACAGGTTTCAATATCCCGTGTCCCTGGATAGCACAGCGATGTTCATTACTATGCCAACCAGCATTTTCTCGTTAACTATTAGTTTGTGCATGAGATATAAATAGTCGTTATGGTAATAACCAACAAAAATGAACAGACCCCTTTAAACCCCGATCTTATGTATTCTTCTTTTTGGAATTCCAAAGAATAAAAATAAATGGAGCTACATCTGATATATCTATTGGATACCATGATTAATGAAGGTTAACCAACAGATCTCGATCTTACTAGTCCCTGGATAACATTAACTATTACATTGACAACCAGCTTTTCCTCGTTAACTATTAATATGTGCAAAGGGTTAGACTCTGTTTTCCCGGTAATAACAAAAGATAAATGACAGTCAACTTTAAATCCCCATCTCATTTATTCCTCTTTCCAGAGATCTGACGAACAGAAAAGCGTAAGGTTCATCCGAAATGTCGTCCGTAATCAGAAATGGGTTCCAGCCTCTGTCGCGCTACCTTAGTGGCACACACACACAAAAAAAAGCAAACTAAATAATAATAACCAGGCTGAAATAAAAGCGGAGCACAGAACACGTCGTGACGGGGCTGACCACGTGCATTCCACAGCGCCCCCCTCATAATTCTTGTCATTCCGACGAGCAGGAACATTCCGCGCTTCGCAATCTCGGGAATCTGCGGACATCTTCGCAGGCCAACCCCCCGCGGTGACGGATCACCTACCGAGTCTCTCTCTCTCGACCCTCCCGCAAAATCGTCTGGTCGAGTCGCTCTGTTTTTCTATTTCCATTTTTTTGCTTTCTTTTTTTATTCTTTTATACATGCACATGGTTCGTTCCGACACAGATTTCGGATAAGGAAAAGAATAAGCAAAAAAGAAGTTAACGGGGAGGGATGGCTTGGAGTGACTCCCCGCAATTCGTCGTGTCCGTTTCGATTGGCGTTGTTGGCATGACGAGTCCGTGTTCTTCTTTTGCTTTCTTTTTTTTTTTTTTTTCGTTTTTTGTCGCTCCGTGTCCCTCCTTGTTATTTATTATTACTTTCTGCTGTCACTGTGAATGAGAGATTTAAGACTGAAGTCGGTTTTTATATTTATGGAGAGCAAATGAAGTGAACGATTTTCGTTGTCAAAATAATAGCAGTAAAGCAGATGTGAGACCTTTTACCTTTCTTTGTTTTTTTATGGAAAATACGGTACTGTCCCAGCTTCTCGTAATAAGAATGGGCCCCATGGATGATTTAAGCGTACACGTGCATGAGGTATGGGCTAGCGTAACACAATACTGCTTATTTAAGTAATACATGTCTAGTGTGCATCTTGTAAAGGTGTCTTTGTACATGTTTAAAATGTGTATGTGTTGACCAATCATAACATTTTTAATACATAATAAAATCATATAAAATTTTTGAGCTGCTTCAGTTGTTTCAACCCAATTAAAATATCATGAACTAATACACACCATGAAACTTAATGAAAAATGTGGAAAGATGTTTTTGTGCATTATATATTTTATGTTAAAGCCTTATTTATTATTGAAAGAATATAGTTAAAATAGAATAGTTCAAAGTCTGAGATTCCAGGACCTTTGTTCTTTTAACTCCTTATGGAATGATCTGATTTAATCATAGATCACTAATGTTATATTTGAGACATTTTATAATTAAAAAAATAAGCTATTAAAGCTGAAAATAACGCTAATGTGCATAAATCTCATTTTAATACCAAAGCGTATGTATTGCTTACCTATCCTTGCTTTAATATAAATTTTCAAAATTTTGTTTTGTAAAGGTAGCAATAGTGAAAACGTTTGACAAAACAGAATATCGTCCTAGAATGAAATATATTTCTCCATAACAGTAAACAGTGGCGTAAGCAGACTTTTTTATGGAAGTGTTAAATTTTTATATGTGACATCTCCGCTAGACAATAACGCTAATGTGCTTAAATTTCATTTTAATATCAAAGCGTATCTATTGCTTACCTTTCCTTGCTTTAAGATAAATTTTCAAAATTTTGTTTTGTAAAGGTAGCAAAAGTGAAAACGTTTGACAAAACAGAATAACGTCCAAGGATTAAATATTTTCTCCATTCCTATAAACAGTGGTGTAAGCAAATTTTTTTATGGGGGTATTAAGTATTTATATGTGACATCTCCGCTAGACAATAACGCTAATGTGCATAAATCTCATTTTAATATCAAAGCTATCTATTGCTTACCTTTCCTTGCTTTAAGATAAATTTTCAAAATTTTGTTTTGTGGATGTAGCAATAGTAAAAATGTTTGACAAAAACAGAATAGATTCTTAGGATTAAATATATTTTCCATTCCTATAAGCAGTGGCGTAAGTAGACTTTTTTTACGGAGGTGTTAAATTTTTATATATTGCATCTCCGCTATTTTGTCAAATTACAGTGAAATAGATTTGTACATAGTGTTTTATAACTTGACTATAATACAAAAGTCAAAATGTAATAGAAATGCGTAATCTGGGTAGAAATCTTTGTTAAAAATTAAAAATTTGTTGACTTCTTTTCAGTTTATTTCGGAGAAAGAACTGTCAAGTGGCCCTAGTGTAAGCTGTTAACTATAAGGGTAATTTTTATGCTGGTAAATAAACAGCCTCATAAACAATACGAAACAGATAAAAATGCTCAAATTTTAATGATTTTCATCAGAGTTTATCAGGAAGGATCTATATAGAGTGGTGTAGTGAAAGGAGGAGGAGAAGTGGGTTGTAACCCCCCCCCCCCAACACACACACACTAATTTCTGTATGTATATATATATATATATATATATATATATATATATATATATATATATATATATATATATATATATATATATATATATATATATATATATATATATATTACGTATGTAAGGATTACCGTAATAATTTCGAGATATGAGTTGAAGGGGAACTCCTATGAAAAAACACCTGTCTACATAAATTAGTGTATTGTGCTATTGGTGTAATGATCAATATAAAAAATTAGCATATAAAAAGCTTAAATGACATTATGAAAACAGTGTAAAGTGTTATTTCAGAGTATGAAAAGCTTCTTCTTTAGTTCAAAATAGCACTAAGAGTGTTATATAAGTGACATTAGTACGGGCTATTTGTTTTAGTTTATTTGTAAATTTTGAAGCCTGGTACCTTATGTATGATATATTACGATATTAGTACGGGCTATTTTTTTTAGTTTGTTTGTACATTTTGTAGCCTGGTACCTTATGTATGATATATTACGATAGTAGTATGGGCTATCTGTTATAGTTTATTTGCACATTTTATAGCCTGGTACCTTGTGTATGATGTATTACGATATTAGTACGGGCTATTTGTTTTAGTTTATTTGTACATTTTGAAGCCTGGTACCTTATGAATGATATATTACTACATTAGAACGGGCTATTTGTTTAAGTTTATTTGTACATTTCTTAGCCTGGTACTTTATGTATGATATATTACGATATTAGTACGGGCTATTTGTTTTAGTTTATTTGTACATTTCTTAGCCTGGTACCTTATGTATTGCTATAGAACCAATGGTTCTAGTTTGGTTTATGCAGTGATGTTATTTCAAATTCGCAATTAAATATAGGATGAGAACAACTTTATTTTTTTCAAGCACATGTAATGTTTCTTACTCATCTGTTCCAAGCAAATGAATTGCAGTTGCTGACCCATACATAAGGTTTTATGTTTATAATTATAAAGTTGAATCTTATAATTATTTAGACACATTCTTCGTATGAGTCTTCACATATGGAACGTAAGCAAGCAACATAGCTAACGTACATCGGATTTGCCTTGAATTTTTAACCATTTAGAATATTTACCAATTTCTCTGAAAAGTCTATCTGTATATTCGTTTCTGTTGAATGTAATTATTTTTCTACACAGATACATTTTATTGCAATATAGAGCCATGGTAAAATAATTCATGATTCCCAGCGTTGATTTAGACTTTTTGTGTTTACCAGGATGGACAGTTGACTGAATTTTGTGTTCTCTCATAGAATTTTTCCATGCAGATCAATTCTAATTGTTAATTTTTAGATAAGTTTTTATGCGTGCACGTTGTCCGGGTGAATCCTGTAAATATTTAGGCTGATTCTCTGAAGATTCCTCACACATGGAGAAGTAAACAAGCAACATAGATGACATTCATCAGATTTGCCTTGAATTCCCAACCATTTTATAATCATGACCAATTATTCTGAAAAGTCGTTGTGTATTTACTTTTCCGATGAATATAACTGTTATATAACAAAGGCATATTTTAATGCAAAATAGAGCAACAGTCGAATATATCCTAATTTCATTGTGTTGTTTTACGCTTTATGTGTTACCGTGGATGATTAGTTAGACTCATAAGTTTCTTGCATGCAAATTAGGTTTCAGCTGCTAGCACACAGACAAGTTTTCATACGTACGCGTTGTTCGGTTGAACCCTGTAATTATTAAAGCACATTCTTCAGGAGAGTAATCACACACGGGGGCTTAAACAAGCAAAATAGCTGACATTCATCAGATTTGCTCATAATTTCTAACCATTTTAGAATCATAACCAATTACTCTAAAAGTTGTTGCTCATTTCCGTTTCCGATGAACATAATTATTCTACTTCAAGGTAAGTGAGAAACAGCAATATAATTCATGATTTTACTGCTTTGTTTTACACTTTATGCGTTACCGCGAATGATTAGTTAGCTTACTTTATGTTCCAACTCATAAGTCTCTCCTATGGAAATCAATTCCAAATGCGAACTCTTAGACAAGCTTTCATGCATATGAGTTGTTCGGGTGAACCCTGTAATTATTTAGGTACATTCTTCGAGAGAGTCCTCACACACGAGGACGTAAACAAGCAACATGACTGACATACATCGGATTTGCGTAGACCCTTTGGCATTCTATCCCCTCCCAGGGAAGGGGGGGGGGTTGACTGCCCACAAACAGGTATGTTCATTCGCCTGCGATATGTGTTTCGAAAGCATGGCTTCATCCATGCGCTTCTAATTGCAGGCCTGATACTCTTTTGTGGGCGTCACCTCGCGTCCCTGCCCACACTTCATTAGCATCCCGGGCGAGGTGGAACTTGGAGACCTAATGATAGGTCTCGTGTGCGGAGGGGGTGCCCTATGTGGAAGGAAGGGCTCGCGCACACCTGCCCGGACGAAAGCTCTGCTGTATAATACCCTCTTTTCCAGCTTCTTATTTTTTTCCCTCTTTTCTGTTTTGTGACTGAGTTATAATGTGTAATTACTGGAGAATTTTATAGATTCAGCACCGACCCAATGAATACGAAACAGCGCGTTCTGTCCTGTGCAGGATAGGCCGGCCCGAGGCACTTTTCGTGCTGTACACGCGGGCGCTATAGCTCGCAAATGTGATGCACTACTTCCGGACCAGATGCCCCTGCACACACTGAAATTGGATGTATTGACATGCTCTTCATTAGAAAAAAGTTTTACAATTAGCTGTTAGCGCCTGCTGTCGCCTTCTTGTTGTTTAATTGTACAAGTTATTTGTTATGTGCTTTCGTTTTACATCAGATGCGATAATTGAAATAACTTGCTAATATCTTTTTAATGAAAATGATTTTATTAGTGAAAGCCGTGAAGGAGAACTCTTCTTATAACAGCTTTAAGTCACTGAATAAAAATGCAAATACTTAATACTAAATTTTATACAACTTAAAACTAAACTTTAAGATTTTTATCACAGTTGATACGTGCATGGATGTATAAAAAAAAGCTTTATATTTTTATCATTAGATACGATTTAACTCTTTACTGCTCTAGTGGGGTTCTGAAAAATGTTAAGCGATATAAGAAATGTGAACAAATTTTTATAATATTTGTTAAAATATGTGACACTAATACTTTCAAATAAATAAAAAAATATGATAAAAGCCAGAACATTTGAAAAAAACTGAATAATCAAGTACATTTTGCAAAAATGTTCCTTACATATGCATAGTGCATTACATATTAGCCAATTACGTTTACAATTTTTACTGTATATTAAGGATTTATATGTGAAACAAAACTGGGTTTTGAATTTTAATTTCGTAAATGAAAGTTATATAAATTCATCAATTATACTTGTAAAATACTTTGGCAAGTTATTTTCGCTAACACATAGAATTTCAATAAATAACTGAACATTTAATAAAATTACATAGCGTGGTTACTGTGCCTTTAATGATTTGCCCGTACGGCGTACGGGCAATCTGATTTCTTTGTCATTCTCACTGCTTTGGCTGTATATTTTGTTTTTTAAGGTTAAATTAGTCGTATAGATGTCCACAAGATGTTAGTTTTCGAAGTGTATTCTGTTTCGTTTGAAAGCTCGGGCTTTCTGATAGGTTTTGCATTTCACCGCGAGTTTTTATCTTTGAGTTTTTGGCTTGATTTTGGCTTGAGGTTTTGGGAGACTGACCGAGAGAGACTTTTTAGAGGTAATTCTACCTACAGATAAAAAACTAAGACCTGCAAACAAGTGCTATGTGTATTCATTGAAGAAAAATGACAGCGGCAAAAGAATTCGAAAAGAAACTAGGTATATTTGTCCGGGTTGGGACGTTGGACTACGGTTCTTACCCTCAAGATTTATCGCACTAAATCTGATCTTTGAAAAAAACCGGTTATGTATTTGTAGTATTTGCATTCGAAAATAACTGTGTAGTAACTGTAATCAAAAATATTTGTTATCTGTATAACTTTAAACGTCACTTCCCTGTCTAATGTACATGAGTGAGAAAAGAAACTGTAATTTCCTGTAAATAAGTTGTTATAAATGCTTAAAATAATTAGAAATATTACTTTTAATAACATTTTCTAGATTACAAATGTAAAAGGAACAAAAATATGCAATAAAAAATGTGACATTTTTTGGATCGAATTCGGGAAGAAAATGAAACTGTTAAGGAGTTAATGAAAATGATTTTTTTTAGTGAAAGCCGTAAAGGAGAACTGTTCTTATACCAGCTTTAAGTCACTGAATAAAAATGCAAATACTTAATACCAAAATTTTATACAACTTAAGACTAAACTTTAAAATTTTTATTACAGCAGTTACATGCATGGAGGTATAAAAAAAAAGCTTTATATTTTTATCATTAGATACGATTTAACTCTTTACTGCTCTAGTGGGGTTCTGAAAAATGTTAAGCGATATAAGAAATGTGAACAATTTTTTATAATATTTGTTAAAATATGTGACACTAATACTTTCAAATAAATAAAAAAATATGATAAAAGCCAGAACATTTGAAAAAAAACTGAATAATCAAGTACATTTTGCAAAAATGTTCCTTACATATGCATAGTGCATTACATATTAGCCAATTACGTTTAGATTTTTACTATATATTAAGGATTTACATGGGATACAAAACTGGGTTTCGAATTTCAATTTTGTAAATGAAAATCATATAAATTCATCAATTATACGTAAAATGCTTTGGAAAGTAATTTTCGCTAACTCATAAAATTTCACATAAATAATTGTACATTTCATAAAATTATATATTCTGTTTTCTGATAAACACGATGTCATTGTCTAACAATTTCAGAGAGATTGAAAAAAGAAAAAAAAATTGCATCTGGAAAGTTTAAAAGCCAGCAATAAAGATCAAATGAAAATTGATCTATTAAAAGATAATTTTCAAGTTTTGAAATGTGGATATGTGTCAAATAAAATAATCTTTCAAATAAAAAAAAAATGTAACTAGACTAGGAATTGATATAAACTTTAGATATACTTATACCCAAATAACCAAGATAAACTTATTTTGGAGGAGGAAGGGAAACGAAATTTCGAAATTTTTTTTTGCATTATCTCTTGAATGTCTCTTGTTCTTGTTGATTCTCAACCTTTTTCAAGCTACCACGGGGTCAAAATGGGATCAACGCCCCCCCCAATGGAACTGAAAGGTGTTCAACACTCCCTTTGTAAAAAGTGTAGGGTAGAAGTAGTACTCAATTATAAAAGGCAAAATGTCTAAGTAATTTTCTTCAATAGAGTTACTAATCAAATTTTTGTTACTGAAACACGCTGAAGCAACGTCCGAACGAATGCTATAGCCTAATCGTTAGCGCGCTGACCTTCAGTTCCGGAGTTCGTGGGTTCGAGCCCCACTGGGGCATAGATGTTCTTAGCCGTTCGGCTTTAAGTAGTAGGCCCCGGTCTCAATATCCCTAGTGTTGCAAAAGAGTATACCGTAACGCTCCAAACCAAATCAAACGGACAAAGTTGATTAAATATATTTTTTTGAATGTCGGCCCAATTTCACGCAGAACATATTGAAGGAAAATAACTGGTTCTGAAACCACCGAGTAATTTTGTTTTATTACTGGTAAAAATCTTGTAAATTAGATAATTATTGTAATAAATTTATTTAGTATTTTTAAAATTAAGTTTGAAAGCCAAAACCGGCTCATATCTCCGCCCTACAGCTCGAAACAAGTTCCCTGCCCACCAGTATCGTTCCACCGCCCCTGGGGGTGCAATATCAATACTATCGAGAACACTACCTTAATGATGTTCAAACAAATTACAAGCTCTAAAATGCATCACCACGTTATCAAAGCTACTTTCTAATAAAAAATCTGTTCTATGAGGCTATCAAGTGTATACTTTGCCTGGGTAAAGTTGAAATATTCCTTTCTTTATCCACTAATTAATGTCTTAGTTTTTTTTAATAAATCTTAGTAATTCCTGTGTATGATAAAAATTTGAAATAGCCTTTGAGGAAGGCAAAAATTTTGCGATCATGAAGTTCCAGCGGAAAAATCCTTAATGATTTAAGCAAGTCTAGCAAATTGTACAATTGAAGAAAAATCTTCTTTTTTTCGTCGAATTTTCTAAAATATTTTTAGAAAATGTAATAAAAATAACTGGTTCTGGTATTTCTTCTCCTTCTTTAATAGCATGACAACCTATTGTAGGTCTTAGCTGCCTCAACAGCACGCTACTTCCAACTCACACGGTCCAAAGCAACTCGTTGCCAGTCTTTAATTCCTAAAATTTTCAGGTTATTTTCAACGTTACTCAGACCCCATGTTGTTTGTTCTTCCTCTGGTACGAGTTCCCTGGGGTTCTTAAAAGTAAATACCCAGACAGGGTTGTTCTCTCAGGGCTTCTCCAGATGTGGCCGAGCCATCTTAGTCTATTATTTAGATACGTTACTGTCATTCAAGTCTTGTTATGAAATAACTTATACTAGATATGATTACGAGCCGCAGTAGCTCAGTCGGCAAATGCAACGCTCTCGTAACTGGAGGGTTGCGGGTTCGGAGCCTGAGCCGGCCTAACATTCGCCGTGTTCGTTAAAGGTGACTGGGGCACGTAAAATAGATTCGTGGTCACAATGTCCTCCAAGTTCACAATCAATACCTCTTGGCATGGCAGGCTGAGCCTATGGATCTTCTTTTTGGTCCCAGCTTCAAAATTATGAGGACTCACTTGAGCATAAGTCGTACTTTCACCCTTGAGGTGCTCGTTCAAACGAAAGGCTCATCCCTTTGCCCTAATATGAGTAGCCTCCTGCTCAATCGTGCTTAGTTTGACCAAGTGGTATTAGACAACAACAACAACAACTTGTAGATTTCAAAATCTTAAGATTTTTTTTTTTTTTTTTTCAAATGTAGAAATGAACTCAGTTAATACACAATCAATGGACTTTTATTTTTCAGAATGCATTATAATTATTTTGAACATTACCTCTAGAACACTATAGATACTGTGCTAAATTTGCATTCGCATTTAAACTGCATTTGCATTTATAGTCATGACCATATGCACCAAAAGTAATACTACACTTGCCAATCTCCCGTGACAGATTCTAATACTAATGTGTTTTTACAATTTTCATGGTTAAAACCCCTCTTTTAATACTTGCAGTGGATACTAGTAGAGTATAAATTATATTAAGTTGCATAAGTATAATTTATAATAAGTTAAATACAGCTGACAATGCTTACATCAAAAATATTTTAAGGAGTATCCTGTTCATCCCCCAAGTATAAAGGCGTTCTTGAATAGTATTGTTTGTTGTTCAAAAGCAAAAGCGTATCAAAATTTTGAGACCTAGGAGGTTATTCTACGAGGTTTACTTTGACTCATTGTATAAGTCTCTCCACTTCACTCTGTTATTAAACGATTCTTAATCACATGTTTGGTCGCTCATCCACTATTCTCATTCTTTCAGTAGAAAAGATAAAGGAAACAGCAGGCATAAAAGAAAAGTACAAGAACTAATGCATAGCCTGAGGACCGAAACCATTTACGCACTAAAGGGGAGGAGAAAATGAACAAAAAAAATCTTTTATTTTTCGGTTTTAAAAGTGGCATCTGTCCAAAATGGAGGAAAGGCGTGCCGAATCGCACATTGGGCCCACCAAGGTTGCCGACTGCTGGAGTTGGGTAATGACAGATTCAAACCGAGGCTTTAAAAATATAGAGGATTGCGATGCTCCTTACGTCAAGCCTTAGGGTGTTTCCATCAAATTATTTAGCACATGTTTCGTTGATGCTTTATGGTGTATATATTCATTTTGGGAAGAATGAATCATATGCTTTCATTACTTATGTATTACATGAAGTATCGTATTTATTAAAGTAAAAAGAAAAATCTGTAATCACACTAAGTGAAGAGTGGTCTTAAAAAACCAATTTAGATATTTTTAATGATAATAGTTATTTTGTCAAGATTAACAAGCTTCATTGTAAATGGTGTTTCAAGACTAGAGTAGCTGCATTTGTCAGGAGCAAACATTTAGACCAGTGTGGCAAACTTCTATAAATCGTATTTTCTATTGTATAATGCCCATTTATTTGCGGAAATGTAAGGCAAAAATTCAAAGTACGCATTACAAGATTTGTGTTTATGCACTATAGCGGGTTTTTACCTAAATTTATAATTATTGGTCGCAACCTTGGCAAAATTTTGGGTTCTGATGACCCTAAACATTGGTAATAGTAGAAAGAAATTTTGAATCCCGTGAACCCCAAAAACCTGAAGGGTTTGGTTTGGTTAGGTTAGGTTATTATTATCTTATTATAATTCGTTTGGTTTGGTTATTATTATCTTATTATAATTGGTTTAATTTGGTTTGGTCATTATTACCTTTTTATAATTAATCTATAATATATAATTTCTATTTTTTCATACATAATATTAACCATCTGTATTATTCTTTTACTTAATTCAGTATGTAAAAAAATTAAAATGGAAATTCCTAGGTATTTTAAACTTTACTCACTGCAAAAAGATTTCCCAATATATTACCTAAACAGTATACTCCAGTGTATCTAAACAGTTATGGGAACTTAAAATCTTATACATTCTCTATTTATCATCCTTATAGTTGATTGGTTGGTTTGGTAAACTACGGTCTACCGACGCTCACGAGGGCTAATGAGACTGGGACCTACTGCTTAAAGCCGAATTCGAACGGCTGCGAACATTCATGCCAGCAGCAGGATTCTAACCCACGAAATCCATTATCGTAAAGCAACGTTCTACCATTCGGTCATCTTTCGTCAAAATCTAAAGGGAAAAAGAATGAAAATTTTACAATTTCGTAAGAACTCAATTTTGTGGCCTACCAAATAATCGTTGATTTATGAAAATCCAAGGAAAACGAAGAAACCGGTAAAACTTCGGGAAAGAAGCTGCTCTCCTACTAAGAGAATCCAAGCTTTTTCTAAAAACAGACACAGAAAGTTAACCCTAAATATCTATGACTTCATTATTAGGGTCAAATTTAGAAGAGGCCAGTGAGGTTCTCTCGAATCCCCCATATAATAATAGCCTAAGTTATCTGTCCGTCTATCCTCGAATTTATGAATAGATTGGATCTGGAATTGATAGAGACATCCTTATTGAGTTCTTGATGAGTTAGAGTTAGCAAAATTCAAAGTAAGTACAGTTTATTTTCTCCTAAACTATCGATCTGATTCTAAAATAAAATGGTATAAATATGCTTTATATCAGAGTGAAAAATACTGTCGTCTTTAAAACGTTCGAAATCCAACCATTACCCCCTCTTTCCGAGCGTTTTATGGCATTATTTTGAGCCCTATTTTCCCCGGTTAAGAGCAGGTGATTAAATTTATCATTTTTTCACATAATAAATAGGTATAAATAACACTTTTTTCTAGCATTATGACGTCATTACTTTAACCATCTCATTTAATCATTTCTTATTTTAAATTATTGAAGTATCGTTTGCATTATTTTCATAGGTTTTATCACTGAACTTATAACCTAAAAAATTTCTTTTATATTTCGCTTAAATAATAGATTATGTACATATTTCATAATTTTAAATTTGATCTTAAGGCCCTTACTCTGGGAGTTGCGGTTCGTACCGAACGTTCGTTGTGACGTCACCTTGACGTCAGATTGCGGAAATTTTGAGAGCAAACGATATTTCGGTACTCTGGGGGTTACATGCGGAAATTTACAGAACCTAAACTATCGGTAACTTTCCGCATGTAAACCCCTAGAGTACCGAAATATTGTTTGCTGTCAAAATTTCCGCAATCTGACGTCAAGGTGACGTCACAACGAACGTTCGGTACGAACCGCAACTCCCAGAGTAAGGGCCCATTGATTGATTACTTTTGATGCAATGAAAGTTTTATCACCGGTATTAAAAACACATTATTTTCATAAAAGTCTAGGAGTCTATTTCACGGACTAATAAATATCTAGAGTTATATATCTTTGAAAATTAAGAAGTTTGTTCGTTTGTGTGTTTGTTTTTTATACATAACCACACGGTTTGCAATCGATTCGCTCAATTTTGGACATCATTCATATATACCGCCAAATAATCACTGTCAATATTAAAACCTCTGCTGTCCATCCTATCCCGTAATATGACAAGATAAATTAAAGTTGGCAACTAACATGCGGTCAGTAAAGATAAACAAATTATTGAGCGTATACCAAATACTTCTCAATCAAAAAACAAACCTTATCATTACCTGCCTCATAGGGTACATTACAATTCTAGAAAATTACAAATTTTACTGATATCGTCATATGACGGGCTGTATGCTAGTGCAAACAGAAAACTAAAAAAAAAAGAGAATTTGCATGTAATTTATATATACATAATTGCAAATAAAATAACTTTTTTCTTATTTGCAAATATGTGTAATATTTATTATATTCTGTGCTTAAATAAATATGTTTTTTCAAGTTTAAGGGTCTCCTTCTTTGCTGCAGGATCCACATTTTTTTCATTAGGCGTCTCTTAGACTCAGGTTGAGAATAGTTCATCGAAAACACTGACGCTATATAAGAAATAACTTTTACTGCTTCGTGTAGACACATATTTTATTTATGAATAAAGGAAGTAATCTAAGGAAGAAAATAGAAAAGTAAATATTATACTCAAAAGAAGTATTAACACATATAAATATCCTTTCTATGACACTTCTTTTATATAACAGCGCTAGTAATACTAATGACTAACTTTGTACGTTAGATTTTCAACTTGAAGCCCGATTCCCATTCTTTGTTGCATACTGCGTTGTTTGCAACATAAATAATGCAGCATAACTAGATTTCTTCTCCGTCTAAATTGAACATTGTCACAAAGCATCATTTTAGTATAGAATGAAAATAAATAAAAATATCCTTCGTATAAAATTAGATCTTCAATTTCAGAACCTAAAGCCATTTTATAGAATCTGTCACCTTTAAAATGATCTTACACCACCGTTAATAAGTGAGAAGGTTTGGTTGGGTTCGGAAAGCTATGGTGTAGCTTTTTGCAACAGGAAGGCTAATGAGACCGTAACCTACTAGTCAAAGCCGATTTTGATCGGTTATGCTCATCCATGCCTTAGTGGTATTCGAACCCACGAACTGCGATACTAAAGGTAAGAACTTTAACTTCATTAAGAATAAAGTCATTTTTGGAATAAGACTGAAACACATTGCAGCCTGTTTCATTATTCCGCATAGTAACTGTAACAATTTTTCATTTTATTGTAGTACACTAGTAACCCTAAAAATTGCCCTAAAAATATATGTTATTATGTATGGTTTTTTTCATTTGTATTGGCATTTTATGAATGTTGGAGCTTAGTACAGAAATTTACTTTTTCAGAAGTGTCATTAATTGAAATTATTATGGATAGCTTATTATATTACAAGGCTAGATAGCTAAGTATGTAAAACTTCATTTTATCAAGTTTACATAACAATAGCACTACATTTTCTTTTAAAATAACATTCTAGGATGTTTAAAATACTAACCAGAGGGCATGGTGATTTTCAAGCTTACAATAATTTAGTTTAGAGTTTAAATTATCGCAATTGTGTTACCTCTGATGATCATCAACATTCTTTTGGTACATCTGGTCAGCTCTGACTCAACAAAGAGAAAAGTTTAATTCTGACTTTTCGTGGGGGAATTAGTATTTTTCGTTTCCCGCCCTATGTCATTCAGCTTTATGAAGTTTCTTTGAATTCGTTTAGAACTGCGAGTGAACTCCTCCTATCTTGATCTAATTGTTGTTCTTAAAGAATTAAGAATTACTGTATATATCTCTAGTTACTTTTCCAAATTTTTGTTATTTCATGATATTTTAGAAAAATTTGGTATCTGTAATATTTGAATTGCATTCCATAGTAAAATAATAGTCTAAAGCCTTAATCACATCAATAGTCTAAAGCTTTAAATTCATCAAAGCCTTGCTATTGGAGTTGTTTTCAGGTCATTTTTTTTCTTTTAATTTGATTAAACTTTGCTGTTGTTGGTTAAATAGACACTATATATTTTTAGTTATTTATCTAGCTTTTTGTTATTGCCTAACAGTTTTGGAATTGTTGATATCTATAGCATTTGCAGCCCTTTGAGATAATAATCTAATATTCATCAAAGTCTGACTATTGAAATTGTTTTAGGTCAATTTATCTTTCCATTTGTTAAAGCTTTGCCGTTGTTGACTAGCACTATCTATATTTCTAGTTACTTATCTAGCTTTTTGTTATTTCCTAACAATTTTGGAATTGTTGATATGTATAGCATTTTCAGTATATTGCATTGTACCCTTTTGTGGAATAATAATATAATATTCATCAAAGTCTGACTATTGAAATTATTTTAGGTCAATTTATCTCATAATTTGTTAAAGCTTTGCCGTTGTTGACTATCACTATCTATATTTCTAGTTACTTATCTAGTTCTTTGTTATTTCACGATATTTTTGAAAAGTTTGGTTTTAGTAGTATTTGTATTGTACTGCATTGTACTATTTTGTAAAGTAATGCTCTGATATTCATCGAAGGTTTACTAATAGAGTTGTTTTTAGGTCGTTATTTCTTTAAATTTATTTCATCTTTTGTCATTTTTGTCATTTTATCTTTTCGAACTCTCTTTTTTTTTTTTGAGGGAGATAGGAGGCTCTGTCCCTTAGATTATCCACTTTGCTTCAACTTATTAACCTTACTTTTAATTGGATGTATTTTTTAATATAACTTTATAGTGTGCTAGTATGTTATGAGGCTTAAAAAAGCATATGTTGATTCTTTGCTCGGTTATTAAGGGACTTTTATTTAGCTTTCAGCTCTAATTTAAAGTTTTATTTTTTTATTAAACATGTTCTTTTTTAATGGTATTGTGTACAATATCGTGTAGATTTATAATACATTAATGAAAATAAATATTAATTCAAGATTCTACTTTGCATTGTTGTACTCAAATTACTTCGTATTAGGTAGTTTTTGAGATTGCGTGATCACATGTTCCCCCTCAAATC
>CM063511.1:61124768-61194768 GCA_032207245.1 Pardosa pseudoannulata | reverse complement strand
TGAGAGAGGCCATCCCAGGGTAAAGCGAGTAATATTAATATATACATCGGTGCCTCTCATCTGCAGTGCTTATTATTATTATTATTTATTTTATTCATCAGGGCCACAGTCCGGTAGAAATGTTAAGAGCAAATTTAAGTACGCTACGAGAATGACCGGTAAAGATGATGCATCTGTTGGGGTTCAAACTGCAATTCGTTAAAATTACTTCCCTCATAAATAATTTATTTGAGAAAACTGTCTGCATGCATAATGTTTTGTGATACTTGATACGAAAAACACCACGACCTTCGCAGCTATTTCAACAAATGGGTTTGGAAAAATCTGTAGATTTTCCGATAAAATCTATTTATTTTTAAGGACAACGGTTCTGATATAATTCCGACATATCGATGATTCTCACCTGCTGCATTTCTTTTTATTGGCTTTGTTTCATAATGGTTTCATTGCGGGAGAAATACAGGGTGTTTCATATTGAATGGGACAAAAAGAAAACATGATTGTGAACGTTGTAATTAATATATTTAGAAAATTCAAATTTACCTCAAAACTACATTTATTCAAGTTTCTACAAGAGTTCAATATGTGCCCCTCCGATGACACGACAAATGTCTACATGGTAATCAAGCGTCTGCCACACTCGTGATAGCATATTCCCTGTGATGGAGTTCAACACTGCAGTTATCCGCTGCTTCAGTTCCTCGAAGTCCTGAGGAAATGGACGTACAAACACCTTGTCTATAATGAAACCCAACAGAAAAAAAATCAAGAAAATTTCTTTTCATCCTGGGCTTTTGTTCTTGCATAAGCAGCCGGTATCCTGGAACTGCTTCATCCACCTGCTTATGTTAGGCTGATGCGGTGGTTCTTTATGAAATTTCGTGCGAAAATGCCTTTGCACAACAGTTACCGAGGGTTTTTTGGCATATTCGAAAAAGCAGTAGGCTTTCTTTTGCATGGACGACATTTTGTTTAGAAGCACCTCTAACGCGAGTTCGTCATTCGATAATTTTTCCCTGTTGCCAAATAAAACTTGTATAATTGTAGTTGCAGAATAAATTTGTTTTGGCTGAATAAATCCTTTACGGCAGTCACACTGCGCTATTGTTTTTGTCCCGTTCAATATGAAACACCCTGTATTGAGTGCAAATTAAAGTACGCTAAGAGAATGACCATTAACACTAAACATACAATATAACGGATCAAATGACCCATAAGGTTTATGTAAAAATGCGATGGGAAATTAATTAAAAATTCTTATTCTTTGTGTTTGCAATACATAAAAATTGACAATATAAAATTTTGTTTAATTATAATAAAGTTTATTTGTCTATTTCCTGCCAATTTCCATATTTCATACATTTATAATCAGAAAAAATAAATTCCGGTTATTTGACCGGCTATGGTAAAAATAGGTATGTATTAAGTGTTGGTATGTTTAGTGTGAAAGAAGGTGATGCATCTGTTAGGGTTCAAACTACATTTCGATATAATTACTTCTCTCATAAATAATATTTGGAAAAAGTTGTCTGCTTACATAATGTTTTTTATACTTGATATGAGAAACTTCATAACCTTCGCAGGTATTTCAGCAAATAGGTTTGCAAATATCTGTATATTTTCAGCTAAAATCTATTTATTTTTTAGGACAAGGGTTCTGAAATAATTCCGACATATCGATGACTCTCACCTGCTGCATTTCTTTTTATTAGCTTTTTTCATAGTGGTCACATTGTGGTAGAAATATTGAGTGCAAATTAAAGTACTCTAATGTAGCCTCCACACTATGGCCAGTTGTTCACCACTTCCTGATGGTGACCTCGAACGATGGTTCACGGGTCGCATCCACACGCTGGGCCACTGAATGAGATCAGAGCATTGATTCGTCCATAGTGTCTACTGCGCACTTAAATTGCGCATCTGGCTGCCTTTGACTTTGGAGAAAAACCGCCTCCGAAGCCATCGTCCGCCAAGGCTATTTTATCGTCTGCCGCCATCGGCCACGATAAGCCAAAGCCCCTCCAGACGGTGGTGATGGCTTGCAGTGGACCATAGTGTGGAGGCGCCTTAAGAGAATGACCATTAAAGATGATGATGTATCTGTTAGGGCTCAAACCATAATTCGTTATAATTACTTCTCTCTCAAATAATATTTTGAGAAAGTTGTCTGCATGTTTATTTATACTTGATACGATAAACACAGTGACCTTCGTAGCTATTTCAGTAAATAGGTTTGTAAAATTGAATAGGTATTCAGATAAAATATTAGATTAATTGAAGGAAAATAAACAATTTATAACCTGAAATTAATTTTTCAGGGCAATGGTTCTGAAATAATTCTGATATATCAATAACTTTTACTTGTGTTACTTCTTTTTTTGTTGGCTTTTTTCATCCTGGTCACAGTTTGGTAGAAATGTTGAAAGCAAATTTAAATACGCTACGAGAATGGTTGGTAAAGATAATGCATCTGTTGCGGTTCAAACTACAATTAGGTCAAATTACGTTCTCATAAACAAATTATTTGAGAAAATTGTATTCATGTACTATGTTTAGGAGATATTTCTTACGATAAATGTGGTGACATTCATACTCCTTTTAGCAAATGTTGAAGCATAATGAAGAGTAAAATCCATATACACCTTTATTATTTTTACTGTATATTATCCAAAAGAAGTGCTTTTATAAGTTTTAAAAGCTTACTTGAGTAGTTTATTTAAAAAAAAAGTGAATTGTTATTTTATTTTAAAAAGATTAGTATCTCTACTCTGAGTCAAAACAGTTGTATATGTCTTGATTCGTTCCTATGAAAGTTATTTTAATTTTTCCAAACAGTGTTAAGTAAATATACATATTTGTTTTCTATAGTTTATTGTAATATTTTTCGGCGAAAAATTAAAAAATTAATTGATACTTAATTTTGCCCTTTATAAATTGACAAAGCCAAATTGAACTTACAACTTTCAATTAAGCCAAACAGTCTTAAATGAAAATTTTATTTTAAAATTTTTAAGGTTTATCGTAAGCAAGAGACCTTTCTTTTTCTCTCTACACACTCACACCCATATATATATATATATATATATATATATATATATATATATATATATATATATATATATATATATATATATAAAGTCAAATTACGTTCTCATAAACAAATTATTTGAGAAAATTGTATTCATGTACTATGTTTAGGGGATATTTCTTACGATAAATATAGTGACATTTGTAAATACGCCTCGCGCGTCCCCGGCTGCACTTTCGGAAGTCTGCACGCCACGTTCTATACCTGCCCGCCTATTTTGACTGGAGCAGGTATCTTGGGTTCGCTATTAAAGCCTATGTGGCCGACAATGAAGCACAGCAGCGACAAAACTCTTGATTAAACATTTATTAATAAGAAGATTTTCAAAACATATATACAACGCAAATCATACCCAAACAGGGCTCTAATAAGACCGAGGACAAAAAGTAAATAGTGCCGAGCGGAAACACCTCTCTCGGTCTCTCCTTTCCCAAGAATAATGTCCTTTTTTCCGTCGTTCCGATCGGGCATCTCTTTTTCACTCCCCTTCGTGAGGGCCGGGGGGAATCCCCCCCCCTTCGGTCAAGTTTTCGCCTCCATGGGAAAAAAATGTCCTTTTCTGCAGCTGGTGGGGGTGGCATCGCATCTCTCGCCCCCCTCCTGTGGAACTTGCTCACCCCGTCTAGGGGTGTCCGTCTTCGGCCGCCGAAACAAAAAAACCAGGGGCCCATGTAACACCAACTCGAGTCTTGAGTCTAGTATTACAATATGCATACTCCTTTTAGAAAATGTTGAAGCATAATGAAGAGCCGCTGATCACAAAACACCTTTTATTAAAGACACCAAAATAATAATAATAATGATAATAATAATAAAGATGATAATACAAAAATATGAGGTACATTGGGCTTTTATGGTTTTATAAAGTTCCTGAGTACAGCCAATCAAATTACAGGCACAAGACAAAACTAATCAAACACAACCAATGAAAACACAAAAGGATCAACTGAAGAAATCCTTGTACGTCCGAGAAAGCTATTACTTAAATAATAATAAGCAGTCAAAACGTCAAGTATGAGTGAGATTACATATTTCAATAGCAAATAGATTTGTAAAAATTAATAAGTCATTGAGATAAAGTATTTGATTGGATGAAGACAAAATTAACAATTTATGAATTGAAACTAATTTTTTAGGACAGAGGTTCTGAAACACTTTCGATAAATACATCGATGCGTCTCACTTGAGGTAATTCATTTTGTTGACTTTTTTCATTATGCCCACAGTCCGGTATAAATATTCATAACAAATTTAACTATGATTTGGACATGAGCGGTAAATATAATGCATCTGTTGGGGTTTTTTCGATTTGAACATTCAAAATACTATTTCGGGTTTCATATTAACTTCAAGTAAAGAAAAATGAAATAATACCAACAAAATTAATAAGCAGTAGAGGGTCTAAGTTTAATAAAGGTATTTATTTAACAAATAAAATATTTTAAATATGGAAATCAGGGTGGCATTAGCTACAACAAATTTTGCTAGTGAGAAGTACGATTTCTAACTGCTTTTTCGAATGCAGTCAGTCAAAGTAAAACTTGTGGATTAAACTTATTATATTCAGTGTGAGATTTAAAGAGTAAAAATTTTGACACATTTTATACTTAAAAAATATATGTACCAATGAATATTTTTAAACAAATAACTTTAAGCTTTAGACGATATTTAAACAACGAGTAGTTAGCAAGGGTGATTCTGATCCGAAATTCTCCGATATTTCCGAAAATTTAAGTGGGTTTGTTCTGACAAGTATAAAGAACAGATTTCTTTTGTAGTGCATCCTCTCTATATATATATTGTCTCAAAAAATAGATAGATGATATGAATGAAATAAGACAAAAAAATATACTTTTTTTTTTTTCTGGAAAATTTGGACAATATGCATTTTAGATCAAATAAGCAGAGAAACAATTATCTTTTAAAAATAAATATGTTAAAATTTAAATTTGTGTGAGGTTAAGAATTTATGTTTTCTAGAGAATCAACATAAACACACTGATGCATGTGTGTTTGTATTATTTTATACAGAACAGTCTTATATTTGCAACTCTATAATAAGGTGATCTATATTAGAACATATAGATATATTGATATTTGGTAATCGATTAATTACAATAATAAAATTCAGATATCATCCAGTTCTAATTCCGACGTCTGGAAATAACTCTTAATATAATTTTTATTTTAAATGAATAGCTCTTACTTTTTCAGAAATTTTATGTTATGTTCCAAAAATTTTTTTGTACTTAGAATCACCCGTGATAGTTAGATGGATAAGGAAAAAAAACAAGGTCAAACTTGTGCACTATATAAAATTCACAATTTAAGGAAACTTAAAAACATGATATTTTTAAGGTATCCGTCTACATTTGGAGAACTTTTTTCTCTAAACGTAGAAACTAGTTCCTGTTTTTACATTTTTAGATTTAATTTTTAAATTATCATAGAGAATTGCACTTAAAAAATTCATACCTGGAGAAGTTTTTATAAAATTTCTAATAAATGAAGAAAATTTAGTAAAAAAGTCGGGTTTTTTCAAAAGACCTATTTTTTTAATAAATTAAATTATTTCAATATTTTTTGATTCAACACATTTCTTATATACTGGACTAGTGAATCACCTAAAACCTTTGCTTAATTTACATTTGGTAAAAAATTTTTGGTCCTTCAAAATCATACACATTGAATTTTTAACGAATTTTCATTGTTCCGAGAATCTTATGTGAGTCTCAACAATTCACCCTTCCCAAAAGCCACAAAATGATGAATATAAGTTAAAGATTTTATTTAATATATTTTATTAAACACAATCATCTTTTGTTTTAAACCCTTCATAAACTATAATTTCCTAGACCCTATGAATGGCTAATTTAATAACCTTTGTTTTAATATATTCTAATTTAGTTAACTGCATTCTACATGCATACACATCAATCCAAATCTTCATTTTGGTGCGGTCGACCTGTATACACGTTGTATAAAATAAAAAATTGCTATCGATATAAATACTCAAAATTTCAGTAATACAAATGTCATTTAGTATCAAATTTTTTTTATAATACCGGTAGGACTGCTATGAATTATAAAAATAAGTTAAATTCTTTACTAAAGAAGTAAATCGCAGTTTAATGTATTGCTCTTTACAAAATAAGTTGAATATATTTTTCCAGTGTATGGGGTATTGCCCGTTCTGTGTGCTCAACCTTGAAAGAGCCAATTTGTGTGGTCTGTTTTGAAAAATACTACACTTAAAGTAACTGAACTTTTGGGACTACTTAAGAATTGGGTTCCCCTTGGCCAATTTGGCGAAAATATTGTCTATATATTTTAAATACAAAGGTAATCCATACAAACATTGTATTTCTTTCTTTTTCTGGCAACTTTAATTAATGCACAGTGCACCATCGTAATAGAATTATATACTCTTACTTAATTAAAGAAAACGACTTGAAAACCGGACATTTATATTTATGGGCAATTAATCCCTTAACAGTTTACAACCCCAACAGCTCCAAATTATTAAAAATCAGTCGTAGTGAACCATTAATGGCTTGTTACATCTAATTTTTTTAAGCACTGCGCACTTTTAATATATAAGAAAAGAGTTACGCAAGAAGAGTTGGATGCAAATATCATATAAATTAAAATATATAGGTACAGATTGTTTGGACACGGTGAGATCAGGATAAAATGTTAAGTGACCATACTTAAACCATTATCGCCAAGTTGGCGGGGGAACCTAGTTCTTTAGTCAAGCTAAACTTCTTAATTTTTTTATTACTTCCTGTTTATAAATTTTATTTCATTTAGGCAATTTTTAAAATTTTAACAACGAATTGTTAAACCTTTTTGTTTTGTATCTAATATAAAGGATTTTCGTTTTACTTTGATTTTTTCGTAATATTTATTATGCGACTATTTGTTTTGCATGCATAGGTATCATTGCTCGATTTTGATTGCATTCCGTGTGAGGGATTTTTAAAAACAAATTCAACAGTTAGCTGGTAAAGGATTAACAGTTTACATTTTCCACATATAACATCCAAATAACCATCTACTGGCACTTATTGTAATAAAAAATATAAACATGGAATTACTTTCACTTTTGTAATATCGGTATTTCGTATAGATAAGCTGTATAAAAGCCACACAAAGAAGAATTGTCTTAAAGAAAATATAGTTTAATCAAATCATCACTCTTCAACAATTTTTTCAATTATATTTTTAGCAATTGCTTTGGTTTGAGGATGAATTTTAATTGTTGACATGACAAATCACCTTCTCTTTTCTCTGTTGTCCATTTCTCTACTAAATAGTCTTCAAAAGACTGCCAGGCTTTGGCGTCATGCATACCAAAATACAATAATCTTCTGCAAACCATTGTCTAAGACTTCAATCTTTGTCAACTCATGGAACCCTTAGAAATCTACGGTTTTTATCGGGGAACCTGATAGAAAAATATAACAATCATAGAAAAATATGTTTTAAATAATGTTTAAAGTGGATCAATATACCAAAAGCATTTTATGTAGAGACCTTTAAAGATAAATTCTGAAATTTTTATTTAAAAACTTATTTAAGAAATCGTGACTGTCATGTACTTGCATTTTTTTAAACTACTGTCGAAGTCCAGGTATACGTTATTCTTTTTTCGTCTACACTATTCTGCCTATAATTTGTTTAAATATTTTAGTTTTGTTAGCACATACGTTGAAAAATAATTTCCACCTAAACATGTTGTTCTGAATTTCTATGTATTCTGCATGAATCAACAACACAAAATTTAAGAACCGCTCTTTTATAAATATATTTTAGTTAATAAACACCAATCGACTAGTCAGAGTACTGAACATATTTCCTCTCGAATTTTTATTTTAGCTTGTGGAACACCTAGAGATGTACCGGTTGACTCCGGTGTATATGCATAAGAATAGGACTCATTGACACCATACTGTACATAACGTATAAAGCAGAATAAGTCGTGTAATAGAGGTACGTGAAAACGTTTTATTATAAAAAGTAGACAAGCACGAGGGAAAATAAAATTAATTCAAAAACGCTCTCCGGTAGATAATTGAATTTCGACTTTTAAAACACCTATAACCAAAGCTTATCTTATAGTGTAGTAATAAGATATATTTCTACACTATATAGTTAATGATGACAGGTCACTTCCAATTTAGACGTTTTGTTGAATATCTAGAAAACTACCTGAGGAATTATCGTATAACCTGGTTAGCATCATATATTTCCTCAAAGTTATTTTCTTGAAACCCCTGAAGGGGACGTCAAGAAATTGGAGATAAAAGAATACGTTTAGGATAACTCGAACGAACAATTAACAACGAATATTTGAAAAGCATTGAAAATTTAGCACATGATTAGGAGGTTTCTTATAATGTGCTCATAATTTTTTAGCAAAATGTATACAGCATTTGGAGAAAGCATCAATACCAAAGCTTTAAAATTTTGAAAAAAATTGACGATAGAAATCGCTCGAAATCCATTATTCCCTAAAAGATGTGAAAAATGAAACAGTGTATCCAAATATAGTAGAATAATTTATATCTAAAATAAACTTATAATATATTGTGGATGCAGTATCAATATTTGTTCAGGCTGAAAAAGTATTTGTCCCGTATTCATACAAAATACAGTACTGTATTTGGATACAGCCCTTCATCTTTTTGCATCCTTTTGGAAACAACGAACTTTTATCTTCTTTTATCGACTATTACTTTCAGAATTTTCAAGTTATATTTGGGGGGGGACTTTCGCAAAAGTTGCTTATACATTTAACTAAATAATTGTTATCCTTTTAGACTAACAAGTACATTTTATATAAATATTAAAAGAACACCTATCTTTCCCCTCATTAGTAACTGTATTTGCCCCTTTTTTTTACTTACACGAAGGTTAATGATACTGGGACCTACTGTTTATAGCCGATTCCAAACGGAAACATAACATCTCTTCCAGATGTAGGATTTGAACTGTGGTACAGAACAACAGCTCCCTACTCATTCGTCCACCATTCGACTCCATATTGTTTAAAAAAAAGTAAGAGAGGGAAAAAAAAGAGAATGATAGAGAGAATTTTTTTTATAAATTATTCACTATAATTCAATGTATGTAAAGTAAAAGTATCAACTTAAATCTCTTCGTATTTAACTTGCATCTTGTGTTTGTTAATACTTTTAGCTCTAGAAACTAATTGGCTTAAACTTTTTTCTAAGTTCCAATTTTTTGAAAAATATTTATATTTAACTGAATCTCTTTTACTCATGAGTCTATTATACAAAATATGCTACGTTCATGCTTTTTTTTTTTCTCAAATAGCCAGACCTGAATTAGAAAGTTTAAACCAGGATATCCAGATAACTAATCTTCAGTCCTACTGAAATTTCACCTTCCACCTATTATCTCAGCTATTTTTGACAATGTTAGCCTTAACATGTCGTTTAGAAAATTCTAGTTTCCGTTTGATTGAAATCAAATTCATCCAATGAGCCAACTTTATTGTTGAAATGATTATGTACAATACATTTGACAAATTTTTTACTTTTACGTTATTCATCCAAACTATTTTTAAGGTATTTTTCTTTAATCTTGCACAGATGTTAAAATGTAAAGGCAAAACTCGTCGACTACTATAAAATAGAGATAATTTTTCATTGTAAACTGGTGTTAAATAGAAAAGAAACAATTAAATTCACAAGTGAAATTATATATTATTAGAAGAGATAAATTATCTTTAACATTATGACTTTTCACGAAGACTTGGGAAAGAAATATTGTATTCGTTGAGCTGTACAGTATTTTGGACATCCTATTGGAAAAGCTCTTTAAAAGATGCATGAAGAATTGTCGTGAAATCTGGTGGACATATATATTTCCGCGAAGATACTTTCTCGAAACCGCATAAGGAATCGTCAAGAAATTTGAGATAAGCGAATATGTTTTTGATAGCTCTATAAAAACGAATGTTTGAACAGCTTTGAAAATTTAGCCCATGATTAAAAGACTTCTTATAATCCGTGTTCACAATTTTTTAGCTAAATTTATCGGAGTTTAAAGTTGTAATTTTATTAGACACAAGTTGTGCCATTCTACTAAAGTAATGAAATTCCACAGATCTTACTACACATTTTAATACTATAAAATTTTTGATTAAAAATATTTTTTCTGTTGTTTCGGATTTTAAATATTTAGTAACCAAACTAATTCAAAAATAACTTCCAATGAGTCTTGTACTAATAAGTACAATTTTACATTTTTTTATACTACTTACTTCGAAATAAATATTAAATTCAATGTTGCTACATTCTTCTTTAAAAACGTACAAACAACATTTTATTTGGTGCAGTTCAAAGTAAACACACCATACTAGAAAAAAGAAAAAAAGTTTCTTTTGAAACTTAATTTAAAAAAAAACTTTAAATTTAAGTTAATCATTCGCGTTATGATAGTATTGTTAGAGGTTTTTCTCATTTTTAAAGCATTTATATTTTATATATTATATAGAGACTCACATCTAAAAGTATTTTAAGGTAACTCATTATTTATGATCTTAATTCTTTTAGACAGTTATCACTCAGGGCCTTTCAGTTTTAAATTAATTCATGATGACTTTTTAAATTAACTCATGAGATATCATCCACGCTATTGCTCTGAAAATCTGCTGTAACCTTTCTTTCCACTATGGCTACAGTAATCTAAGTTTAAATCCAATTCCAAATGGCAACAAGGCTTCAGAGCTTATGCGTAAGAAACATCATGCGCAGCTATCGAAATTGTACTTAATGCATTCGAAGCTGAAAAGCATGCGTTAATCATTTTGGAGAAAATGAAGCGATTTTTATAATCCCACATATTTTTCATTGAGGCTTTGAAAACAATTCTTATGTGTCTTTTTTAAAATAAACTCGTTTAGTAATCTAAGTGGTGATGTAATAAGTTCAATTTTTGCAGTTAAAGAACATATGGAAAGAATGCAAAATCGAAGGGCATTAAAGGTAATCCTATCGGTTCCGCCTAAATGAATACTTGAATTTAATTTGGGTTTCAGAACATATCGACCATGAGGCCATATCTATGAAACGACAGCGGATGGACCCGGGTACTTATGTGTAACCGTAAGAGATCATCCATGAATGATACGGGATAGATTTTGTTGTGTTTAATAAAAATAGAGTTCAATGTTCCAGCCTGATCACCGAGTTTACTGTCAGATGGTCGACTGTCGTTTTAAGCCCTCTGACAGAAGTATCTATTCCAAGTAAATCGGGGGTTGGGCTGCTTGTGGTCGTGCATATATCCGCTTATCAACTGCAGATGTTAACAATCTAACGCCAAGAAAGCGACAAGCTCAACCCTTTTCGTGATGATATCTTCCGTTTCGCAAGGTGTCGTTCGCTTATTTATGAGTCCTTTCTTCGGGTAGCAGCTGTATGCTACTCCGTGGCATTCGTTGTCTCTCATTTCATGCAATGATGAATATGAATGAGCTTACGGAGAAGTAAGGTCTGCCAGGGATATATTCAACACGGACATGTAACCGGCAAATGACGGTTCTGCAAGAGGTAAGTGGCTGTGTTTCTTTCTAAAGAGTTTTAAGACTACAACAACCGATATTTTTATTGACCTAGGACTGCAAGACTAATTTATAAGCTTATTATAAAATACTAGGAAAACACAGTTATCGTATTACTTTTTGAGGTTTTTATACCGTTATAAGCCGTTGAATCTTAGTGAACTGATATAACACTTAAAAGAAAAATCACTTCTAAAATATCTTTGAGGTCAGACTGACTCCTTCAGTCATTCTAGTGTTACAATGGTGCCAAAAGGTAATGTTACTTTAGTAGCCTCGCGCCTTATACATAACTCTTGGTGTATGTCGAATGTGTATCTGTTTGATTGATAGAATATAATTATTAAAATGCTTAATAAAATTATACAAAAATTTAGAAAACATCCTGTGTACCTTTGAACCATTTTTAACTGTTATAAAATCATTAAATTATTTATCCTAATTTGTTATAATGAAAAATGTAGAAAAAAGAATGGATTAGAATTTTGGAAAGAATATGTTCATATTATGGTCCTCACGACTGCTTAATTTAGAATATAGATATTAACCCACCACTTAACTTGTGAGTTTTAAACTGCCTTCGTTGAAATGAATTAATAATACAGAGATCTTTTAGATATAAGGAGTTAAAAACTCATGAAAATTGGAAAAAAGTAAAAGAATGATATTGCAACCAATTAGTCTTTAAAATATACATAACTTCTTAATGTCTGTGATATTTATTCTTTATATAGGTAATACAGATAATATACAAAGAAACCTTATCTGCTGAGTGAAATTTTTAATATAACTGTTAATAATATAACATTTTTAATTCGTTCTAAATTATTATTCTATAATTTTGAGAACAATTAACAGGAATAATTTCACAATTTTATAAAAAGTCAAATATCGATCAAATTGAATCTCACAAATTTTTGTTTAATTTCATGAGTATCAAGAAACTTATGATCAAAACTTACACTTTTAGCATACCCCAATTATCTTTCAAATGGTGCTTAGAGGAGGTATTATTTAGGTTATTTGCCTTGACGAGGAAAACTGAGATCACTTATATCATAGAATATTTTTACTTAGTATACTCAGTTTGTCTCGTTAATCTGTGTCATTTAAAACTGTACTGCATTACTTTTAAAAATGTACAAATGTCCAGAAGCAGAATAACATAGACTCTCTCTCAACGAATTAATTTTCATAATGGGTTCTTTTGGTTTTTACTTTGAATATAATGTTTAGGAAGTAGGTACGCTTACGACATTATTCAAAAGAACAAATTAAATACGAACAAAGTATTTCTGTTAATCCTATAGTACTACCGGATTGTTGTTTTAAACTTGAACTAAATTCCGTCAATGATTGATGCGTATGAACTGAAGTCTAGAAGCGGCCCAGAAGTAAACATTTAAATAACTTTATCCCTACTGCGTTCTCGAAATAATTTTAAAAAGTACATTTAAGGCTTTCCAATGGTGCTTAGTAGATATTGAGATTATTTACCTTTTTTAGTTAACACTAAACATACCCAAACCGATCAAATGACAGGTAATGTATATATAAAAAATGTGATGGGTAATGAATTAAAATGTAATCAAAAGAAATAGGTGTGTATTAAGTGAATAAAATAAGTAAAAAAATAAAATATAAAATATTTATGTATTAGGTGTTGGTATGTTTAGAGTTAACCCTTAATTTGGCCAAGTCCGCTACAACGAATAATCAAATAAATAAAATGTGGCGGGTTTATGGAAACTTCTATAGGAATACAGCGGACATTAAGTATCTCAAAAATGGAAAATGATATATATATATTTTTTTTTTGTTTATTTTACAGAGATCTTAATGTCTATATAGACATGGGGAAGTAACAAATTAAAAAATATTAGAAAAAACGTCTTGTCAAATTAGGGTTAATAGGCATTTACTTATATGATAGAACATTTTTACTTATTTTACTTATATCCACTTGTATTTACTTATACCCACAACTTGTATCTCGTTATAGTACGTTGTTTAAATATTATACTGCATAACATTTAAAAATTCAAGCATCTCTAAAGGCTGATTCATGTAGTCTCTGTTATCATCAAATAAGTTCTCATAATCTGTTCGTTCGGTACTTGATTTCAGCGTAACGTTCATGAATTAGTTTAGCTTACGACAAAGTTTAAAAAGATCATTTTCATTATAATGGTGTACATGTCTGTTAATATTATAGCTTAGTCGATTGTTGTATGAAACTTAAAATTAATTTCTGCATAAATTAATTGATGCATATGGGTAGAAATCTAAACTCTGTACAGAAGTAAACATTTAAAATTATTAAAGTTTTAAAATACTTAATTCATGGCGCTGGATAAAATAATTGTTGTTTTTTCACTCTTATATTTGTACTCGCCGTATATGAATATATATTTGAATTCTAAATCTTCTAAAAAATTTTCAGTGAAAGCAATAAATTCAATATAAGAGTTTTAAATCTTGTATGAATATAATCAGCATAAACAATGAGTGGATAAGCATAGTAGAAACAGAAATACATAAATTAATAGAAAATAAGAAATATCAACTATTTGTGATACTTTTACAAATTGGCTTTATCTTAAACATACAGTTCTGTAGGTAATATAGCCATTTAAACTGTAGTAGAAAAGCCTAATTCGATCGTGTTTACATAAGTGATTGAAATTGATAAAGCTGTTGCGAAAACAAGGAAAAAATGTGTATAATATCATAGAATATTATTAAAGAGGCCTTATCCAGTTTTCATCTTGTTAGTCGCTGAGGGGTATCATTATGAAATACCCTCAGGGTGAGGGTTTGTTAGTTATACTAGGCCCCTCTGATAGCATGCTGTGAAATCAAATATTTCATTGTAGACTCGTGTTCACTGGAACTATGCTTCTGGGAGGAATCCCATATAATTACAATGCTTTTGAAATACGTAGATATTTAAGTTATGATGGTTTCATTAGTTTTGAAATGTCATGAAAAATGCAAATGCATTTTTCTTATGGATAATCTCAATCTTCCAGGGTAACCTTTAAAAATGTAATTACAAACAGCAACAAAGGGATAAGTTTGAATTAGATTCTTGAAAATTTTCTAATTTTTATTTTATAGTGGTGAATTTTTACTTCCTTATTTATTAACTTAATTCATTTAGATTTTAATCGCGCTGTTAAATAAATTCCGGTGAACTACGTTAAAATTTAATACATTGAAAAATAGTCTGCAACTAAAGCTTTTATATTTAGAGTAATAATAAATAGCATTTATTAAAAAATTATGTAATTTTTCTAAAATTTAAGCTTAAACCATTCACACATTTCTTCAAAAAGAGGGTATTTTTCAGTAATCTTGTATTAAAAGTTCACGGTAATCACATACGTTTTTCACCAAATCATATATATGCAGTTTTATATACGTTTAACGCCAAAAGTTGACTAAAATTTAAAAATCATTTATTATGAATAGGCACCAAATAAAGTAAAATGATTTCTTGCTATAAATATCTATTAATATAATGAATGTGAAACTCGTGAAATCTAAAAAATACCTCACGTACTAATGAAGCATTTCTTTGGATGTAAGAGTATCTGATTTCTCAAAACTGATTCAAACTTAACAATCATGTTCAATATTTGAAAAATTTTTAGTAATAAATCTGAGTTATATATTTGTTTGGTTATATTAAAGACCCTAATAGTATTAAATCATATTATGAATTAAATCTAATGAGTTATTCATCACGCCAATTTTATTCTAACAATAATGACGACAGAAAATACGCAAATTCCATATTTTTTAACATGTTAGACATTTTAAGTAAGTAATTATAATGAACTAGTCTGTTGAACTACATCATAACTATTTTTTAAATAGATAAATTATTCTAAATCATATTTTGAGTATGAGCTAGCCAAACTTATCACAGTTTGTACGGCTAAGTCAGCTAGGATCAAACCATCGTAGTCTGTTAAAGTTTCATAAAGAGATAAAGCTTCTGATTTTTTACGGAAAATAAATTATGCTGTTTGTTTCTAAATTACTGTGGAAACTAAATTATTTTATAAACTAAATTACACGAGAAAGATACGATTTAAAAAGAAATTCATATTTATGGTATCATTACTATTGTTGTGAAGTACTGATATATATTAAAGGCTTTCAACTATATACATTTTAAAGCAAATTTATAAAGAAAACAATTTTCATGTAAGATTAAATTTATTATTCAGTTGATATATGACACAATAAATCTAATAAACAGCACTAAACAATAATAAACTGCATCACTGCATTTGATTATGAACAAGAGTTTAACAGTGGCTAAGGTGGCTAAGCAAATCTAACCATACATTTTAAAGAGGATTCTGAATAACTTGAAATCAGAGTCGAATTTAATTTCCTAATGAAATATTAATGTATCAAGATTTTCATTTCCTACAGGCAATATTTTAATCTATCTTACCTTTATTTTTAGAGTGAAACTGCAGTTTGAGGTGCCCCCTTGCTTTTTGATACCAATAGCGCAATAACGAAAAGCGCAAATGCTAACATGCCATTTAAGATGGAGACAGTAAACATTTATAAAAGTAATAAAAATGCTATAAAAAGCATAAATTATAAGTATTATAATTGGAAAAAATATAGTATAGATAGAATTTATGCACAGATTGTACCAAATTTTTAAATTTGTAAACGTATGGATAACAATTTTCAAAATTTTTTAAATCATACTGAAAAGTATGGGTACTTAATGGGTATAAAGCAATGAAAATACAACAAAAAGCATAAATTGTAAGTATTAAAATATTCGATAAAGTATAAAAAACTGATGTGTAAGAAAATACGCATACTTAGTGGTGATACATATAGATAAAAAATCAAATTCCGGGGCACCATAAACTACAGTGAAGCCCTTTTCAGAATACTCGAAGGCTGTATTAAGATGGAGACAATAAACATTTATAAGAGTAATAAAATTACTATAAAAAGCATAAACTATAAGTATTAGAATTGTAAAAAACATGAGACAAAAAAGTATAGATAGTATTTATACACAGATTGTACCAAATTTTTAAATTTGTAAACGTATGGAGAACAGTTTTCAAAATTTTCTAAATCATACTAAAAAGTATGGGTACTGAAAAGTATGGTTAATGGTTATAAAGCAATGAAAATACAACAAAAAGCATAAATTATAAGTATTAAAATATTCGAAAAAGTATAAAAAATTAATATGTAGGAAAATGTGCATATTTAGTGGTGATACATATAGATAAAGAATCAAATTCCGGGTCACCATAAACTACAGTAAAGCCCTTTTCAGAATACTCGAATGCTGTATTAAGATTTAAAAAAATAAACATTTATAAGAGAAATAAAAATGCCATAAAAAGCATAAACTATAAGTATTAGAATCGTAAAAAAAACATAGTATAGATAGCATTTATACACAGATTGTACCAAATTTTTAAATTTGTAAACGTATGGAGAACAATTTTCAAAATTTTCTAAATCATACTGAAAGTATGGGTACTCAATGGGTATAAAGCAATGAAAATACAACAAAAAGCATAAATTGTGAGTATTAAAATGTTTGAAAAAGTATAAAAAACTAATATGTAGGAAAATGCGCATACTTAGTGGTGATACATATAGCTAAAGAATCAAATTCCGGGGAACCCTAAACTGCAGTGAAGCCATTTTTAGTCTACTCGAAGGATGTATCTGTCTCACTTTATTATCACCTACAAACTGAAAGTATTTACTTTAAATATCAGAAAAAACTCGCCAACAGTACGAATTTAAATACGAAGAGCTATATCCTCACCAGCACCAATATAAAGTGAATAACAGTTTAATATTTTAGATAAGTAAGAAGAACTCAATCTATGTGCCGATATTGATACTATACAACTGATAAATTTCTACTTGTAATAAATGTTTAACACAAAATAAGCTTTGTTTTATAGAATAAATTGCCTTACAGTATATTCAATGTATCATTAATTAATGGCATTGATTTATTAAACTACGTAATTTTTCTAGAATTTAAGCTCATAAAATGAAAGCTGATTTCATTGTAAATATTAACATTTCCTCGAAAAAAGCATTTTTCAGTAATTGTGTATTAACACATTGTGTGCGGGTACATTTCGCAGCGGAATTGTACCGGAAACGGACTTTTTGCGCGTAAATTCAGTAATTCAGTTAAATCTCAATAGATCGAAAATTATTTAATTTTTTAACCAGCGTTTCGTATTTTATATTGAAATATATAAACAAATATATAAAGAGAAATATATAAGTAACAACCATAAGATTTTTGTAAACAAAAAAAATATTTTTAGTGAATAATTATAGTAGTATCGTAAATATAAAAAATCAAATAGAAATAGTAGTATATAGTTTTAATTTTTTCTAGTTTTGTGGTTCCGCTCGACTGATGTAAAAACTAGTATTTATTTGTCTAAATTTTTCCAGAATCTACGTTGTAGACAAGAACATTCGGCTTCGTTTTCCTGTGTATACCGTTATTTTTGTACCCACCAACAAACCATGTTGTTACACTAACCCATACTAGTACGTGACGAGCGCTCAAGTATCAATCGTCAGAAAACGTACTAGTACGTGTCCCGTATACATTGTGCTATCCAAATTAGCAGTTAATCAGATAAGCCATTCATCTAATTTTACATGTGTTTTATAAGTTTAACTTTAAAGATAGGCTAAAAATTTTAAATTAATGTAGTATTAATTAGCATTTAATTCTCAAATAAAGTAAAAAGATTTTTTGGTTATAAATACCTATTAATATAACGAATGGGGATCTCTTGAAAGCTGAGTACGGAAATTATTTACTATTGACCTAAGTACAGAACCTCTAAAAATATTTATTTTGGACAGAAACCCTCTAACATCTGATATGTTCCACAACATAATTCCCATGCATCATCAATAATTATAAACGGATTTCCAGATCATTTATAGACAGAGGTTGTTTTCAGATAAATATTTTGATAAAGAAATAGAATACTATCAAAAATCGAAGCTCCTCTAAGTCCGTACAAAAAGATTCTCCTTTCGATTAATATTTTTAAATCCTCAAAGAAGAGCCGCCTTGTCTTTGTTTTTGGTGGGAGAGTGTTGTTTATCGTTCGAAACTAAAGATTAGAGTATTTACTTTAAGTTCTACTCTTTGAAGATGCCACTGGAAAAGTCTATCATTCTTTTCGTTTGTTCTGCTATTCAAAAAAGTTTAATTTGGGATATATCTATTAAGATTTGAGGACAATTGGACAGATAACAATAAAATTTTGGTGCGATAAAGAAGGCTGAGAATATGACGATTTTTAAAATGGAGGTATGTGGTCAGTACATTCATAAAAAATATTAGTATTTAAAACTAATTAGTTTATTCACCTACTAATTATGAGTGCAGATAAACAGCACACTATAGCTTTTTTGTTGAATTTTACTATTTTTATTAAAAAAAGAAAAATATAGTCAGTATTTTTTTTTGGTAGGTTAACTTTAATAATGTGAGGCAATAACCCTCTCTCGCTCGTTATATTAAAATCAGAGAATCAAAGATATTATTTTATGCATTGTTAACTTATAAAAATAATCTAGAGTATGTAGGGAAAATTTTATAGCATGTTATCATAAAATTTCTTTTCCGATGCAGCTGGGAGTATAGACAGATATATTTTTTTCAAATTAGGCTGCGTTGTTGTTAATCATTTAGTACCACCTGGGAACACGTGTACATTTTGAAATGCCACTGACGTCAATTACATTTCTCCCGGTGAGTTCTCGTAATTCAGAAGCAGGGACCAAGCAGAAAACCCCCAAACTTGAACTACCACCTCCCCAAATAACAAATTTAGTTTGGAGCAAACTTGCAGCAGTCTCGTTTTGCAAACTTACAGCAAGTTCAGCTTGACAAGTCTGCAAGTTTGAAACAACACTGCAACAAATCTAAGAACTTCACTTCCTTCAAGGTTGTCATTGACAAGGTTGCCACCGTTTTGCAGCAAAATAGCGTTGTAAAGGAGAGGTCGCTTTATGTTCCGTCTAACTAACAGGAGTTTTGCTACAAGTTGTCGCTTCAAATTTGTAGTGACAAGACATTATCCAGAAAAAATCAAACTTATTGCAAGTATGCATGCTATCTCGGTCTAGATGTAAACTTGGAGGTCATTGCGATCATGAACCTGTTTTACCTACCCCGGCCGACATTAATGAACACGGCGGATCTTTGGCCGGCTCGAAGTCCCAACCCTCTGTTTTTGAGATTTTTTTTTCCGAAATAGCTATTGTCGCTCAATTTTACATTAAATAAAATTCTAGGACCTACAAATGCTTAAAAAGATGGGGGTTTTTTGGAGGGGAAAGCTGTAAAAATGGTATAATTAAAAGTTGTTAGTACCGTTTTAAAAAATCAAATCACAAACCAAATGCTTTATTTCTGTATTCATTGTTTCAACATTTTTCGATGAGTCAAATTTTCAATCTTATCAACTCTTATCAAATAAAAATACTTTGTGAATTGTCATGCTTTGTCAAAGGTGGTCTAGATTATGAAAAAAAAAATGACAATTGACGTCGAGAACTCAAATTTGAAGCCCCATATGAGGTCTAGACGTACAAGAGGCGTCATTGAATAAAAAGATTAGTTAGAAATTTTAAATTATTTCTTAAATGAGGTTCAAAGGAATGAAAAGGTTAATTTACACCACCATTGATATTTAAGTAATTTAAGGGGAAATGCAGTACCTTTAGAAACTTAAAATCTTCGTTACAACAGCTCTTTTAGATTAATTATAAAATTTTTTGTTCCTTTTGGTCTGAATTTTTAAAAAAAAAATTTTATAACTCGCTGGCTTTAAAAGTATTCAGCTTTATCATTTCATATAGCATATTTTTTTGTAATGGTATTTTTATAATAATGAATGTTTTTTTCCAAATAAAAATCATTAACCCGAAAGATAACTTTTTAAATGTGTATATTAGAAACTTAATTTTTATATCAAATTGAAGTAAATATCCGTTTTATGTTGACCGGATTTAAACCAGAATGTTAGAATATCTGACAAATTAAAATTGAAAAAAAATAACAAACTGCCAAGAAATTGAAAATTTTGTAGAAAATAAGATTTATGCTGCTATAATATATATTGCTTGTATTAACATAATTTGGATTCACTGATTAAAAATAATTAGCTTTTACTTGATGTAAAGCATTTTATAATTTATAAATTTCAAGTTGTTTTGTAGTTAAGCTAGTTTCTATTTTTTATCTTGATGTATGCATTCTTTTTTGATGAATTCCTTTACAGAAGGAAACTAGATATTCTTTTAAAAATTAGACCTTAATTAGTTATCTGTAAAAGTTTATCCCGAACAACAGAACGTTTTATTTTATCCCTTAAAATTTTTGAATTAACATTACTTCCCAATTTTTTTTTATAGTTTAGTAAATTTCCTTTATGAAAGACTTAAAAAAATGTATCATAACGGTCTTACAATTAAAACGTATGTCGAATTTCTACGATGGCTAAGCGCCTTACATAAAAAGTAATTAATCCTTACTAAAAAAGATTTTCTTTTGGTATGATTTAATATTTTTCTGCTTATATCTTGAATAAAAGCCACTGAAGCTAATTGCATGTCCTTACTAATACAGAGGTTAAAAGATATATAAACATAAGTCATAGGAACAGATAAACCTATAAGCTTCATATAAATTTATATATCTATTACAAAGAATGCACAACGCAAAACATGTAAATAAACTGTAATATAAAAATCCATAGAATAACTAACACATCGTAACTAGGTTTAAAGATAGATAAGAAATTATGACACCAAATATTTCTAACTAGAAATTTTCTTTATTAGACAAAACATTAATTTAATATTTTAAATATTTCTGCTGGATTAAGACCTTTAATTATATATATAAATTGCTTTTTGAAAATTATTGTAATACTGTAGAAAATTTATACCGAGTTCCGTAATACTATAATAATTTTATATTTTAAACTTGCTGTATTCCAGTAATTCACTACGATATTTCTATGTTTATTATATACAAATATAATAGAATATGAATCGTCTGAAAAATACTATTATTTTGGTTCAACTGAACATTTATAATTAAATTGATAAAAAAGTATTTTGAAATTTGGATTGTTTTAAAATATTTAACTGGCTCAAACTTTATCATTTCTGTCATTTGTCATATCTGAGTATCAATTTCACATATCGCCCAGTATGGAATTCGTTCTGAGATAACACTGCTGTTCTAAAATATTCAATGTTCTTTTGTCTCATTAGCAGATGCAACTTTGTTATTGGTACGGTTAAAAAGATGCGAAGGTGGGCATCTTGAGCATTGCAAACAAGCCAGAATCAGCGTAGTAGTGAAGAAACTGATTAATCTAATCTGTGCCGGACCTAGGTGGTTAGCTTAATGGGTGATTGCCAACGGCAACAAAATTGTCTGAACTAAATAAAACCTACAAAAATTATTTCGATTACGATTGATTGAAATCTTATATAGACTACACACTATGGCCAATTGTTCACCACCCTAGTACTGGTCCTGATTGCGACCTTGAACTATGGTTCACTGGTTGCATCCACACACTGGACAACTAAATGAGCAGACAGCGTGTATGCATCCTTAGAATCTACTGTGCACTTTGGTAGTACATGCCGGTTGTCTTTAATCTTTGGAGAAAAACTGCTTTCGAAACCATCCCCCGTCAAGGCCATTTTATCGTCTGCCATCGCCGACCTCGATAAGCCATACCCCCTCTGGGTGGTGGTAATGGCTTGCAGTGGACCATAGTGTGGAGGGACCTTTATAAAGTAAAATAATAAAATTACATTCAACAAGAATTGACTTGCTTCTGAACATTCCAGCTTTGAGATGCATCGTAGACCACGTATATTCAAAATCCTTTTAATGAGTTAGCAATCCTGGCTAGTGAACATGAATTGGGTAATTAAGTCTAAAAGAAGTTATGACCAGAAAAATACGTTGCAGAAAAGAAACATAGGAGATAGAAAAGAGATTATTTTAATCTAGGACTAGACTTTGTTGCTGTACTAGTTTCGTTTATTTACGTTAAACTCACCAATTGAAACTTTTCTTACAGGAACTTCAATATTAGCACTCTATATCTGTATACAAAAGGAAATATGATCACAAATATATCAAAAACAAAGGTAAAACACACTTCCATTTATCTCCATGGTAGTAGCTACCAGTAAGAATGACAGCTCACCGCAACGCCATTAAAATGTATCCACGGTAAATCTCGAATGTATGGATCGCTGCTTTGCATGCAAAGCAGCCGCAGGGCAAGATATGAAGTCGGTCGTGAAACAGTCATGTCTCAATTTACCCGAGGTATACGAGATAAAGATGAACACTTTGTAAACGTTAGGTTAATCATTTACAGGAGTTTAAAGAGATCTCATGAGTTTTAAATGTTAAAAAAAATTTAGGAATTATTTTTCAATTCTGATTATATTAAAAACAAACCGCAATAAAAAATTCATTGCAGACCAAAAGTTGTAGAATATATTATGTGTTCCCCTTTGGGTGGTTCAACTTTACGATATTTTTCTCAAAACTAGAGTACCAACATTATGCTTAAAATTTTGAAAAAAATATAATGAATATTTTTTTAATTATTCATATCTGGAAAGGTTAAATCTGTTTAAAAAGCTCTCACACCTTTCCTACCTGTATAACCTGATGTCTAAGACCTCAACGTTCTGTAGGGTTAATGATAAATTTATTGCCATGATTACTTTTTATTCTCATTCAATTGAAATGGTCACGAAGAGATGAAATAAAGCTAACACAACATATGCTTTCACCTGTTAAGACTATAGTTGTCAAATCTTAATGCGGGTGATGAAGCAAACCGTTTAATTTCAAAGCACTCCGTTTACTTAATTGCCCCACTTAGGAAATGGAAGCAATTAGGATTATAAAGATGATCTTAGAATGTACATGACACTCTTAAACATCATTGAATTAGCAAATTTATTGGAATATCTTTCGTGGTTTTCTGCTCGTTTTCAAGTTTTATCTCACCAGAGAAGAATCTTGGCACGTTAGAAAACCGTCATTCTAGGACTAAATGTGATTAAAATTAGCACAACACAAAACTTATAAATCATTGTAAAATGTTGATTTAAATTTTTCGGGGGGTATTTGATGGCATTTGAGAACAAATAGCTGCATAATACAACTTTTAACTGCACTTTATTAAGGGCATCTTTACGTGTAGTTATAAAAGTATTACTTAATAATACTCTATTTTTAAAATAACTAACCACAAGGACAACAGAGCTCAAATCTAAGATAAATTACCTCATTTGATTTGAACCTATATCTCCTTCTTTTTAATACCTTAACATTCTGTAAAGTTGGTGTTAAATGCATTGCCTTGACTGTTTTAATTTTTCCGTTCAAATAAAATGGTAAGAAATCAAAAATAAGGAACACAATAAGTGGTTTCACCTGATGGTATAGCTACGCAATCCGTGTAATGAAATAAACCGTTTAGTTTCGAAGCAGCTAGTTTTTTTAAATGCATCACTTAGCGATTGGAAGCAATCAGGACCATCAAGACGGTTTCAGTCTGTAACAGAAGGTCTTTAGCTTATTTAACACTAGATTGCCGAGATTTCTTGTATAATTATATTGCCCAGTCAAAATGACTGCATTGTGAAAAAATAACAAATATGTAAAGAAATTTATTTAAATTAATTTTTAATATTATATAATAAGAAAGTAAAATATTCATAAACCCATTTATATGTTATAGAAAAGTCACCAAATTCTAAGAAATTGTGTCCTTATATTTCATAATTGTTTTTCTAATTGAAATTAAAAAACAGTCAAAATGACTGCCTTGGGCAATCTAGTGTTAATTAGCAAATTTGTCAGAATTCTTCAATGGCTTCCTGTTTATTTTTTCAAGCGTTATCTGAGTTAATGAATAGTGTTGCTACTTTGTTAAACCGTCAGTCGAGGTCTTTAATGACATTAAACTCTGCATAAATCAAAACATGGTAAATCGTCATCACAAAAGGTTATTTAAGAATTTTCGAGGGATTTTAGGTAGCATTTGAGAACAAATAGCGGTCATAGCAGTTTTTAAGTGCATTTAATTAAAGGCATCTTTGCATGGTTAAAGAATTTAGGGGGAATAACAGTCGAATTTTAAAATCAACCTAGGGACAACAGAGCTCAAATAGAGTTAAATACCCTCATTCCTTTTGCGCCTGTATCACCTAATTTCTAAGACCTCAACACTCTGTATAGTTGGTGATAAATTTATTTCCTTACTTCGATTACTTTATTTTCCTATTCAATTAAAATGGACAAGGAGATAGGGGCATATAAAGAAAGCAAAACAAGGAACACAACATGCACTTTCACCTGTAAGATGGTAAAGCTGTCAAATCGCAATCCGGGTAATGAAATAAACCATACAATTTCGAAGCACCTCGTTTCCTTAATTGCATCACTTAGCGATTGGATGCAATTAGGATCATCAAGTTCGTCTCAGTCTGTAATCGAGGGTCGTTATCTTCACTTAATTAGCAAATCTGTCGGAATCTCTTCCGAGGTGTCCACCTGCCGCTGTTTTCTTCAGATGTTGTTTCCAGCTCACAAGAAGAATTTCCAGAGAAAAAGAAAAAGCAGGTGTTTGCACTCCGATGAAAAGAGGCAGTAAATTAATGATCTTCAATTATGTCACTTCAGCAAACACAGAGAAGGGTTCAAGTATACAAAAAATGTTTCTTTATTGTTGCTTTTAACTATTTTAGGCCATTATAATCTCAATCTTCATCGATCATATCTCCTACAAAAACATACAGGAACTAAACGCGGATTTCCTCCTTTATGGAAGGAAATCTTAAAATATGGCAACTAACATGGAACAAGGGAAAAAATTTAAAAAAAAAAGGGTGTATTTTATTCTAATACTATGTTGTCAATAACCCATTACACCTAAAGCCCTATTTGAAGGCACTTCAAATATAGTTTGCATAATTTTTTATGTATGTTTCCTTGAAATGAGTTTTCCTTTACAGTGAAAACAACCTTATGAACATTTTTTCATATTTTGAAGGATCTGCTATTGATAATTTTATTTGATCAACATTTTATGATTTTTAGAGCCTCACACAGCTATTTAATTTTTTTCCTTAAGCAGGTACTTTAATTGAAAACACTAGAAATAACAATATCTATTGTAAAACTACTTTTTTCAGGGACCGAAATTTCCTAATAGTTAGAGAGCTGATTTTCGGTATTAGACTTCGGGCGATTCGAATCCCTTAATGTCATGGATGTTCGTAGCCGTTCGGAATCGACTTTAAGCAGTAGGTCTCGGTCTCATTAGCCTTCTTGTTTCAAAAAGTAAACAGTAGTGCTCCAAACCAAATCTTTTCCAGGGCTTTTTATATATAATAACCAATCTTTTATTATTGTTTTATAAATCCCATTCTATAAAATTTAAAATGACCGCTCTTTGCTATTGAGGATAAGCTGTAACATTATAAGCTGTTTTTATATAGATTCTGAGTGTATGTGCTCGCGGAAAATGATATTTTAACAAAACTAATTAACTTTATGAGAATATCCTAAAATAAATGTGTATACAGATTCTACAACTAAAACGACAGTTTTTGGCGAAAATGTCTGTTTCGCTTTCAATTCCGGCAAACTTTAGCGACCACAAGATGAGTTTAAATAATAGTCGAACTAAGCAGAAATTAACTCCTTTACATCATAGTTTTGGTTGTTGCCTTACCACGTGATATATTCTTAATATTTTTGATTTACGCTTTCACAGCACTTTATAAGCACATATGGTATGTTTTGGCGGAATAGCGCCCAGACTGATTGTCTCGGTAAATTCAACATTTCAAATTTTTCTGTTTACTTTCACGGCTTAGAGACTACACTTAATCCACCATGAATTTCACTTTAAGCTTGTAGGGGATAAAAAAACATCCATTTCACACACACACATACATCTGGGTGTAATTCTTAATAATTTCGCCAATGTATATTCAGCAGATGTGGGATTCATTTGGATTCATTAACATTCCATGGTCATGAATATAACAAATGCTTTAACAAAATTGTATTTTCTCATAAAAGGTAATTTAGTTAATAAAATCTAGTTAATTAGTTGAAAAGAAGGGGGTTTGATCAATTCTTCTAAATATATATCTTTTAAGTATACAAAACTCCAGTGATGAAAAGAAAATGAATTGTTCAGAATTTCATAAAAGCTTAAAGAAACATCATTTAAAGAATTTAACCATTAGTATTAAAACTAATAATATCATGCCAAAGTAGATGAATTTGGGACTACTTAAGAATTGGGTTCCCGTTGGTAAATTTGGAGAAAATATTGGCGATATTTACTAAATCACAAAGGTAATCCATCCAAACATTCTATTTCTTGCATTTTCTGGTTACTTTAATTAAAGCACAGTGCGCCATCGTAATAGAATTATATACTCTTAGTTAAAGAAAACGACTTGGAATCAGGACATTTATATGTATGGGTAATTAATCCTTTAACAGTTTACAAACAAAAACAGCTCCAAATTATTAAAAATCAGCCATAGTGAACCATTAATGGTTTGTTATATCTAATTATTTTAAGCATTGTGCAGTTTTAATATATAAGAAAAGAGAAACACAAGGAGAATTGGATGTAAATATCTTATAAATTATAATATAGATACAGATTGTTTGGACACGGTGAGATCAGGAGAAAAAATAAGGCGACCATACTTAAACCATTATCGCCAAGTTGGCTGCGGAACCCAATTCTTTAGTCAAGCCAATAAATTTTAATTTTAAATGCTGAATAATATTTATAAAAATTAAAGCATTTGTAATTTGATTCAAAAGAATATTTTATTTCAAAATTTAAATATAAGTCATTTAAATCTAAACAAAATCCAAAAGTTATTCTAAAATTATCTATTGCATAAAAGTAATAAGCATTTTTCAGTTTTAAGGACTGCATTCATAAAATTCTTATATAATTTTATGCAAAACAGTATTTATTCTGTAAAGGTATAGCGTTTTAAGAATCGCCATAATGTAATTTTAACTCACTTTTTATACAAAAATTAAGAAAAAATTATAAATCGTTAAACTTAAAAATGTATTTATGTAGTTGAAAAAAAATGTATCCACCATGATCCTGAATAGCTGGGATTAGGGACTGTGTAAATGAACGTACATTAAAAAGAATGAAACAAAAGAACGGTGAACTTACTTATATTTTATATTTATATTAATATTTTATTGCTATGAATGATATTTTAAAGAATTATTTCTAGTAAATGGACAAAAATCAAACACAAACAAGAGGATTCGTTTCTGTATTCACTTTAACAGATCTAGAACATCGACTTTTCAATGCAGAGTTGAATCGAATTTAAAGCCATCTACGAAGTTTAGATGTATAACAGTTGCCACTGAAGATAAATTTGATGAAAATTTTTAAATTATTTTTTATTTCTTAAATTAGAAGCCTCAATTGAGGTTCAGGTAATCCAGTGGATTAAGTTTAAAAAAAAATAAAGCGCTAATTGTCACATCTAACTAAAATTAATGGGAAAAAGTTAAGATTAAATAATAATGACGTCATAATAAAACTAAATTGTTTGAAATTATGACATAAAAAGGAATTAAACTGACGTAATAGAAATATAAAATAAGTGCAGACGATTATAAGATAAAATTAAGAAATTGAGATATTCTTAAGTGGAAACAGGTTAAATATAATTTTAAGAATTTAACAAATCCTTTTTATCGTTTTTAAATCATTTTTGATATTATACTTGTATTCTTTGAATATTTTTTATTGAAGTGTTTCAGTTTATTAATCTTATGTGAATTTAATGAACGCCAATTCGTCAAAAGCATAATAAAACATCTACTACAGTCTTGAATCCTTTTTCAAAAACAAAAAGAGGTAAGATATAATTTAGCTATTGACATTTATTATGAGAATCAATGAGCTTTTACTATGTTGCTAAGCACAGAATATTCTAATAAAAAAACAAAAGCAAAACTTAGAGGTATTTATGAGCATAATTTTATTTTTTTTCAAATATGTGTTCCTATATTTATCTAGCGAACTTTATAAAAATCAGTAGAGACGTCAAAATGTACAAATGCAGTTACCTTATTAAATTTTTAATTTTTTTGGTCAGGATTTTTGTGTTACAGAACATATTTTACAGTTAGATGCATAACGTAATAGAAAGGAATCTGCTTAAATGTGTATTAATATTTATTTAAATTGAGGCGTATTCATGACAATGAATAGAATTTGAAACTATATTGTTCAAACAATAAGTTTAAAAATATTTTAAAGCAATAATCATCTATAATAGATTATGGATCAAAGAAGTTTAACCCAAAATTGTATACATCATATATTTATTTAAAGTTTATTAAAATTGATGTCCTAACAAACGAAAGCAACAAAATGCACCCATAAATTGCACTCTTTTTGCTTTCTTATTTGACCGTCTATCAATATTTTATAGAAATCAATTTCATTTGTAGAAAAAAAGAAAATCAACTTCATCAAAACCTTCGGCTACCCATCTTGAAAAGAATGTAAAAAAAAAATTTGACAATCATATTTAGCTGCTGTAGATTCCAAAGCAAAACTAAGGTAAACGACTCTAGCGAAGTAATCGGAGTAAAATAAGGTAAATTTTCGTACTTTTTAGAATATGTAAGAATTAAATTTATCATTTTGTGTAATTTACCTCTTTGCGAGCTGTGACTTAGAGTAAATTTACCTTTTTTTTCACTTCAAGTTCTGCGACTCTAATGCAACGATTTTCCAAGTATAGTACCTTTTAAAACTTCAATCATACTTTTATTATTAATGCGAAATTAAATTTGACACTTTCTTTTTAAAATTAGTGTTGAATATGAGTTTATCAAAAATTTCTTTATAGGTTTCCTCAGTAAAATTAAATTTAATCTTAAAATGAAAACATACTTTTTCATAAATTTCTACACCGTATATGGCAGCAAAACGATGTTTCCCATTAAATGAAGTTACATTACTTTAACCAATTAACCCAAGAATCATTTCTACTAAATAGCAAATCCTAAGATTTAAATGGACTCTTAAAGGCACACATTTACACATATATAGGCCCGGTTCTGGTTCCATTAGCTGCTGTGTACAAGAAGTATTCGGCCGCCTCCAATCATTATTTGACCACCCCTTACCAATACAGATTTCCCCGTAGATTCATAACTTAAAACAATGCATAGAAACTTACTAGTATATGACTGCTTATTGTTAATGTTTATATGACTGCTCCATATAATTGACTATGGATCCAAAAAAAGTTTTTTTAAAATTGTATGTCAAATATTTATTTAAAGTTTGTTAAAATGGATATCCTTGTAAACTAAAGTAACAAAATGCACTCAAACTGTGTTCTTTTTGTTTTCTTATTTGACAATATATCAGTAATATCTGATAATTCTAAAGTTTTACATTTCTTTTCAATTGTTAATAGTACTATGTAAAGATGTAGAATTTGGTATAAAAATTATACTTTATTAACTTACGTTTTACCCCTTATTACAAATTTGTAATATTTCAGTCGTGAATTCTTAAATTTTTTAAGTGATAGTTCCTTAAAAAATGATTTAATATATTGCAAATAATTTTCTTTTTAAATAATATATATGAAGTATTTTCTAAAAACTAAATTAAATTTGTGACGGTAATCATTCCTAGACGGTAAAGACTACTATATCTTCACACTATTTTCAATAAAATTATCTTTTTCTAAAAGTTTCATGTAGCTTATTTTAATGTTATTTATTCCATCTGCCACCTAAAAATTTCGCTATTTGTATGCATTCATGTTCTGCAACTACTGGCGTCGGCCCTGTGTATATCTGATATATATATATATATATATGTACTTATATTGAGGAGATAAAGCTATTAGAGTTGTATTCTTAAATTTGTAATAATTAGCTTGCAACTTGGCAAATAATTTTGACAGTACATTGCAAGAAATTGTTGAGAAATGCAACGATTAATTATGAATTAGAGATTTGAAAATGCTTAAAGATGATCTATGAGTCCGTACAACTTCCTTTAAAAGTTAATAAAAGTAATTTTTATTACTACCTAAATGCAATGTCTGTTTTGGGTTTTTAAATACCATGCCGATTTTAACCCAGTCCATATGGGTCTCCTTATTTTATTCAGTTGAATCCCTCTAATGTTGATTTTATTTATACAGAAATCTTAAGGAAAAATAACTTTTTTTAAACTATCATTTCTGAGATTCTATCTATAAACGATATTTACTAAAGCGCCGGTTTTAAATGCTGCGAAACGAAAACAAATTGTATGCGTCCACTTTTATGGGCACTGCTGTTTACACTGATCTGTCTTCCCGAACAAAATACCAACACGCCGTCCATCTTTGTAGCTCTAAGATGCTCTGAAGTCTTCATTCTTTTTATCTTTTATTCATGGTGACAGCGCCGGTCGTGAAAGCAAACGGTCACCTCCGACCTTTTTATTCAGATCGGGAGTTTTAAATAGATTCTTAATGCATTCAAGACATTAATACCCCGTAGCCACACTTTCACGCAGGACCGTTCGTATCAGGTCTGAGCCCGCGATCCACGGAGGACATATCTTTTTCGGCCGCAACGCGTCAAGGGTTCGAACAGGGGGCGGTGCCTGTGAGCCGTTGAAGATGACGTGCGCCGCATTATTCATATCGGGGCGATTAAGTCGAGCATAAACAATCGGGTGATTACAAAGTCTGAGAAACGGAGGAGGAGCGGCTTTCGGGCTTAAGAGAGAGATGTATGCATTGGCTCACACTCGTCACGACACGGACATAAATTGATCTCGACCAATGAGTGACAGCGCATAGCCAATGCCGGTCTGTCACGTGTCATGGGTATTTTATCTCTCGGTTGAAAACATAATTCAAAAGATGATCTTCGGGACCCGGTGTCGATGCTTCCGGCACTGGAGATGGTTGAAAAACTGACTGTCCAGATCAGAGAGGTTCAATTTAGGGATCAGCCTGAGGGGATAACTTAACGGGGACACGTTATTGCTGCCATTATACATGTAATACAATAAAACAATGATGTACAAAAACTATTTTCAGTGTGGGGTACAAGATAAAATTTTGAAGAAAAATAGTCAAAAGTCAATTGCTACTTCCCACAGTAGGTAATAAGTCATTTATATTTAATCTATAAAACAAGTTTAATCATGCCTATTTTGAGCTCGAAGAATATTAATCTCTTCGTTTTGGATGATAATTAATCGCTGGCTTACTCTAGTAGACTATATTCTCTCAAAGCATTAGGGGAGGGCTATAACCTGATCACTAGTTTGTAAATGTCAAATTTTCTGAAAGGTTTAAAAATAATTTCGCTTTTACTAATATATTTAAACATTCAGGGGGAATTCTCTATTTGCACTTGGAAATCTATTTTAGTTTGAAAATTCTAATTACTTTCTAAGTAAGTAATTTTTTTTTAATTCTGTGCCCCATACTCTGTAATTGAAAAATATTAAATTTGTTTAGTCAAGTAAGGTATTTTGCACAAAAATTTGTTTATTTCTATTAATAAAAATATAAGAATGCTGAGATGCCCTTTGAATTTATCTTAGTATAACTTTAACGACTGATTTTTAACTATAAATCAATATATATCGATATAAATCAATTGTCAAGTAATGCATAAGATTTAGTAAATTGACAATTTTTACATATTTTTGATATATTTTTGAAAGATATATTTTTATATATTTTTGAAAGATATATGCCAAATGAAAACATTAAATTCATTCAAGAAAACTTATGAAACAAGCATGTTAGAAACTAAATTTTTAAATCAAATTAAAGTAAAATATGTTTTATGCTCTAAACCTAAAATTATATATGTAACATTTTAAAATTAAAAACAAAATTAAAACTCCTAAACTCGAAATTGAAAAACAATAACCTTTATAATGTTATAATATAAAATAAATTGCTCGTATGAGTACAAATGACGATTGAGAATTATGGAATATAAAAGATAATAAGGATCTATTTGATATAAATATTAAGTTTCTAATTTGCAAATTTCAAAAGTTATTTCGCGGCTGAGTGAGTTTCTTTCGGTGTTTTTCAATTGGTGTATATATACATATGTGTGTATGTATGTATGTATATATATATATATGTATATATGTATGTATGTATGTATGTATGAATATATATATATATATATATATAAAGGCTTTTTATCTCATTAAAAAAGGGGTGTCAGGGCAGTTTTCACTGCTCTTCAGTCATCTAACTTAGCGATGAGAACACAATCAAGACGCTCAAAATTTCAATCTAACTTCATTTATTGAACGACATAATAAAGCATCATGAAACCTTATACGAAACTCTATCAATATCAAAACTCCAACGAAACTGTATCGAAAACTCTATCGAAACTCTGATTGAACTCTAGGCATTTGCTTAAATAGTCATTTGTGCCGAGCAATCAACTATTACTTGAAGTCACGTGGATGATGTTACCTAAGCGTTAAAACTTTATTTTTAGATATGGGACCGGAAGGATTTCTACTAGCGAACATTCTAGAATATTCTTTAGGGTTCTTTGAGAATTACCGGGAAAATAGAATATTGAACCGAAAATGATAAAAATATCATTACATGATGTATGTCTATATACATATGTATGTATATACGTGTGTATATATATATACATACATACATACACATACATTTTATGCATTGTATCATTTAACGAAAAACATTTTTTATAAAAGTTAGACCCTTAGAAGGGATCTATGGAAAAAATATTCTAAACAGAAATTTTTATAATGAATCAAAAATACTGTTTTAATGAAAACACTAGCTTGAATGGCAAAATGTAATCTAAAAATTCTAGCATTAACTTATTGGAAAATTAAAAGATAGCATACATCAGTCATAAATCTTGGCCTACTCTTCGACTATTCCCTTTCTCCCCTCTTTCTAAACTATGAAATCTACATAAAAAGGTAATTCATTGTTGCTAATAAAGTTTTATAGCGTTCTTTCGATATTAATCTCCTAAATAAACAAATTATGGTCTTATTTATAGGGAAAATATAGTTTTCTCTTTATAATTTGTGAATTAATTGGTCTTTATTTTGGGATTTGTTTTAATATAAATGTGGGGTTCTAATATAATGAAGAAATTAGCTTGGATTGCGTCTCACAGCAAAGTAACCGATATTGATCATTACAATATGTTTGATGTGTAGTTTCTCTAAACTTAATTAAGGTGGGTATGTACATGCCATATTGGATTCTTTTCAAGTAATGCTAACTGAAAATAAAATTTCCTATTGCCGGCTCTCATTTCGAATGAGACCCGAAAATAAATGGAGAACACGAGAGCATAGAGAAAGAATGAGAGCTTCAAAAGAATTCTTTACAAAATATATCAAGTGATAGAACAACAAATTCACTAGGATGTCATCTTTCCTCTTTATAATATTATAAATATAATATTATAAAAGGGAATTATTTGATACAAGTGATAAAATATATCACTTGTATTAAAAAATGGAAAAGTTCACAGAATAAAAAAGATAATTACCTTCTACGTAATATAAAATAGTTTTAATATTCTTATTTGAAATTTTATTTTGTGAGTTAGGAGATATCTATTTTCTTCTCTTAGTGTATATATTTTATGCGTTTCAACACTATATTACTCTATAAAACAAAAATATAAATTTTCTGACATACTGTTAAAGTGATATAGGAAAAATTTATTCTGGACAAAGTAGATATTTTTATTTGACACAGAATCATAAGTATTCTATTATAACTAGCCTATAGCCCGTCATATGACGGGATTAGTAAAATTTTTAATTTTCTAGAATTGTAAAGTACCCTATGAGGCACGTAAAAAAAATTATTTGTTTTTTGGCTGAGAATTATCTGTTACACACTCAATAATTTATCTTCATACTCCTCTAATGTCTCCCGATACTGTGAATGCAGTTTAGAATACATTGAATTCATTTAGTCAAACCGTGTACTTATGTATAAAAAACACACAAACGAACAAACTTCTTAATTTTGAAAGATATATAACTTAAACTTTAGATATTTATTAGTCCGTGGAATAGACTCCAAGACTTTTATGAAAAGAATTTGCTGTTAATACCGGTGATAAAATTTTCATTACAACAAAAAAAAAATCAATGATTAAATTTAAAATTATTACTTATATTCCTAATCTATTATTTATGCCAAATATGAAAGAAAATAATTTATGTAATATCTAAGTTCAGCGATAAAATATATAAAAAAATGCCGATGATATGTAAATAATTTAAAATAAGAAATGATTAAATGAGATGGTTAAAGGAATGACATCATAATGTTAGAAAAAATGCTATTTTTACCTATTATATGATAATCTTAATTGCCTGCTCTTAACCGGGAAAAATAGGGCTCGAAATAATGGCATTAAACGTTCGAAAATGGGTTAGGGGGATATCGAACGTTTTAAAGACGACAGTATTTTTCGCTGTAATATGAAGCAGATCTATACAAATTTATTTTTGAATCAGATCAATAATTTACGAGAAGATAATCTTTACTTTCTATGAATTTTGCTAACCCTAACTCATCAAGAATCCTATATGGATGCCCCTATCCATTCCAGGTCCAACCGCTTCATAAATTCAAGGACAAACGGACAGATAACGTAGGCTGTTATTATATAGGGATGGAGAATATTTAGTTAGAAAGAAACTGTCTTCTTAAATGAAGTACATAGTGTTCAAACTTTTAGATTGGATTACTGGGGCTGGACTACAACAATTCAAATTCGTTTTATAACTTTCTTAAAAACTTGAAGAAAAAGACTTTAAATATACCTTTTAACATTGGATGAACTGTTTTCCATCTTAAAATATTTAGTTTTATTAAAAACATCTTCAGAAATCTTGTTTGTAAATTTCAGCATTTAAATAGAAAGTTTAGTATGCTTACGAAATAGAATCCCATTTTTTCTTTTATAATTCTTACTCTCTTTTTTCACTATTTAACTTCGCAAAATATTTAATAATTAAATTTACTCAACTCAGTTGAATTAGCTGTATAGCTATTCAACAGAGACAATATTTAATAATTAAATTTACTCATCTCAATTGAATTAGCTTTATAGCTTTTCAACAGAGACAATATTTTTAATTAAATTTACTCAACTCAGTTAAATTAGCTTTATAGCTATTCAACCAAGACAATATTTAGTAATTAAATTTACTCAACTCAGTTGAATTAGCTTTATAGCTATACAACTGAGACAATATTTAATAAATTTACTCAACTCAGTTGAATTAGCTGTATAGCTATTCAACCGAGACAATATTTAATAATTAAATTTACTCAACTCAGTTGAATTAGCTTTATAGCTATTCAACCGAGACAATATTTAATAATTAAATTTACTCAACTCAGTTGAATTAGCTTTATAACTATGCAGGAAAATATTCGTCTGTTTGAGAAATTTAGGTTCTACTAGTTTTTAAATTAGTCTCTCGTACTCCTGCAGTGTAGAGAAAGTCTAATGAAGGAGGAAATATGTATTACGAACTTCTAATTAATCCCTGTAGAACAGGGATTACCATACGTTTTCGTACATAGACCAAATTTTTGGTTATTTTAAAGAATAGTAAGTTGATTGGCAACATAATATGGGAAAAATAGCTATTTATGTAATATTTATAAGGAAATAATGTTACATAAATAGCTATTTCTAATATAATATTTTTAATGGATACTACCTAATTGTATATTATTTTTTTGAAATTGTTTTCTCCGAATTTCGTAACGCAATGGGTTTTACCAATAATTAACTCCATTTCTATAATAGATTTATTGGGTAATTTTGTTAATACTAGAGGTGTGGATACCTTCAGTGATTTTCTCTTGTCAAAACAGTGACTACATAATTATAAATTGACTTTATTTACTCAATAAAAATTTTATATTGATAATAATATAATTAACAAATAGTTGTTCGCAAGCCACATAAAATGGGCTTGCCGACTGCAAATGGACGCGGTAAAAATTTGCTATAGGAGAAATTCTCCAGTTTTTTCATAAGCATAAATGATTCATAACCTTTTTCCCCCTTTTAAATTGTTTCAAATAAACCTCATTTGGAAAGTTTTTACATGTTGATAGAGGATTAAACAAAAATTCCAGCAGTACTATTGATTTAATCTTCGACATTTATTAATCTTTTACTTTTCAAAGTATCAACTCAAATTTTCTTTATTAAAACGTAATTTTTTTTCTCGTGCAACTTGACTGATATTCTGAGCTTATCAACAATTTACAAGCATGATCATTAAATACCAATTAATTACAAACGTACAAACTAATTACGCTGGCTATTACATGAGTATTAAGTTGTCTCCTCTAATTTTCGAGTGTTTAAGGACTTAATGAATGTAATCAGTATAACGAAGGATAAATAACAAAAATAAGGTATAATTAAATAAATGATGCCTTGTTAACGGACTATCGCTTTTTCTATATTCTGTTTGTTTTGTAATATGCACTACAATTAACAAAATTTTCTCTAAAATTCCTATAAGAAGGTCATTAAGTTTTATTTTCATATCAAAATTCCATTTATACTTTCAGCAGATACACACGATTATTACTGAAATAAACTTAAGTTTTTCATAAATTTTTAAAAAATTTTCATACTTTTTTTAAAAATTCAGTGATTTATTATCCTGGAGAAATTTTCGCTCCATGGCGTGGTAAAATTGATTTAAAGAAATTTTTAAATAGAAACCACTTAGCAGAATAATTTTTTATAGATTAACAGAGAATGAAATAAATCCATTATGTTCAGTATCACAATGCATTGTATGTAAAGCAATATTAAATTGAATAAAAGTATTTTAATTATATTTAAATCCTGAAATAAAATATTCCCTCTTTGCACTTTATCTCAGTATATTGCAGATTTAAAACGTAACCAAAAATTGATTTTATAGCCTTAGTGAGCCTTTAAAAGATGGTTTTGTTCGTTATTAATATCCTGCGCAATTAAACTATCAAAATTATTATGAAATGGAATTGCAAAGTTTCATTTTCATCAAAGTTTCATTCCCCATTGAATCTGTAACACGTGTTTATTACTGAAATAAAATTTATTAAATTTTTAAAAAAGTAGATTTTTCAACAGTTTCAAACTCTTTTTGTGGATAAGTGCGACTATAAGAATACAAGAAATATTTTTCTTAACACATTGTATGCGAGACACGTACTAGTACGTTTTCTGACGATTGACACTTGAGTGCGGGTCACTTACTAGTAATAACATGGTTTGTTTGTGGGTACAACAACAACAACAACGGTATATACAGGAAAACGAAGCCGAATGTTCTTGTCTCTTACATAGATTCTGCAAAAATTTAGACAAATAAAAACTAGTTTTTACATCAGTCGATGCGACTGATGTAAAATTAAATAATTTTCGGTCTATTGAGATTTAACTGAATAACTAAATTTAATCTCAAAACGCCAGCTCCAGGTACGATTCTGCTGTGAAAAGTACCCATATACAATGTATTAACTGTAGAAATTATATTTTTGCATATTGATTGTTATTTTTCAATTCTTACAGTTATGTTTGATATGTTCGGAATGATGCATTCTAACATGGATAAATATTTTTCAAATAAGAGGTGTAGAGATGCAAAAGGATAACCATTTCATTGAAATCATTTCACTTTCCATTTTGGGTGTGCTCTGAAAGACTCTTTTTGTAAAAGTTATGACTTCTATTTTTTCAAATAGTAATATTTCTGGTGTTAAGCAGTAATCAAAAGCATGAGTTTATATAGTTAACTTGAACCCACCTCCGCATACCTTAGCAGTATTGCTGTTCGAAATGGACCTAATTCCCAGCCCTAAAAACAAGTTACTAAGGTGAGTAAATCTATATATATATATATAAATGAATTTGTGTCTGTCTGTCTGTGGGTACTCGATAGACTCAAAAACCATGCATCCAATCGCCGTAAAAATTTGGGAAATTATTAGGTACATCCCTGGGAAGGTTTTTGCAAATTTTTAACGTTCGAAATCCATTCCTTCCCCCTTTTTCGAGCATTTCATGTCATTATTCCAAGCATTATTTTCCCCAGTTAAACGCAATCTATTAATTTTTTAATTTATCGCATCAAAACTAAGTGAAAGAAGCAGTATTTCTAGCAATGTGACGTCATCCCAAGAAATTGTTTTAAACGCAGTTTTCCTCGGTTAAAATCAGGAGATTAAAATTTTCAATTTATCACATAATAAATAGGTGAAAATGATATTTTTCTATCATTATGGTGTCATTGCTTTAAATATCTGATTCATTCATTTCTTATTTTATATTATTTAAACATCGTCTGCGTAGTATCAATTCGATTTGACCTGGAAATTGAGATATAAAGTGATTCACTTTCATTTCTATGTGACGCAAATTATAGCATTTTTATATGAGAAGTTATTTTAAATTTAATTCTTAGTTAATTTTTACGTTACAATGAAATGTTTATCAACAATATTTTAACAACAAAAAGTACAAATTTTAGTGACTCTCATGGGTAAATAAAAACCTATCATTTTAATAATACCCACAGTATTTTGAAATTTGACTCCTACATTAAAAAAAGTCGTGGAATTGGGAATTATTATGCAGCGGCTCACGGACAACACAGTGCACTTACTGGACATTCCGCTATTAATAAACTGTTATAATCGTCAACAATCTGAAACATACGAGATTTATTCAGCATTTCTATATTATCTTTAATAGTGGTTCTAAATCTTTCATCGAAATATTTTAAAATTCAGACCGAAGGCTGGGTGCGAAGCAGCTAGTACAAGATAAAGTGATCAATATACATCTACAAAATACATTTCATTGCAATACACAATCTATTATAATCTATATTTCATTATATATTAGATTGAAAATATTTTTCTTGATTATACACTCATGTCCGAAATTATCTTTACATACATCACGGATTTTTCAAAAACTATGAACTGTAATTTTCTGAATTTTAGGAATAACACATAGCATTGAAATACATGAACAGAAAAAATTAAAAGCACTGCATTTAACACATAGTTGTTGCATTGAAGAATAAAATTGATAATAAAAACTAACAAAGAATTTCGGAAAAAATGAGTAGTTAAAAAAAAATGTCTTACAAATTTGAAATGGAATGTGATTTTCACTAACGTGTGAATACAAATCATAACGTGTTTTAATGTTGGCAATAACATTAACTTAGTTCAGAAATTAAGTTTCTATCTTCTAGCCATGCAGTTTTCAGATCATTTACATGTCTAGGAAATAGATGGATATCTAGTGTAATTACTCTTCCAAGGTAGTCCCATAAGTTCTCTATCGGGTAAAGATCAGGAAACTTAGATGAACACCATATTCGCTCAATGTCTTTCCTTTCAAGGAATTCGTAAACAAGGTTTGATCGATGTCGCAAAGCATTATTGTCCATAAATAGAAAGTCTTATATATCTACTTGCTTCTCAAAAGTCATACAGAAAACTCAAACTTCATCCTGATATCACTACCAAACCAGCCACATTCTATATTGTTCGACAGATAATTTCGTGTTCCTGACTCACGAAATAAGCTCTATATCATTTTAAAACATTCTTTTTAATGCTTTTGAGCAGAAAATTACCGGGCCTACTTTTGCGGTTTTTGAATTTCTAAGCAATAGTGTGGAACACATATGAAAGTAAATTTTAATTTATATTTAAAATATTAATCTAAAATTTTGTTTGGTTAGACATTTCACTTTAACACTTTTCATGGTGGTGGACGGTCATCTCGTTTTCCAAGATTATTCGCTGTGCGGTAGGATTGAAATAACTTGTAGTCTGCACAATAAATTTTCATTATTCCGGTGTATTCAAAGAAGTGTTTATTAATTTTTTAGCGCATCCTAGACTATGTCATTTTGGTTTCACAAAATTTCTACAAGAGGGAATTAAACCACACAATTTTCAGACCTTTGACGAAATTTTCTTATCCGTACACCTTGTTACATTTATCGCACATTAAACAAATTTTTTGCATTTTTATAAAAAGAATAGTAATGAAAGAAAACATTTATATTTATTATTATTTATGAAGTAAAACGAAATTTTAAAGGAATTTGATTTTTGTTTCAACTTAGTGCTAGACGAGAACTCTCGGTGCAGGAGGTAAGAGAAAAGCGACATTGCAGCGATAAATGTGTTAAAAGGTGTCTGGACTAATAAACATTGATTTTTTTATATATGTTTTATACGGTAAAGAGGAAAATATTTTGCAAATTTTAATATCATTACGCTTACTCAGAGAACGAAATTTGTAATGAATTATATTTACATCATTTTTTCGTTCTTAAGTAATTTAAACTTTATATAATTTACATATGGAATTTCCCAGGTTTCATACTATTTAGTTTATACACATATATTATAAACTATTATACTTTCTTCCTGAAATTTTGACTTCTGATAAGTTATCCAAGTACCTACATCATATAGTTTAATTATTGTCATATTTCAATTATTGTCATATTGCCATATTTCAGTAATTTTAGTATAAAAAGAACTGATAAAGTTTTCATATTTTTAATTCGTAACTTAACTTACATATATATGAATCTATTCTAAATTACGTATTCTGTAAAGCAGGGGCATAGAGAAAAAGTTTCAACCCCCCCCCCATCACCCTCTCTATTACGCCACTTCTGTAAAGATATATTATCAGTTATAGTTGCGATAAAATTTGCATTGTGAATGAAAAATTTTCTAAAATCTTGACTAAAAAAACTGTTGGAATATTGCTTTAAAAAATGTATTATGACAGACTGCGTATCTCAATATGTGTAAGGTACGCATAAACCAATTTTAAAATTGTCAAAGTGAATTTTTAAAAACTGCTGCTAGAAATAAATTTGTTAAATTTTTTACACAGTCTCGAGACCTCTTAAAGAAACTTTCAGTTTGAAGTAAGAGTTTAAAATCTTGTCTGTTAAAGGAAGATAAGATCGAAGGACAGTTTTTAATAGTTTTCGGTTTGTTATACCCCTCAACACAGGCAGACTTAATACCAATTTTTAATTGAATATAAAATCTCCTCGATTCAAAATATTGTAATTGAATACTACGAAATTGAATAAAAAATTAATGATGTAATAAAAACTGGATTTCACTTTAAATTGTTAAATTTCGAATTATATACTTACTATTAGAGCTTTATTTTTAATTATAAATGAAAAATATCTCTTGTAACATTGTCATCTTAAACCCAAGATATATATATATTTGAGAGTCCTGACTTACTTTTAAATATACATAAACTACAAGAAAAATGACAGATTTTCAATTATTACAAGATGTATAAAAACTATTCTTTGTCATTCAGTTGTTAGCATTTAAGTTTAAATTTAAGATTTTAAGGTGACAAAGGACCTTTAAACTGTTTGACAAAAATATTTTTTCCCTAAAACAAAGTTAAATATATGCTTCACAATGAAATACTTCCAATTGAATAATTATTTTATTTCACAAAACCCGTTATTCGTTCGAAAAACTTATTTTAAAACTTAAATATCTTATATTCCAGTTAATATTTTAACGCTGTCTTAGTGATTTCAAAAGGTTCCAAGTGCATTCCTCTTATTTTAATTAGTCTTTCAAATTTTAGTGTTTGTTACAAAACTAGGTATGTTTTATAAAAAGTAAAATGTTTGTCGCTTTTCAAGTGTTTAATCTATTTATATCTAAGGTTTTAAGAATTCTTATTCTTAGGAACTGCTAAAAAATAGTTGGTAGAATTTTTATGTGTTATTAAAACGAGTTTTTTTTTTCAGAGAAATTAGATGGTAGTCCTATAAACAATCTGCAAAATTTTTGTGCATCTTCTGTTCATTATAATTTTGTCATTTGGGTTCAACATTTTGTGGTTTTTCAAGCCTTGAGCATAAATATACCTTTTCGGCAGATATATTAACTGAAATTAAAACAAATAGCCATATCTGTAATAAAGCTGTAATTTAATGTACTATGGTTATATATAATACCAAGTAAATCTCTTATCACGAATCTAACGATGTTTAAGATGACATCTGAATACTAATGAGTAAGATCTTTAATATTTAAAGTTGTTTGTTTCATATATATTTTACTCCGGGCAGTTAGTAAATAATTTAGTTTTACGAAATTCATCAATATATATTCGGCAGAAATGACTGTGATTAATGAGTTAATAAAGTTGAAAAAACTTAAACTAAAATTCTAATTATTGTATAATTTGGAATATATTTTACTTAAATTCCTGTACAGAAAACCAAAAGACAGTTTTGTTTTTATATAAATGTTAAGCATATAGTGAAAACATGAAGATAGTTCGCTAATATAATGGGCCCTAGGAATATTTTAAATTGACTAGGAGTATTTAATTGTATATGACACAATTATTACAATTCTGAGCATGCACTTGAGTAATGTAGTATATGCATGTAAGTCAAATATATAAATTTAGTGTCAATATATTTATATAACATTTTGTTTAATTCTAATATATAACTGTAGTGACTCATACGTGATATAGAAAAAATTTTGGGTGACTTTAAGTCATTTCGATTGTGTCAAACTTGTAGTCAGTAGCTTATGGGGGCTCATATGTTTTTGTAATTAAAATAATACACTATTATGATCTAAATAAAATTTTAACCCCTTACCTGTAGAATATAATTGAGAAAAACGTGCAAAAATGGGGTTGAAATCTTTAATTTTGTTTATCATCAAAATGTTACAAATATTTTTGAAAAACAAAATGAGACCAGAAAGCTATTTTCAATATACTCACATATGCGGGAAATGTTAATGGAGAGCAGAAATGTTTCCTCAAATTACAGCCAAAATAAATCAAATGACAAAATTTTCTGGATAAATATAACAAACTGATACAACTAAATTATCTACATCAATTGATGTAGATAATTTAGTGTCAACTCCGAGTGTCATGAATTCCATGTCTCTCGGACTCCTTTGAATTTCACAAATCCTTTGCAGTATCCAAGGAACAGCGATCAATGGCGCGAAATTGCCGAACTTTTCGTGTGAAAGTATCTTTATCCATTAGAAAAAGGGCAAATTAAAATTATGCATTGGACGAATCAACTTCGGGCTTTACGGAAATGAAATACCGTTTTTTCTCTTGCTCAAACTCAGGTTGGGCATTCCAAAATTGGAGTTACCTGAACTAAGTTCTGGCGTTACAGACAAGAGGTTAATGTGCAATAAATCATTTTAGAACTCAAACTTGCCTTTTCATATTTTAAAATAAATTAGTACAAAATTTGTATCTTGGAAATGTAACAATATTAATAATGTTCTACAAGAGCAGGATAGCATTCTAGTGCTTAAAGGAACACACACAAAAAAAACCTTTCAAAATGGCATATTTCCAATTTTTTATATCTAAAAATTAAATCTATGAGTGTAATGCAGAGTTCACTTTTCGTAGTCTAATAATTATTTTATTTCACTGAAATCTGTGTTGTGACACACAATTTTTTTTTAAACTTCCTAAAGGCTAATCATCCTAAGACTAAATAATGGCCAAATGATTACGGAGCTGCTCTTCGGCGCAAGAGTTCGTAAACTGGTAACTCACTGCTGGTATGGATGTTCGCAGCCTTTCAAAATGGGCTTTAAGCAGTAAATCCTGGTTTCATAAGCTTTTGTGTAGCTGAAAAGTAGGCCGTAGTGTTCTAAACTACCCAAAAATCCCAAGTCCAATCTTTTTTTCAATCTCTCAAATTTCCGAACATTGTATATTTTTTGCCATAAAATTGAATTTGCTTTTTTAAACGGTTCAGTATTTAGTCGAGTTATAGAATGTACAATACGAATGAACAGTATTTGCAAGATCAAATAATTATTTTACATAAATTATATTTGGCATAAAGGAAAAAACCTTATTTAGGTTTGTTCCTATATTTAATTGTATATATACAGTAAAAAATGACAGCATTTGGCTAATATCAATAAACCAATTAATTTAAAATATTATTTGAACGAGTCAATGTTTGTAAATTATTTATTTTAATAAAATATTCATAGTTTGTAGATTTTAGTGTCTTGTACATTTTACATAGTAACATAATTTTGTAAAACGTACGAAATTTGTTTTGATTGACTGTATATTTGTCAGAAATGTCTCGGGCACTTATCTTACTTGGCAGTTCATATATTGTGACATTAAATATTCATTAAGCAGTGCTTAATGTAGGGGAGGTTGCTCAAATCTTCTTAAGATAAATCCCGAATTATTCAGAAATTACAAATAAAAGCAATTATGGCATCTAAACTGTAGTAAAAATTATTTTCCTCAGTAGTGTACACAGATTTCTTTTTATGGGTGGAGTTCTTTAGACATGCTACAGATATATAAATTTTTATATGTAACCTGGTGGCCATTTTGTCAAATTATGATATGATACAAGTGCTATTATATTATAATTTGGCTGAACGATGGTTAAATGGTACGGCGTTGCTCTTTTGCACCGGAATTCGTGGGTTCGAATCCGACTACTGGCATGGATGTTCATAGCCGTTCAGAATCGGCTTTAAGCAATAAATCCTGGTCTTAATAGCCCTTGTGCAGCAAAATAGTAGTCCTTAGTACTCCAAATCAAATCAAATAAATAAATATATTATAATTTGAAAATATAATGCAAATGCGTAATATTCGCGCTTAAGCCAAAAAAAAAAAGGACCTAAGCCATATAATGAGCTTTTATTAGTATTTGTTTCGGTGAGGTGGGGTTGAACTTTCAACTATATCTCTGTGTACGCTACTCTGGTTCTTATTTATTGCAAAATAAGCACAAATGTATGCATTTTTTATTTTAAAAAAAGTAAATATTTAAAGTAAATAAAGATATAATTTCCTTCGTGTGTCGTGCCACGCATTGCTTAGATCTGTATTTGGATCAATTATTTAAATTCCTATTATTGGAATAGGTCATCAAGATTTGCTTTTAAACAAATAATAACAAATCATTTACCCAGTCATTACATAAGCTAATAATATAAATAGAAAATTATGCAGAAAGTAGCTAAAATCTACATTTTAGTGGCATAGAAGCCGAGTGGTGGTGATCATTTGAAAACAATGACTGACACATCGTTTCACACTGTCACAAGAGATGCTAGCTTTAGTGCTTTAAAATTATTGACAGTGGTATGTCTCGAACAACTTTCCTCTACACTTTTCTGATTTATATACATTTTACGTCTAGTTTATTTATTTATCAGTAGAAATAATTGCTATCTTGAATAATCTTACATCAGTAGTTGTCCATTTGTTTGTTTAAATGGATATGATTTATGTGAGTAAAAAATGAATCTCTTTCAATCTCTTTCTCTTGTATGTCCAGTCACGCTTTGACTTATGATGAATTGGTAAATGAGAGATAAATGATTTTAGGACATAATAAGTAACTTCCTTTATAGTTTGAATACAATTTTTTTTTACTGTTAAATTTGCAGCAGGGATTATCATTGTATAATTAAATAAAACTGTATTATCAGATTGGTAAGTAACAATAAATTAGCTTCTTGTGATTACTAAATGGTTTTATGCTTCCGTGTGTAGTAATTTACGTTTAACATCTACGGTGTAGTTTTTTTAAAAGTAATTTACTTTCTTCTAGCTTAGCGTTAACTAGCTGCTCTTTAAAACAAACGTTCTTATCAGTCTAGTTAGGAAAGTAAATTTTTACGTTAAGATGAGGTAAATTCAGTTTCTTTGCTTCACTATACGTGTTATTTATCTAATGACATACCTTTAGTTTCATAAAGTCTATGTATTTGTATGGATAGATGTGTAGAATGTAATGTGGCTTAAAAGTCAAATACACATCGTTTTGCTTTTCGCTGCTTTGTATGTATCAAATATTAAACACAATTTGCCAATCGAAAGATGTATGTTCGTCATGTTTCCTTTACTATCCATCTTAGATTACAGATGGTTTGAGGTCCTCTATAGAAATTTTATGAATACCAGCTGTTAACATTTAGCTTCATAAAACTAAAAAAGAATTCCATGCATGAGTAAGGACCTTATCTAGATGAAAAATACAAGAAGTCATTTTTGTTCCCGTTTAACCCTTTAAAGGTCACTCAAATAAATTTGAGGGAATTTAATGTAATAAGTTTATAAATGATATCTCTGAACCTTGTAAATGTAAAATATATGATAAGTTTTCTTTACATTCCTTAGGAGGGTTTGCCTTTGAGGATACCTAAGAAGGGTTTGAGGAGTGATTTAACTGTCTAATCCTCCCCTTGTACAGCTTGAACATTATGCTTTTTTAAAAGTTTAACTATACTGAGAGAACAATAAATAATAATCATTAAAATGGTATAATAATGGTATAATAAGTAAATAGCTTAACAATTTATAAGTGTTGTTTGTATAGATACATTTATTTGGGGTCAAATGTAAGATAGATTGAATTACTGACTTCTCTCAGGTACAGTAAGTTTAAATACGTATATTTCAAAAGAAAAAATAAATTAAATGTAGAGCTATCATCTGTTGTAATGTTTAAAATGTCAAAAGCATTAAAAAAATCGAAAAATCATCCATGTCTCCAAAAAGTTTTCTTTTAATTGCAGAAGCTCTTGATTCTACATCATTGGCTTCCATGCATCACAGATGTATGAGATTAGAGCCATAAATGATTATAAAAAGATAAAGTAAAGTACTCCAAAAAGTGAAGTTAAAAAAATGTTTAATGGGTGGTTTTGCTACGAAACCACTGTGCTCTAAAGGGTTAAACTTCATTAATATTTAACTTATTAACACCTGAATCATTTCTAATGAACGCATATTGGAGAATATCTTAAATTTACGGACTTTTTAAGGTTAAAAAATATTTTTAAACGATGTTGGGTATTAAAACCTGTTTCCCTCAATGATGAGCTGTAACTTTAAACATCCAAGTATTTAGGATACTAGTTATGAAGAAAAATTTCACAATAGCAGATTTATTTAATATCATAAGTAAACAAAGTATGATTAAGTGAAATTTTATAATAACTGTAGCTATTCATCCTGATTTCAGTAGATGACTGAAACTATTGACTTGATCATCTCTAAAAGTATATTCCGGATGAGGCACGAAAACTCTAAAACGACGATTCTAATGATAAAATTATAAATAGCAAATACTTAAAACGGTTGGAGATTGTTCATAGGATTTCAATACACCTTTTCAAAAATTAAAATATCATTCCATAAAAATGAAACGCTAGAGGGACGCTAGATGTTTATGGGTAAGGAGAAAAGTATACTTTAGTTTTGTGAAAAACTGTAACAGATCGTAATCAATTCAATCATCAGGTATATAAAAGGCATTTAATTTTGTATAATAATTTATCATTGACCTAAATTAATAATATGAGACCACTGTACTTCAGACTTCTGTCTCTGTGCATTGTAACAATAGGAATTGGCACATATGAATTATTCTCTGGTGTCTTCAGTATCTTATTTTGTTGACAATTTCTCTTTCTGCTTGAAAGTTTCTTTATACCTGGTCTAAATGATAAAAAGTTGTGTTTTAGCAATTTTGATGCATTTAAAAGTTACTTATGAGTATCATACAAAGTGTAAATAGTAAATCGAATATATCAAGTGGAAGGGTTTGAAGTTTATGCAAGCTTTTTAATTTCGAATTTTTAGCTATACCTTTAATACCGAGAAGGTATTCTATTAATTAAAATCTAAAGAGTGTGGAAAATAAAAGCTAATAAATGTGTTACTTTCTCCAAAATAAATGCTCAATCTCCCATATTTTCCTATTCATCTTTATCTAATTTTAAATACGATATCTAAGTAATGATATATATTTACCTCCATTTAAGTAAATATGCGAATAAATGAAGTAAGAAACAATTCAGAGATTTATAAGAATCTGTTTTCTTCCAAAGAAGTTTGTATATTTTATGCCTTTATTTCTCTTTGATGGGAATAATAAATCATTTATTTATAATTACCTGCTTTGTAACATACAACTAATCAGTTATAAATGATTTTAACTTTTTTCTACTATTTTTTATGAAGTTCTTTTAATGTATACATCGAATGAGTAAACAAAGCATTTAGAATGCTATTAGATAATATTTATTTTCCACATTATATTTCTTTAGTATCAAATGATCTAAATTCAAAACTTAAGGTAATAATGGACATTACAAAACGTTTTTGTAAAACTATTGATTTTGAGTTATGAAAATTTGTACAGATATACACAGAATAACTAAGTTAATCGCATTAATTTTTTATGAAACTTTTCGGACCAATTTTTTAAAGTATTAAGTTTTTAAAATGCTTCATATGGCTTTTTCGTAGATTCCTGGTAAATAATTCTCCAACATTTCTAATTTACACTGAAAACATATAGGTATACTCATTTTAGTATACGACTTAATTTAGTTTATGAAAACTTCATTAACACTTTTAGAAGTCCAAATTTTTTAGGGATTCAACATACAGACCTTAAAATCATTTCATTGTAATTCACTTCTCAGTCATTTTACAAATTAGGTCTTATGTTCAAAATACAATATTAAGTAACAATAAGGCAAAATCAGGGAATGGGATTGATATAGTTTTGTTTTAGTTTCTATGTGAACAAAAGTTTTATAACTCTGGTTGAATGTTTTACTGAACGCTTTGAAACGTCCACCATTCTCTTAATACTTTTTATCTCCATTTTAAACCGACAAGATATACGGTTTTTGTTTTTCATACAATATGTTTGAAGTCGAATCTACTTTAAATTATAGACCTTGAATCATTAGTACTGATCTTAAAAAACAATTATAACGCAGTCTGGTAACCAATCATCTGAAATGTATATAAGACTCTCCATTGATGCAATCGTCTAATAATTAATATATAACAGTGAAGCATAATTTCAAAATCTGTTGAAATTAGATTTTTCATTTAGTTAATTTCAGTTAATTTTAGTTAGTTTCATATAGTTAAACCAGCGAGTCACAGAGCTAGTGGTTTTTAATAAATAAAATTGAACCAACAAATTTGCAAGTTTTATTACTATTATTATGCAATATGTAAAAATTTTCTTGGAGATTTCGTCAATATATCTGTACATCGGAATAAAGGCGCACTATATCTCAAATTTCAAATTTCACAGGAGAGAATAAAGTATTCTTTACAGATATGCTTCATTTGGGCTGTTTTTTCTGCAAAGTTTTATAAGGGTATTAGAGATTATAAGGTAGACACAGTGCCTGTAAAAAGACGAAAATAGCTAGAAATAAGATGTTTTATGTAACGATATAGCGCTCTTTACTTCGAAACCATGTTGGATCACAGAGGCTTTTTTAATTCGTTAAATCCCCAAATTTTAGCAAATTGAGATATGTTTTTACCTTAAAAACTATCATATACAAATATTTTTAATTTAATTTTTTAATGGCCACAATGCCCTTATCTTCCGATGTACAGATATATTTGTTACATTTATTGTTCTTTCGTTGATAGAAAGCACTGAACATTAATTACAGATTACACTTTCTTTTATCTTGTTATAACCCTTTTTTCTTTTCATGGCTAAAAAAAATCTTAAAAATGACGTAACTCCATCAAAAATATGAAATTTACAAAAATTAATAAAATTTTTCCAAGTGAAACACTTGTTTACTTTTTTAAAACCTGTTCATTATTGTATGTACTTATTTTAAAACTAAATCATACTTTACAGTTAAATATTTTAAAAATCGTTTTAGTGATGGTAAAATGTATTTACAGGTATTTATTTTTCCTTTTCAAACTATTTAACATTGCTTACTACTTTGTTTGTCATAAACCTGCATATGGATTTGTAATACCTGAAGTATTTTGTAAAGCAGAGGATTTAATACTATGAAATAACTAAAAAAACATGGTAAAACCTTGTGTTATTCGGAACTATTATTTTATACAATTTTTAACATAAATGAAAATTGATCCAAGGTTTGTTTCTATATAAGTGTAAAGCATATGGTGAAAAAAAAAACTAGTTAATGTGCAGTACACTAGAAACGGTGCTAAGGAATGTTGATAAAAAGTTCAATTTATATTAAATTGTTTCGTATTTTTTTGTACTGTTGTGAATTCAAATTCTTGATACCACAGACATGAATTCACTTTCTACAAATTCTGTTTCTTAATGCGTCAGCATTATCGTAAGGTAGGTGTTATCATAAGAAATAGGAATAGGAGAGTGAAGTATAATTCACACGAGGTTTTAATTTAGTTGTATTTTGATATTTCCGAACCTTACTATTTTAACATTTTGTCATTAAATTTTTATCCTTGCCTCAACGGTTAAAATTTGCCGCATACAACTTCAGAATTTTATTATTTAAACCAAGCACTCAGTATATGAAATGAAGAAATGAATTCAAATGCTTTAATTAAGCAAAATTATATATTTTAGTTTATCTATTTTAAATAACAATATTATCCGTATTATAATAACAGCGATAAAAGATTAATATTTTGAAATCTGAAAATAAAGTACTAATCAAGTACCTTACCCCTCTACTATTCATAGTTCTACATAAATACATCATAAGGTGTCATTCGTGCACCACAAACTACTTTTCCTTCGTTTTTTAAGAATCGAATTACATTTATAGAAAACAATATCATTACCTCAATTTATTGTTATTAAAGAGGCAGCGGATTTTCAGCAGTACTAAAAGCATCTCAAAATGTATCTCATTGAATTATGAATTATAACCAAGATATAAAAGGGTTTTTAGTATCTAGAAATAACACAATTGGTATTATCACAACGTTGTATTACTAACTGATATACAATTAGTATACCCAAACTTATTATATCAATTAATTATATATACAATTAGTATTTTAGTAACAGACATTTCAATTAATAATTTTAAACGTTTGAGAATAAAGGTTTTGAATTTTATGAATATTTTAAACTATACAGGTACATTTCAAACCATCATATCTATTTGAAATTTATTATTTACTCTAACTTTGAAGGTTAAAATACTTTTTGGAGCACATGATTTATAAATTCTGTATTTATAGAGAACTGTTACCTTTTTACTGAAACAATGAATATTTTTATTATAATTATTTCTTCTTTTTATATTTTGTTCGAAGGCTTAATAGGAAATAATTATTATTCTAAAGTTTAAAATATATTTATATAATTGGAAATAACCGTATTACGCATGAAAGGACTGTGTATAGAGCATTTACAGTAAATCTCATTATCAAAAAATTGTTAATTAATAGCTCCAAAAGTAATTATTATTTTAATTTTTAATTTTAACCTATTTTAAATATATTTAAAGTGATATGTACCTTTTAAGAGATAATTAAATTTTAAACGATAAAAGTTAAAAGTTCACTTTTGTCTTAAGGACTTTAAGCTTCCATATTTTCTTAACGTATCTATCAAAACTTATCCTTCCTAGTTAAAAAGGAGGAAAAGATAAGGAAATAATACACAAATAAAGTCTTTAACATTTTGAACAGCCGAACGACGCAGAATGTTTAAAGTGCTGATCTTCTTTACCAGAGTTCGGGGGTTCGAATCTCACTGTGACATGGATGTTTATAGCCTTTCGGAATCGGCTTTAAGCAGTAGGTCTTGGTTTCATTAGCCCTCCTTTTTCAAAAAGTAGACCGTAGCACCCTAAAACCAATCCAATCTAAACCTTTTGAACAGCTCACAAGCTAAAGTTTAACAGTGTATATATGTACAGTGTATTTTGTGATGAACATTTTCTATTTGTAAAAAATAGTGTTAAAATTAAGGTTTATTATAAAAAAAAATAAAATCTTATTTACTGAGTTATAAACAGTTTGCAATGATATGTATATCTTGATACTTTAGAGTTTGTAACATATGAAATGGGTTGCAGCTTAATATACAAATATAATATGTAAAATAATGTCAGCTTAACAATTGTACGGATACTCAATAGTTTTGTCTTATATGTCTGTCTCACAAACTTAATTTATTATTAAGTTATTTTATGGTTTAGAAAGAAATTTTATTCTACTCCCTAGTCAATAATTCAAGACATTTTACAACGATTTTTTTCCTTTAACTCATTCAACTGTATTTATCTCAGTTAAATTTGAATAAAGTTGGTGAGATTTATTTTTAATGTGCGATTAAAATTTTAGTACAATGTTCCTTATATTGAAGATAATTTTTACTATTCTTCCAAATTGATTGGAACTTCCGTAGATTTGTCCTGTCTATTCTTTCTTGGTTTACAATCTTTTTGTGCAAGATTTAGAATTTTTTTAAACTAAAGGGAGCCAATTTTTAATCCCGCTGCCATTAAAGGAAATAATCCTTTTTTTAAAAAAATAAGTCGAATTTCGTAGGTATCGAATTCCATAGCCGAAGCCATACAACCATTTTTATAAAAAATAAAACATGTTAACCCTTTGTCTCTCCTGTACATCAAATATGATGTACACATCTAATGTTTTATGTGCTTGTCTATCACATGTGATACACTATGAACTATTCTACATACAAGCATTTACAAATTTTGTGTACCACATGGGATGTACAAGCTTATAAAGCATTAGCTGTGTATATCATATATGATGTACAGGACAGGCAAAGAGTTAAATACAGTATACTTGTCTTGTATGGAGCTTATAGTTACATTTGCGACTCTGACACTATCTTTTGGCTTAGGCTAGTTGGATAGTCTAATTTCTATGTAACTTTCGGCATGTGTGGATGATAATGACAATGTAACACAAACCTTTTCTACTCTTAAGTATGCTTCTCTTTTCTCGCCCTTGCCAATTGTAAAGTGAATCAGTGTAATCATAAATGATTAAGTAAATAGAATAAATCCTTTTTAAATAAAAAAAACAGAGCTCCACACCCCTTTTCTTGAAATTAATTTTCATAGATATGAAATAGTGATATAAACCTACTGGATCAATCATTTCTGATAGTAAAATACTTCCTGAAATACGAGACCACCTCATATTAATTAAATAAAGCCTACACATTGAACAGGTTTATCAATTCTAACTATATTTAGAGGAAAATTCTTAGTCTGCAAAACACTTATTAAAATTCTTTTAATATGTGCATCGAATTGTTAATTTTGAAACAAACCATACAAAATATTTTGGATGGTATATATGAGGATAATAATTGGAAAAGAAGGTACAACTTTGAATTTTTTTAAATGTACAGACTAAAATTATAAAATATATAAGTTAGTAGAATGAATTGGATAGTCAAAATTTTATTATTTAAACCAGCACTCAGTATATGAAACGAAAAAATTAATTCGAATGCTTTAATCAATCAAATTATATATTTTAGATTCTTATCTATTTTAAATAACAGTATTATCCGTATTATAATAATAGCGATAAAAGATTAATATTTTAAAAACTGAGATTAAAGTACTAATCAACTACCTTACCCCTCTACTATTCATAGTTCTACATAAATACTTCTTAAAGTTCATTCGTGCACCACAAACTACTTTTCTTTCGTTTTTACAAAATCGAATTACATTTATAGAAAACAATATTACCTTAATTAACTATTATTAAGGAGGCAGCGGATTTTCAGCAGAACAAAACACAGCTCAAAATTTATCTCGTTGAATTATGAATTATAACTAAAATATAAAAGGGTTTTTTAGTATCTAGAAATAATGCAATTGGTATTTCCACAGCGTTGTAGTACTAGCTGATATACAATTAGTATAACAAAACGTATTAAATATGTTTATGATATATACATTAATGATATACACAATTAGTATTTTAGTAACATACATTTCAATTTAAACGTTTTTTAAATTTTAAACGTACTTTTATGCTGTAATACTAGTTCTATACATGATATAATGATGGAAATTACAAAAGGCTCCTCGTTCTTATCTATATTTCGAAATGCAATAAGATAGAAATGTCGAATTTTCAATTAAATTTCGCCGATTTGAAAGTCCATTGTCTCCCAAACCTCTCGATGCCTAGCATTCGTTCTTAGGATAGTTAAAAAATAGTTTTAACATTTATTTTCTCTGAATGAGTTTTTCTTTTCATCGAAGGTAGGTGCAATCCTCTAAACTCTATCAAATTTTCGAGTATCTGCTATAATTCATAATTTTGTAATGTGGATCGACAATTTACGAGTTTTCGAGCCTCACACAAATTTTTCGGCAGGTAAATCATGACGAATAGGTATATGTGTTATATAACCTCTTTTTCAGTACTTTATTTACTTGTGATGCCAAATAAAATAACTTATCATACAGGTTTATACGTTATGTATATAGTATTCTATGTTTAAAAGACAGCTGTTCACTGATGGTGCACACTGTACTATCCATAGTTATTTAAATTTTACATTTGTTTTACACTGTGCATTCTATAATAACCTATATTTAAAATATTCCTCAATATATATTCAGCAAGAATGATTCAGGCATAATTGGATTAATTCTAAACGTTATCATATTCTTGTGGAACGTTGTTACGACTTTTGTGTCTGCAAGACATTTTTAAAATTTAATTAAAAGAAAAGAAAAAAACTAATGTAATCTTTTACTTAAAAAAATTATAAACTTTCTGGCAGATTGTTATTTTAACTATAAAAAGCTGTACTCGTAAGGATAGTGTTTTAGGGTTAAGGAAAAAAATTGGAGATTGAGGAATAGAAATAATACGTTATGCAGAAAAATCTTCAAAGGAAGAACTAGCTTACCCTGTGCGGTCTGTCTAGTTATGATAAAAAGTAGCTTGTACATCTTTTTTTGTGTTTCAAATGTGTTTAATTCCATCTCTGATACTTTCACGTTGATTTGATTTTTCTACTTTGTCCGTATAGATTGCATATTAAGGGTCGTTTCATAAACCTTTTATAGTTATACCCGCTTTATACTTTCCGATCTGACGAACCTTCCTTCATTGATCTGAAATACCTTATTCATTTCGGCAGTTATATGAAATTGAACAGAATGGTGAAAACTGAATACCACTTAAAGTCAGTGGAAGAAACCATTAAAGTTTAAAAATTAGGATAAAGATCATCTGTTCTGTTTCGAGTTACCATGAATGTAAAGCGAAGTGAATGAATGTTATCCGTAATTTGCTTAAAACGTGTTATTTTCGAGCACGAAATTTGTAACTTATCGGAACAAACATTCCTTTGCCCACAGTGCTATTATTTTACCCGTCTGTTCAATAGGTAGATGACAAATTACCCAATTAGTTCTCCCTCAGGTTTTTCCGATGTTGAATTCGTGAAGCCCCCTAATAGTAAGATAAAAGATCAAAATCCTTTTCGAACGCGACATATGGACAAGTAAAGTAATTCAGTATCTATTCCAGAACCGATAAAGAAAGCGGCCATTTCAAATTAACCAAAATTGGATTTTTCCCGAATTGAACGAGTTCTGGTCATTCTCAATTTTGCCTGACATGCACCGAACATCTTTTTCTGAATCGAATACCTTCTCTGGGAGCCCTTACTCTGGTTCGAATCGCCTATCACGCTTCATCAATTTGGCCAAGGGGAGAACCTTTACTTCGGAGCTCAATCCTTGAGAAATAGCAGTTCGATATACCGAACGTCTCCATAGTGATGGATGTAAACAAATGAAGGTAGAATACCTAGAACAACACCGACAGGGTGTGGACGGGGTGGGAAGGAATCACAGACATTAGAACGCTTTTCAATGTCTTTCCCAGACGTGACGCTCAAGAAAATTGGTTGCACGGAGGGAATTTGAATTTTTATCTGTTTAATGCTGGTCGCCATTTTGAATTATCAATCAGCATTGTGACATGTGAAAATCACATTTTAATATCTTGCCAAGAGGTATTTTGGGATTACTGATTGCCTAGTGGATTTGTATAGAATATCACTTGGCCCCACCTTAATTACTATGTGCGTCATGTCATTACAGTCTAAAAGCAACTCTAATATTAGGCAAACTGCCATTTTAAAATCCCTTGAGGAAAAAATTGATGGTGTTGTAACGACAGCCTCAAAATCACCCTGACTGTTTCCTTTTGGCGTTTTCTTGGTGTTAATGTCGAGTAACAGGGGATAATTTTGAATAGTCACGTAACCCCTTGTGACATGCTTATGTATAAAACTATCAAAAAGTTGCATAACGTGATAAGCATCTAATATTTCTCAGTAATATTACAGATAAACACGAATAAAGATTTTAAAGTTTGCATTTATTTTATAATTTTAATAAATTAATACTCTTGCACCAAACTGGACCCCCAAGGGCTTTATGTTTAATGATTTAATTTGCCGTCCACCATTCCTATTACTCAACGTAATATTTATGATGGGTGGTAAAAGAAGCAGTTTTAAATAGTCAAATTATTGTTTCTAATTATTGTTGACAAATGTTTTGTTTGATTTAGATCACTGAGGTCTACTCTTTTGCAACACGAGGGCTAATGAGACTGGACAAACACTATAAAACATTATTTTCGGGTCATTTTTCTTTGTATATAATACATTACACAAGGTTATCGGACGTTCACGACAGTTGTAGATGGGTTTAACGCTTTCAACATCCTTGTTGTATATCAGCACCAGCCGGGTTTGTTGAAGAATCTCCTTTGGTAGGATAGTAAGGCATAAATGTTGAGTTGTGATTTGATTCAGGCAGAAGTCATCTGAAGTAATTTATGTACTAACTGTGGAAATTAGTTTAAAGACTCCTTTGTCATTCATTTCCCATTCTATTTGCCACTGCTTGATGAGTTCTTGTCTCATTGCGTTTTTCATTTGGAATGGTGAGTATTTGATGGTGATGTCAACTTCTGTTTTTGTCTTTGCTGGTTTGACCATTTGGTCCATTTTTTCATTGTACAGTGTGCCTTGATCCAGTAGAGCTTGCATCTATTATTTAAGTTGAAAAGCTCTTGCTTTATTGATGCCACAGTAGTACTATCAAGTAGTTTGGTTCTACGATTGGCGTTGGAATCCAATCTTAGAACTTGAGATGATTTTGAAGAACTCTATTGGAAACTTGATGGCTAGTAACTCTGTAGTGAATACAGAAACGTTATTACTCAGTCAAATAACTTCTTCATATGTAATCTTATTCTGAACTATTAATATGTATGCAAATCTATCTTGGTTGTTTGTCTTGAAATCATCTGAGTAAATCATTACTGGATAGATCTTGACGTTTTTCCCTCTATAATTACGTTGTCCAGGGTATGTTGTTTTCACAGGGTTTTTTTTTCTAGAGTAATAAATAATATGAATCTAAATTTTAAAGTTAATGGGAAAAATTCTTCTAAATATCCAGCTAAAATAGTGTAAGACAAACTGTACCTTCACTGTAAAGTGATAAGGAATGTTGATCTAGTATTGTTCAATGCAATTACTACAAAGATGTTCCAGGTAACTAATGCTTTTCTGAATTACTGAGAGTAGTGGACTATTCCATTTTAGCAATATAGTCTCGTTTATTGTAAAATTTTGACCAAAAATAATTTCTATGTATTCAGTCAGGTTTAATTTTGAGAACTTACTAATGTTTCATTCGAAGAACTTCGCCATTTTCGAAGAGCTTTTTTACCAGCAGGGAACGACATGATCTACCATAATTTTCATCAATAAGGACTGAGGGCCTGTAACATACCGGAAACAACTGAAATAGGGTTCAAAATCTTCCTGTCTGTACCTGTTTCATTAACATAACTACTGTTCTTTCGTTGAACAAGGTGATGCACTCAGCCCCAACTCCGTGATATCCTTCTAAATCATCGCTATTGATAAATTATTATGCTTCACATTCTAGCAAAATCCAACTTCAATGACTAACACTTAACCATCTCTACATATGATACATGAAAATCAAATTTTAAAAAGTTATAAATTGTTGTATCGAAAAAAGTGCAGTTATTTTATTATAAAATTTACGCAAAATTTTATTATAAAATTTGGGAGACTAAGTAAAAAATTGAATTTTTCTGTTCACATTTTAACTGCAAATCACAGTTCCTACATCTATATTAAACTTTTAGTATGTGTTTCATAAGTAATTATGGGTGTAAGTGCATTTTGTTTCACTGTCCTTATGAGACCTTCTGTGGATTTTCAGTTTTACTGGACCAACGAATATTTTGATAAAAATATTTGTTTCAAACACAATTTCAAAATATTTCAAACTAAGAATTTATCTTATGCGGCAAATGCTCTACAAAAACTGACTTTTTCTCTTTCGTACTTTGTCAGTGTTGAATAAAAAAGCGCTATAAATCTCAGTTTAGCGTCTTTATTACTTACAGTTCATAAATTCAGGCAGAGTACATAAGTTATATTTTATTTTAGAGAGCTTCCATCACGTAGTTTACTGAACCCATTTCTAGCACGTTGTTACTAGAAATAACTCTATTATTATTAAATTTCCTTTCATTTTTTATTTCATTCAGGAAAATTCTAAAACTGTTTTGTTTCAGACAAGTTTGAAAATATGTTATAATGAAAATGCCAAAGGTTTTCCCTCAGTGTTAGAAGTCTTTCCAGTCCAAAAGCTGAAAGAAAAATTAATGTTCGATTTTTAACACAAAATATGGGTTTTAATTCTTTTTCACTGCAGAGACACTTGTCTTTATTACCACTTGCCTGTAGAATACCTTTGATGTTGTTGGCCATTTTATTATGGTTGTACCATACAAGCAGGTGATCAACTTTACCTAGAACCATAAAGGGACAGCACTAATTCAGACCTTTCTCCGGAACTGAATCCAAACCCATCGCGTGTATGCACTACATGTTGACCGTTGCACAATATGGCCGGCCCAAATCTTTGTTAATAAATGTATACAGGGTATTTCAGAGAAAGAAAATAGAAGCTTTTTAATAACATTTATACCTAAAGACATCTAAAGAGTTTTAAATATTAGAAAAGGAGTAAGATTTCTATGGAATTTATAGAAGAAATTTTTAATTTTATCTTTAATTTTTACTCAATTACAAATATGTTCTTAAATTTAAATTTTATTTATAAATTGACTTCAAAGATAAGCCTGACATTTTATATAATTATGATAGAAATTTTTTTAAGCGTTTGCAGTGTAATATGGAAGATTACTTAAAAGGTTAAACCATATAAATGCCTCTACAATCTCTTGGGAATAAGTTGGTCCCATGTGAAAGATTTCTCCTAAAATTTAACTATGTCACAAATGCAATTAGATTGTTTTCAGAGAGCATGTTGTCGATTTAAATTACAAGATAATATCGGAGCGAAGTTGTTTTGCATCAAAAAGCAAGTCCAGGGTCTTGTCTAACTCCTGTAGAATCTGTGGTGCGTTATCGGAAAATACCAAATGAGCTTGTCCCCTTCTAGATATTTGCATTTTTGATCTCCTTCTCTTCTTTCGTGACAATAGACACCGCATGTCAGATTTCTAGATACAAGTCTAAACTGAATGTGGGACAGAAAATTAAAAATGTTCTGGGGAATAAAAAAGAGGGAATGCCCATTTGGGTAGCAGAGTCCTGCACGGATAAACCCATCACTTGCATATTCAGATTTGGAAGATTAAGCCCACTTCGAACCTTGCGAAATCTCTTTAAAAGGAAATTCGGAATCGAGTATGTGTATTATTCTCTGCAGACATCACTGTAACAGTCTTTAATCTGTCATGCTTAAGTGCCCACATCAGGAAAGGATCACATGATGATGAGTAGGTATAATGATTCATCAATAAATCCTTTGTCTGTCCTTCAAACCGATCGCAGTCATGAAATTCAATATTCTGTTTTTTAATGATGGGACATTCTTAGAAGGCCACTCCTAAAAATAATTATATGGTAACGTAATATCTGGTATCATGGTAGTTAAAATTCACATAAATCGGTAACAACTAACAATTAAAATGTATAACTACTGACCAAATAAAATAATGAATGATAGCTGCATATAGTTAAGTTTCTCAGGAGTATTTCACTGTTAACGGATTTTTGGAGCCGTCTGAAATTCGGTCAAGGTTTTTATTTCGGTTTAATATCAATGAAAAACAATGCAAGGTTCTTGATTTCGTGGTAATGTAGCTGTTAATCAGACTATGCATAATTTGCACAATACCAGGGTATTTTTCATTGTCTTATTTTTTTAGCCGATTGAATTTTTGCACCTGTCGCCATTATTGGTGACCTGTACAAACAAATAGTAGCTTTCATTTGTCGGTGTTATGCCTTATACTTGACACAATGTTTTACATCTTACACTATTCAACAATTATGTTTTAAAGACACACGTGTCAATTTAACTATTTAAACTGTTTTGGGGAAAATAATAGAAAATTACAATACGTTTGATTTAAATCGGCTTGTTTGGATAAAATGCACAAAATGTTTTGCTATAAAAGGTTATGCTTCATGCACCACACTATCATTATTACTATATTTATCAAGTTGCATTCTTGTATCTCTCACTTGTAATTATCAGTACAAATATAGGTCGTCTCTCATTATCCACTCTCGTCACATTGTATTTAAGGATTATCTTCAAGATGCATGCACAAATTTAAATCCTGTTATTTGAAACGACTTCGGGTGATACGATGTATCTGTCAGCGTCTTTGAATTAAGTGCGAAAATTTCTAAGGAAATTTAGTCAAACTTGTTTATTTGTGATCATGTGACTTTCGTTTTTCATTCACGCTGTAACATGTGAGTAGATTAAACCTGGGTAGCCCGGAATTTTAGAGTAAAAATATGCACTAAAATCTGCAATAATTTTGCATGTGACCAACATATCGCCACATTGTACGATGTCTAAGAAGGATGCTCAGAGTACAATATTGAAGGCTGACCACGCAAAATTAGTGAAACTTTTAGCAAGAGCAGAGGACAGGGTCTTTAGACTTTCAAAGTGAAAGGGAGCTTCCATGCTTTACAGTTTCTGTGGCAAATTCCCAAAAAGAAACTCTGAACTTAAAACATAGGAAAGTTTTTTCTAAATTATTTCCGAGAGAATATAATACAGAATCGCTACTCGGATCGTCGCTCAAAAAAGTGAGCTCTCATCCTTATGTATCATCAGCGGTTCTACTCAAATCTTCCTGTAATTCTCTTGGTCTCTCAATGCGCATTCATAAAAAAATATATACTTAAAGAGGCTAGCTTCTTTTTCTCTATTCAGTAGGATTGGAACAAGAATATTCCTTCAACACAGTATCGTTTGATTTCCTTATGATACTCTTACTCCTTTTCCCTTGACTTTTTCAGTCTTGATTTAAATTTAAAGAATCTGGTTATCACAATATTCCCCAATGGGAGTTAAATTTACTTTAATTCTTAACAAGATTAAATAGATTATTTAGCACCTTTAAAATCACATATTAAAATAGAGAAATTTGTTGCAACGTCACGAACTACTATAATGCCCTTCTCATTCATTTTCATGTGTACAACAACCAATAGACAAACAGTAAACTTCCATACCTTTTGAAACTAAAGCCAGAATTGTCACAAGTTGAGATTTGCCCTGCTGCGTGAAATCGCCTTATTGTGTTCCTCTTTCACCATTCGGTGTAATCAACCGAACTTTGGAATATCTTTTAACTGGATATCAAAGAATGGAGATCCTAAGAAAATGAACAGTGGAGCACAGTGACTCGTTTTTAACAAAAGATCACAAATCTAATAGCTAACGGGCCAGAAATGCATGAATAGGTGAGGGCTGCTTTTTGGTACGAGACCGTGTATTCGAATCAGACTACCAAAAGTGTTTTTAGCAGCCAACTGAATCAGATTTAATCAGTATGCCCAGTCTCATTACCTCTTGTGTAGAAAAAAAGTTGATCGTAGCACTCAAAATCAAATCGATAACTTACGGGGGATGGAAAGAAAAGGTACGATCCAACGAAAAGAAAACAAATAGGTGCTTTTGTTGGTAATAACTCAAAAATTTTATAGAGTCTAGCCTTGACTTGAATGCATGTAGCCATTTAAAAAAGAATCTAAGCAATTGTTCTCAGCTAATGAATCCTTGACTAGCAAAACACTCACATTTTCCTTTTCAGAAAATAACTCAAAAAGAAATAGTTTCCCTTTTATTCATATAAAAGAAAATGAAGGAACTTTTACCTGATATAGAGTAAAATATTATTTGGAAATAGCATATCACTGCATCGATGTCTCTGTTCAAGTTAAGTTATTTTTCACATTTCTCTCATTCTCATTGAAAGCTGAAATTTGGAAACTAATTTTTAATTTTGTGCAACTGTTGTACAAATGAATAGAAGTTCCCAATTCCCCATGTGGAAAGCTTCAGAGCCCACTTATGGGTAGTACCACTCTTCGGGAACACATGATTTAGAATGATTTCAAATAAATCTTAGTAAACATAGAAATGATTTTCTTGAGTGTAGAAACATTAAAATGCTTACAGTTAAAAAAATTATTTAATACATTACTATCAGCCTTTTAATGGCAATATTTAAAAAATAATCATACACTATTTAAATATATTTAATGAGATATAAGAATAATAATTTTACACGCTACAAAAACACTTAAAATTTGAAAATCTACAAGTGGTAAAAACGTGGTACCTAACGCTTTTTAACAAGCATAAAAACAAGGAAAAATAAAACTCCTAGGTTTCCTTCATAAATCAAGTTAAAAGTTTAACTGTTGCTACGAGAAATAATACACATATATAAACTGGTTTCCATTCTAACTCGCTTGGATCTCTGAAATAGATTATAATTAATTTTCGTCAAATATTTCTCTTATATGAAACGAAAGATCACATTTTCAGAGTTGAAAATTTGTGAAACTGCTGTCAAAACGCCGTGAAAATGAGCAATGGCTGTCCGAAGTATAATGTCTTATATCTAATATTTTCATCAATCATCACTTGGAGCATTTCAGCATCATGAATTAAAAATTTTCTTTCGGCTAATAAATATGAAAATGTCTAGCTAGTTCGATCAAGTCTATGTACTCGTTGCACTCAATTTATCTAAAAGGAATTTATGGGCGTAATGTTCTTGGCCTACTTTAAAAGGGATCGCGAAGGTTCTATATATGCCGACATTTCAGAATCCTTGCAATTAACATAAAGAAAAGCACAAGCAAGCTAAACGACTTTAAATTAATTCCCAACATATAATTTACTTATTTCAATTTACACCACTGTAGGGAGGGCGTGGTACAATGTAAGATAATGTATGTGTATTAGATTCAGGATTAAAAATAAGTGAAATCAGTAAAGATATTTTTAGTTGTTTACATGGTCTTTGCCAGGATGTAATTCAGAGAGGGGGGGAACTGGACTGAACCTCACCCCTGATATTTCACTATATTTTAACTAAACACATAAAATATAATAATAAAAGGTTATGTAAAATTTTATATTAATGTTTAATATATTTAATATTAATAACTGCATTAGAAACGAAACTCCTATTTGCAAGAAATGTACCAAGAAGGAATGACGAGATTACGATGAAATTTTCAGCAAATGCTAAGAATAGTGCGTTATGCGAAAGATTAACATTTCAGAGTCACCACAAGTGACTACAACATAGGTCACTCCTGCTAAAACCGTATAGAAGACTATAGTGGGAAGTTGAAAATACGTTGAACTAGTGGGCTTGACCTAGAAAGTTCAAGACAAAAACCTTTCAAAGACGTTGAGAATATTCTCTAGTTATCTGCTAGTGGTAAACATTAGGTGAGACGCAACTTCGATGAAGAAGGCGACATTTTACAAGTTATGGAGTTTGTACGGGGGGAGAATCATCGGTTTTCATGAAGGATTTTCTTGTCGTGTAGAAGCAGATTATGTGCAGCTTAACAGCAGCAAAGTAATCAAAGTGTGGAAGCAATGGACCCACATCCCCGTCATCCAAGGTTTGACAGCAGGATGGCCAAAATATGGTTCAAAAAGTCTTTTCACCAGCTAGTTCCGTCACGGCCATGTTTCCACGCCCACCCGACAGAACTTGAGGGGGCGAAGACTCGGCCTATATTTATTTAGAGCGTTTAAGGAAAAACATTACGTGTGGTCATTGACCATTTACAAAATTCTCGTTATATTGGGACTGGTAATAGCATTCATAATTTTTGCATATACAAGGGTTCTTTTCTTTAGTTATATTTAAATTTTAACATTTTCGAACCTCATAGTTTCACATCTAAAAAGACTTTTTGGAAGCAATGGACAGAAGACTTGGAAATTCTGGTGTGAACGCCGAAAAGTGACGTCAAAGTTCGAGTGTTCCGCATGGTGCTAAGGGGTCATACAGCTTCATCGTGAGAGTTGGCACATGGGTCCACTGTTACTAGAGAATCTCCGCTGTGTCAGTTCGTTGATATCTGCTGCCCCATAAATGTAATACGTGCAACAACTCGTTTATAAAGGATTACCTCACACATAAGCAAAAATGCCTTAGCTGCAATGGACTCGTGAACTTAGACTGGTGTGCAAATTAGCAACATGTAGTTTTTTCTGGTGAATTAAAGTTTAAGTTGCGTCATTAAGATGACGCCGGAATAGCGTCACATTTCTGATAGACGCTATTCCGGCGAGCGCAATCTTCAGGAGAGCATTATTGAACGTTATACAGGATGATCTTCTGAAGTTACGGTCAAGAGTGCAATTGCGTATCATGGAGATATCAGCTGCTACGAATTGTAGGTAAACAGCAAAAGGTACATCAGTGAAGCGTTGAAGCCCGAAGTCGTTCCTTTTCTGGGGCTGTATTTCAACAGAACAATGCACACTCACATGTTTCAAGAATTTTTTGGTGACAAACAGCTACATTATTGTTTGTCGCCAATGTTATGCATTAGGAAAAAGGTGTGAGTGAATAGAAATAACCGCAACTTGTTTTGAAAATCAGGTGATGGAAGCTTACCAACGGATATATTCCGTTTGTCGTCGGTTGTATAATTTTTTTCCAACTTTATCTAACTTAAGTAACCTTTTTTCAGCAGAACATAGAGCTTCTTTCGTGGCTTGCTTATTTTTCAGATCTGTTGCCTATTGAACATGTGTGGGATTTCGTTCGTCTGTATCTCACTCGTGATCCTCGTTCTACAGCTTGAACAGATGAACTTTGGCATACAAACAAACATGGAATGCTCAAAACAGGAATTCTTTTAGGTTGCACTAAGTCTTTTCAATCAGTATGCGTGAATCTCAGTTAACTTCGATAGAATTTTCGGCTCAGCATCATGTACCTCGCGTGCATTCGGAGGCGGTTTATCTGATAAACTTTCCTTTTTTAGGTTATTCCGTGTGCAGCATATATGCCTCACACTGGATAACCTAAAAAAAAAATGAATTCCACTCACTCATTCCGCTGTTGAGTGCAGAAATCGTAGAAAGTTGGCTGTCCGTCTCATAAAGATTAACTTAAAAATTAGTCAGATTCGGCGTATGTGTTAACGTCAAATTTCTGGGTACATATGTTGAAGGGTTAATATATCTATAACTACGAGAAAACGCACTAACTGGTATGATGAATAGATTGGTATAGAAACCAATCATTTAATGAAATGTAATAATAATTTAGAGTATACTATCTCGTAGATCAAATTCATTTAAATGAAGTTTTTTTCTTGATTTTTCAGATAGTAGCTGCTCTCTCTCTTTTTTAATATTTAATGAAATTAATGAGTCATCAATAGTGAATAAATTTAAGTATTTTAAGTTGTCACTGAAAACTTGATATGGCCGAATGGCACTAAATTTGATTTACTTGTGATAAGATGAAGAAAACATTCTATCAATGGTAGGTTAATATTTAAAAAAAAAGTCCTCTTTAACACTAGATTTACGGATGTTGATCATATACCTATTTTTACTGAAGTGAGCCAATTTGACTCATACAAGAAAATTGAGGTTTTTTGCAAAGAAAATAGTTCCAAATTAATTTAAATGAAATGTTTATTATCAAAAAAAACATGGAAAACATTTTTTACATATAAAATCTGTTTTTGAAACATTTTCCACAAACATTTCTACTACATTTAGCACAATGGTTTCTACATCTGTTTCTTTTGTATGATTGTTGAACTTGACAATTCTTCCGTGCGTCAGTAGCATGCATTTCTGTCATTGGAATGAAAGTGTTCTCGACTTCTTCTCTATATTTACTTCTTAGCTCTTCATCTAATTGGAAAATAAAATCCTTTCGTGAAATATTTACTTGAGTCGTCTCTTTATACATAACTGTTAAACCATTCTATGAGTCAAATTAGCTCCCAACCGTGAAAATTGGTATCCCACATTTGATAATGCGAAATGAAAGTTTACATTTATTTCATTACTTAACTAAAAACCAACATATGTTTTTGAAAAGTGATATTAAAGTTTTATATTATATATATTTATATATATATATATATATATATATATATATATATATATATATATATATATATATATATATATATATATATATTGAAATCAAATTTTTGAGTCAAATTGGCTCGGTCAGTAAATCTAGTGTTAAAATTACTATTTAACACATTTGCCCTTAAATATACGTAAAAGAATTTTTGAAACTAGAAAACATTTTCGTAGAAACTGAAAAATCTAACATTCATGGAAAATATTCCTAGTCCATTTCATATTAGCCAATTGCTTTCATCTTTTTTCGCTACGTTTAGCATTTATGTTGTAACAAATAAGGTATTTATGTTGATCCTTCTGAATATATTTAGTTAATGAATACATCTTAATATTGGAAGATATAAGAAAATTTATTATAGCAAGGAAGGTATAAGTACTCTAAATATATAATTGATTTATGGTTATAAACGGACAAAGATTAACCACGTTTTAAATAACGAATTAAAAAGTCGAATCAGTGTTTCCAGAATATCCGAACATATATTTATATAAGAATTTGATAATATATGAAAGGACCTACCAATTTGGGTCGTTGAGGATTCTGCAAATCAAATAATATCGAATAGTTAAAGAAGAAGTATAATGGAGTGATGAGACATTTTTAAGTAATAATATCAGTGAAAAAATGCTCTTATTTGTAGAAAAAATTAAACAGAACTTTCTTGCACAGAATGATGATCCGTTAAAAAATACAATCATTTAATAGATATTTTTCGTAAAACAACTAATTCAAATAAGTGGTACCTTTTTTACGCTACTTCAGGTAAGAAACGAAAGCTATCAGGCACTCACACACTCATGTTCGTATTATTACATACATACATATCCATATACATGTAACGGAGTTACATTATTCTCGCCGTTACAATGGTAAATTTTAGCCGCTTTTATTTGGGTTAACTGGGCAATAAGAAAACCTGATTGAAGTCGTGGCTCCATTAAAATTCACTGCAAAGTCCAACGTTGTGGAACTTAACTTTATTGAAGTTAAAAATAAACCTCTTTACAAGACAAAAGCTTTGCATCCAATGCTCCCGAAAACACTTCTTTCAAAAATTTTCCCCAACAGCGAGTGAGTACGTGAATTTTTTCCCTAGAAACCAAGAGATTACTGAGCGTTATTGGCAGTCAGAAATAAACCTTGATCATTAGGGTTAGTTGAAAACCACACATGCACCAATTTAGACATTGAAAGGGGGAAATTATTTTCTTGAGACAGCTGGAAAATGTTTCCAGTGTGCAGAAAATTAGCATTTATTCTAGCGTTAATTTGGGGAGACGGGCAAAAAGAATTTAAGTCGGCGAATACGCTTTTATATTTAACATGTTATGGCTGGGAAATTAGGTATTAAAGAATGAAAAGGACAATTTTAGATATTTTATGTGTAATAATTATATATGCATATATATATATATATATATATATATATATATATATATATATATATATATACACATATTGTTACATACATATGTCTAATTTATATATTTCCCCTGTGCATATGTTTACCTTCATAAATATTATTTTGAATTATATCTACCCGAAAAACTGACATTTATATGGTAATAAAAGGGTCTACTGTATATCGCACACGTATACACACACGAATACATCCAAGTAACGTGCCTGATATTACATCTCTATTAAATATTATTTGCATTTAAGAGAGTTTACCAAAATTTTTCCACGAAATTAAATCAATTTTTCTAGATATTTAAGGAAAATATAACATCTTAGAGGCTTTACTGTTATGTCACGTGGTATAATTTTTTTTAAGTAAATCTTTAAATGCGATCCAGTCAGAGATTTTTCCCATAGGTAAACATGGAGTGAGAGGAATTCAATATGAAAGTACAGATCTACCTTAAACTCTTCTCTTCCCTACCAGATGCACGCAATTCTACTTACATTTGTTGATGGCCTAAAACGTTGAATCACTGAAGTAATTGGAGGAATTTTGCTGAAATGTTGTCAAACGTTTAAAACGACTAATTGAATGTGATGTAAGTGTTTTGCTTGCCACAAACGGAGTTCGTGTGGAAGCTATTTCATGTTTAAAGTTTTAGTGTGTAAAACTTTTAAATTATCTTTCCAAGAAAAGAATAAACATGTTCTACCTCATTTTTTTTCAAAGATGAAATGTGCTGAATACTGGACCACCCCGTATATCAACATATTTTTCAAAGCTTTCAATCTTTTGCAAAAGGAAGATTGGAAACCGACAAAGGTTGGAATAAAATGTTTTTTGTACTTAAAATCTAGAGAAAAAAATTTTAGCCACGAGATCTCTCAAGTTGGAGTACTCATTAAAATTTCCAGTTTCCAAATTAGCCAGATTCAACACAATTGTCTCTGGACCACCCACCTCGAAGCATATTTCTAGCCATGACGAACAACCCCACAGATTAAACTGCTTTTTCACTTTCTACTAGATCTTAAGCCATTTTAAACTATTTGATTGCATTAAGGTAGAGAAAGTGTAAGAATTTTACTTCCTGGTACGAAGTATAGGAAGTATTCGGCATTCAAATATCAAAGGAAATTCCCATTTGGACCATATCTAATTCTATTTTTGACTAGTTTCGGTGTTAAACCTCTATGTACGTAAAAAGGAAATAACTTT
>CM063511.1:61039668-61122168 GCA_032207245.1 Pardosa pseudoannulata | reverse complement strand
CTCGATTCCCTGTCTTCACCTTTCGTTTTTTACGCTGGTATTTCACTTCGGCGAATGGTGACGAGAATACATTCTAAATGAGGTTCTCGGTCATAAACGTCTACTTTAAAGAATAAATAAATAAATATAGACAGCCTTAAATATAATAACTGTGCTTCCGCGCATCTCCGCGTTTTCTTTCTTTTCGTGTTATAAATATCGAATTTGGGTTATGAATTTTGGACTTATTGTGGGGTCAGTTCGTCTTTGTGCAGCCCATCTGCTTTTATATTAGAAAGTCTGGTGTAAAGTGGATATACTTAAAACAATGGTTTTGATTCTCGCAACTCTTCCATAATCCATATTTTTTCCATGGACGCCACATGTAAAACTCTAGCAAATACTTTTAATATAGTCAGTGATTTCCTCTTTATTTTCACTGTTACTACGAATATTAAAAATATTAATTCATATTTTAAATACATAGAAAGTAAAGTATTTCAAAATCTGCTTTGTTCAAATTTAGCCAGTAAAATTTTGTTAACTACATCCGTCTCAATTCATCTGACTTCAAGAATGAATGAATCACATAAACCGATATTCATTTATATTCAAACTCAGAATATAGGGCCAGGGCCGCAACTAGGTCCTTTAGAGCCCGTAGCAAAAAAAAAAAAAAAAAAACTGGTCTGCGCCTCTACCACCAAATATAGCGAGAAAATATATAAACATGTTTTTTCTATATCATATATTCAGAATGAACTCAAAATATTTTGTTAATTCTCAAAATGTTCCTTGTATATTAATTTTTAATTTTTTCTTCTATTTTTACCATATCAACTCTTAAAAATATTTTTGAACACTCTGAAAGTATTATTTTTCTGATAAACTGAATAGTTTATTTGAGGGGAATATGTTTTCTTTGAATGTTAAATTTTCATAAAAAAATTGTCGAATTTTGAAATTTAAATTTAGTTTTAATAACATTAATAAATTTAAAATTTAAAACGAAAACCCAGTTTTATATTAAGGCATGTTAGGATTGTTTCGTAAACATTTTGTAAGAATCTATAACAAGTTAAATCTCTTAAAACATTTAAAAAATAAGAAAATTCATAAAAAAAAATAATTTCTAAACACATTAGATTTTATAATAAAAAAGTTATTTTTCTTTTTCTTGTTTTTACTCGAGGCGGATCGTCCTCTTTCGGACCCAATTTATCTCATGCGGTGGCGCCACTGTAACTGATACCTCCGTGGCAAATGCCACGTTTGCCTCGCCCTAGTTACTGCCCTGTATAGGGCATTTAGCTTATTAAGACCGATTACACCAGGTACATTTCATGCCGTGTCGTGTAAAATCCAATTAAAAATGTGAATGAATTGGGAAAATTAAGTATTTTGCCCCGCTAACGAACTAATGAACATCGACACAGTCTCTCAGAACAGTGCACGTACGTTTATTCGGAATAAAGGCAGTATTGTATCCCCTGATTTAAAGAATGTATTGTTGGGGAGAAAACTGGGTGTACTTCTCGCAAAGAAAAAAGAGCCAATAAACAAACTTAATCTGCTTTTGTATAGCCTATATAATGTAGTCTAAAAATTCAAATTTTATGTACATTTTTTTATGCAGTTGCACCACAATGACCAAATAGTCGCTTGGAGAATAACGGACGTGGAAAGTTAGAAACTGTAAGTTTCTAACAAACTTCCCTGACATAACTCTTGATTTAATTTGACAAATACAACCAATCAAGCACCAAACCTGACATATATGGCCGTAAGCCCCCCCCCCAGGTGTCTCCCGATGGTGGTGGGCAGATCGCAAGTACTGAGCCACTCCACCGCGCAAGGCTCCCCCAAGCACCCTGAAAGCGCCCTTCGCATCATGCAATCCACTATCGAACTCAGAAGAAAGGCCCTAGAGAGTATCAGACAAATATAAGGGTCGCTGGGTAAAATAAATTTATTATCAAAAATTGTGTACTAACTTTTATTATTCGATATAAACGACATGAAGATTCAGATATTTTTCATGTCAATGGATTAAGTTTTCGCTACCCTTATTGAAGAATATTGCTGTCAGTGATATGAAGGAAACTCTCCAAACAATTCCTCACCAATAGGAAGATTATCTCTTCCCTGAATTGAAGGACTAGCTGGAAAGTCAAAGTAGCATAAAGGAAAACACATCTCACAACACTATCGGAAACTTTCTTCAATAAAGATATCTGAAACTTGGTCCACAGACGGGACAAATACCTAAATCTTCACAACGATTATGTCAAAAATTCATCTTCGTGCATGACGTATAATAAATTCATTTTGTTTTGTATTCTTGTCTTTTATTTATGGTCCATCGACGGTTAAAATTGAAAAAAAAAAAACTTGCAAGAAGTAAAGTTACCATTAGGTACCTGTTTGATTAAGAATTTTGCTGCATTGAAGATCATAGAGGTATTTGATATTTATAAGACCTCCCAAATAACTTCCTAATTTACAAGTACTCTTCTTTTTCATCAAGTCTGCTTTACTTACCGCAATGGATAGTCACTAACTACAAAACGACAAAGTCACCCACAATTTAAAAAAATTTCCAGATTCATACTCCTTTAGTGAAGGAAGCTATAAAATTTTTCACCGTATTGAAAAGAGACTTCTAAAAAGTCCGATAGCTATTAAAGTAATTCTTTTCGTCTTCATCTATTGCAGGGGTGGGCAAATACTTTTAAGCGCGGGCCAAAATGAAATTTTCAAAATGTCTCCCGGGCCGGAGGACTATACCGCGTACGCTGTGTACACGCGAATGTTTTGAGTGGAGTTTTTCCCTGCCCAAGAAATTTTTTTGACAAAAACACTATAAGATAAAATAAAACCATTGTTTTAAAATTTTACCTACAAAAAGTCCACTTTTTCAATTTATTATTATATTTGCAAAATAGCAAATATTAGTCTCAAAAGAAATGACGAGTATGCGACTAGTGCTAAATCAAAATAAACAGTACGCGTGCTGCAGTCTGTCGTCCCTGTATGTATGTTGCATACATTAAAGTAGGGATATGGTTTCCGCTGTTCAAATTATAATACTCTCTATTATTTATATAGTTTTCATTATTTAAATGTACGCTACGCATACAAATACTGTTGATTTAAACAAAATCGCATATAAGAGATTAAAAAAATTGCATGCAGAATTTTTCAACGGGCCGGATAAAGTAAGCAAAAGGATCGGATTTTGCCCACCTCTGATCTATTGGCACGACATCCGCATGTGGACTTGGACCTTCTCAAGAATCTGCCTACATCCTGCCCTCTTCTTAACATTTGTTCCCCAGTCAGCAACTTTTAACGTTTAAAAGTCATCCAAAGTTATTCCATCTCAATTTGGGCCTGCTCTTACTTCTCAATTCCAATGGTTTGTGATAGAAAATGTCAATATGGAGGGATCCATTTGGCAAATATGGCCGGAAAATTTCATGCGTTTCATTTTTATAGATTTAATAATGTCCAGTTATTTACAAGTTTTTACAATTTAAAATTGTGCTTGTACCTTCATAAACTATCAATTTTTACCATATCCAGACAGGGGCGGATTAAGGCCTAAGCAACCTAGGCTCCTAGTGCCTAGGGCCCGTAATTTTTGGGGCCCGAAAATTAGGTTTTTAATTTTTATTTTTACTTTACAGAAAAACGTGATATTCATAATTATTGCTACAACGTATCCAAATTATACCGAATCGTTGATTGATAAAGTCGACAAGTGTGGATGAGCTTTCCCGTGCTTATGCATCCACGCATGCGAGTGTCGATAGGTATAAATAGATCGAGCCTCACGCTTATCAATCCTTTACTATGCACGTCAGCATGTGTTTAAAAAGTCAAACGGAGCTCTTAAAAATCAGTGTCTCCTGAACGTATAAGGCGTTTCACGCAGTAGGCAATGTCAACTTAGGACAATTCTGGCTTTAGTTTCAAACGGAAGGGCAGTTTATTGTTTGTCTATTGGCTGTTGTAAACATGAAAATGAATGGGAAGGGCATTATAGTAGTTCGTGACGTTGCGACAAATTGCTCTATTGCATCTTATGCGAAATTCCAGAACATGAAATAAGATTCAGTGGCAATAAACATTTTAAAGTTAATTTTTTTATGCGATTCTTTACCTTAACCCAAACGCCCGGATATTTCTGATGACTCTATATTAGTAAATACCTAACATAGAAGCTATTATAGACACCTGGAAGTAAAAAAAAATATGAAATTTAAACACCTTTAAATATGACATCAAGTCATCATTAGTGAGGAGGTGTCATTTGAAAACATAATAAGATGTCTTTAAAAAAAGGAAAACTTCTTGATAAGAGATTTATTTGCTATCATATATTTGAAAAGTACTGAAAAGAGATTACTTATTACAGATATGGGTATTCGCCATGATTTTGACCGGTATACGTTCAGAATACCGGTCATAATACGTTCCTATTCTGAGCTTAAAAATCATAAAATGCCGATCGAAATGACAAAACTATAGATAAAATCATATTTGAAAACTTGGGAGATTATTCATAAGATTAATATCTATTTCCATTAAAAAGGAAGAATAGTTTCAAGAAAACAAAAACTCTACAAACAATTTTTTGACTGTCCTCAAATGAGGACGCTGGGCTTTAACGGGTTAAAAAAAGATCTGAGGGGTATAAAACTATTAACAATAAATTCAAAACAGTTTTTCATGATAGTGATGTCAGTAACTCTTCAATAGAGGAATTAAAATGTTATGAACAAAATTTAAACTTAGCAGAACTGAAATATGAAGTATTACAATTTAAGACTTTTATAAGTAAAGAAAATATTATTTCGTCTGTATCCATGGGGTCATTTATTTAGGAAAATAATACTATTGCAACATTCTCTGATTTAAACATAATTCTGAGAATTTATTTAACCTTTCCAATAAGCAATGCAGGCGATGAAAGGTCATTCTCAGTAATGGTCAGAATAAAAAAAAATTTAAGATCCACATTAGGCCAACAAAAATTAAATAGTTTATCATTACTTTATGTAGAAAAAGAGTTATTAAATAACTATTAATTATGACAAACTAATTGACGAGTTTACAGAATTAAAAGTGAGAAAAACGGCAGTATAACTAATAAATCTGGATATATTTGTTTAAGAATTATTGTTTGTTTAAATAAATTGTTTATTTTTGTACATGTATATTATTTTTTCCTTTTTTTTCTTTGAACCCGATAATTACATAGAACTACATTCTATATGCTTTAAATCCAAACTACCAAACGCAAAATATGTATCATTACTAAAAAATAAGCCCGAAATTTCAATGTTGTCCTGGGCCCGTCTTAGTTCGCCACTGCATCCAGAACTTTCCTAAGCACTTTTTTTTGCTTTGAAAGTCGACATGCTAAGGATTTAGATAACGGCTAAGTATCTGATCCATAAGTTCAGATCTAATAATAGTTTCATATACATTACTTTAATTCTTCTTTTAATTATTCGGGGATGAAAAATTGCATTTAAACCATTAAAACAGTAATTGAGCACATTTCAATTTCAAAGTTTCAGCTGTTTCAAATAAGGCTATTTCACGCAGTAGAGCAAACTCTCAAATTATGACAATTCTGGCTTTAGTTTCAAACGGAAGGGCAGTTTATTGTTTGCCTATTGGCTGTTGTAAACATGAAAATGAAAGGGAAGGGCATTATAGTAGTTCGTGACGTTGCGACAAATTGCCTTATACTAACATTTAATCAAGGTCATTTTTATTTTAGATTTAGTTTTAAAAAATATATAAGGAAAAGATTATTCGTATTGAGTATTTCTCATTCATATGTCGATAATAAAATAATCTTACTTGGGGTCGATTTCACAGAGGAAATTACTCTGTAACCATTTAAATTTGTTATTTGTGTCACACACAGCTCGGATTATGGGACCATTTTTGAGTCCTGTAACTGTCGATGTAGTAAAAATTGAAATATTCTCTCATCAAAAAACTTATTTCATAATGTACTCTCGTATGTATGATAATGAACGGGTGGGAGAAAATAAATTGACAGCACTTTTTTTTTAGGAAAACATTCAAGCTGATTTCTCCTTCTCCTCTACATATATATGTGCCGAAGGTTAAAGCCGAGGGAAGATTTACAGAAGCTGGGGGGGGGGAGTCTCCCTCCACGAGACACAATCCCGTATTTTAGTTCCGTGACCATTTTTAGTGTTCTTATCTGGCGCGCTTGTATTTTCCCATCTTTCTTTGTAATTAGAAATGGTGCAGAGAAATGAAAAGGGGGATAAAATGCTTTCCCACAGAGAGAGGTGTGATGCAAATCCGATTTTGATTAAAGTTTGAAATATTCATTAGTTTTGCAGACGCGGGAGTTATCTCCCCGGATCCCCCGCACGATCAAAACGCGTCGCATAAAAAGGGACCCCGAGTAATGCCGGTAATTAACGAAGTTCGAGTGCCAACTCTCTGTTTTGTAATTGAACAGACCGATAGGAGTACGTGATAAGCGTAAGCCTTTCTCCACGTCGGGAAAGGACAGAAAGTGGACCAAAGAAGCAAGGCCGACATCAGACTGGGAGATCAGCCAAGATGCTGGGCTCGTAATTATCGTCTGAAGTAGGATTTGGGCTTCTATTAGCTTCCGCCTGACCAAGAAGGACTTGGTAAATGGAAATATCGGCGACTTAACACGAAAAAGTTTTACGTAATTGGACGTAATTCGTTATTAAATCGCTGGCTTCAAAATCAGTTTGTTACTTAAGAATGCTTTACGTATAAGGAATTTTATAGGAAAATTCCTCTGGTTAATGAATTTCTAAACGCCCGGATTTTCACAATTAGGCAGGTCACAAGACGTAAAATAGATTTTAGATGCTATAAATTTTAGCTTGAGATGTCTATACGAGAAATTTTATCACTTTTATTCTATCTTTAACTACGCTTCAATGTTCTTCCAAAAACTGCATCAATTATTTGAGAATAATGATACAATTACCTTTTAATAATTAAATTATTGTCTTTAGTGAACTCTCACGACACATACGCGCTTGTGTTGTTTCACTAAGAATTTATGATTAAAGTTGAGACGAGTAATAAGAAATACTTTTTTTAGAAACGACTTTAACAGTACTGCTTCAATGTCTTTAAAAGGAAATATCAATATTTTCATGATGTCTTCAAACGATTAAATTATTATTTGAGAAATAAAGTCTTTTATATAAAAATGATAACTAAGTGAACTCTCACGACAATACGGTTGTAAAAAGATTATTTATGAAAATTGAGATTTTATATTATTTAATATAGAAGGAAAATACTTAAAAAAATTAAATTAACGTATAAATTTTAAGAATGTACTTAATAAAAATTTATATAATGTTTTAATAATTTAATAATGATAAATTTTAAAATATAAAATATAATTTGATAACAATGTATTTGTAGAAATTTATAAAATAAATATTTTATAATTAATAAATTAGCTGTAAGTTTTTTAGAAATATATAAGATCCATTATATATATTATATATAAAAAATATAATATATAATATTTTTAATAATAATATATATATATTTATATTATACAAAAATATATTCTTATGAATTATTATATAAGAAATAATAAAAAATAATATTTTGGACAGTATAAATTATCGGGTTAAAATGTGGCCTCTATAATGGAAAATATATTCTAGAAGTCACAAAAAATGGGTAGTTCGAAATGATCGAAAAGGTATAAATATAGGACACACAAATAGTATCTTAATATAATCCAGAATCTGTTGAAGTAATATAATACATGTGATTAGTAGATAGAAGAGCGGAGTTTTCAAATGGGGATATGAAGAAAATTCTGCTTTGGATGTGGTTTGTCCAGCGAAAATTCGAGTTTTCAAGGAAGTGATGCGTAATGGGTTCAGCGGGTGGGGTATGATTGTTCAAAAAGTAAGTCAGAAACCATGGTGGAGGGTCTGGCGTCGTTGAACATCACTGGTTGGTTTGTGGTGCAAATCAATGAATGTGGGAGTGGAAAGGGGGTAATTAGTTGGATTGGGGAGTCCTGCCGAAATGCATTATGGACGGGACCTCTGGTCTTTATGGTAAACTCAACGCCGATGCTTACTGCAATTATTTTGGATGACAATGTGCTTACTCCGTTGTGGCAGTTTTACGGGTTGGACCCCTGTTACTTTCAGGACGACAATGCCAGTTGTCATGTTTCGAGGTTAACCAAGGCTTGGTATGGTGCCAGTGGAATTCATCGAATGGATTGACCTGCCCAGACCCCAGACCTGAACCCTACAAGAACTTCTGGGACGAGTTTAATCGCCGAATTATGGGGTGCGCTACCCATCCAAAATCGGTTAAGGAACTTGTATGTCTACTCCAAGCCGAGTAGAAGACAATACCACTAGCTGGAATACAAATATTTGTGGAAAGTATGCCCTGGAGGGTTCACGCTGTAATTGCCTCTCGTGAAGGCTCTACGAACTATTGATTTTGAATAAAGTTAGTTTTTCTTTTCTATCACAGGTGTCCAAATACTTATTGGTAGACAGTGTATATTATATATAAGATCTTTACCTTATATTTTAGAAAAGGTTATATTTATTTCTATCCTGAATATGTAATACCTCATAAAATTTTAAATTACTTGAAAACTACTAATGCATATTTCTTATCTGAAAGCTGTTAGCATGGTTTCCGCGCACCTGGAAAGTCAGGGAAAGTCATGGAAAATCATGGATTTAAACAATGGATTAATTTTGTCATGGAAAATCTTGATTTTTCAAGCAAAATGAGTAAAAGTCATGGAAAATCATGGATCCGCTAAACTACCGATTTAAAAAAATGCATTGAATTGTTTAATTGTATTTTTACTTGTCATTTGACTGAAGTTACTGAGTTTGGTATTTATGTATTATCCTATTGACCCTATTGCCAAGTAAAATTTGTTCACCAAGGAAACTCAAAGCAAGAAAGCTTAATGGGTGGGTAAATGTATATTATTCTGGGTTTTTTTCTTAAATTGTAGATTAAAATTTTATTAATATAATAATTATTTTTTAATAAAAATTAGTTAAGATTTTTGCACAAAATATAAGTTTATCTCTAGGGATATTGTATATAAACATTATAGGGTTATATTTGGCTATTATTCATGGTCACCTGGATAGTACCAAAGTACCCTGAATTCAAATTGGAAACATTTTGATTGAAAAATTGCTATATGATTAAACTTAGGTATGTAGATACAACAATTTATTTTTATGTGAGTTTATTAACACTTATAAAGTAAGTTTATAGTTTTTTATGATAAAATTCCTGTAATTTCTCTAAAAGCATATATTTTATTTGTATGTACGTCAGAAGTTTTATTCATATATACTTTTAACAAAAGCTTTTTAAAGTCATGGAAAATGATCTGCTAAATCATTGAAAGTCATGAAAAGTCATGGATTTGAAAAATTTTATTTTGGCAGATACCCTGTGTTAGCCTATATAGACTACTTTTAAATTGTCATCAAAATATAGTAGGAGTCCATTTTCGTGTGATTGTATTTTTATTTTAACAAGGACCTCAGGATTATTACATCAAAAGTTGAAGTATTTGTGCAATACAAAATAAATTTAACTGAAGTTGCAGCTAGCTGGCTATAACATCCAAAATTTTGATCCAGAAATTACATTATAAATTAAAAATGTTGAAATGTTTTTATTGAGTTTCATACGTAAACCTGCAAATGCATTTTCAATATAAATGTACAATTCAAGCTTTTAATCTATGAAATAGTTAGGTTTTCAAAATGACAAGCTAGCAGGGAAGTTATCTATGTGTGTATCATAAAAATATTTAAAATAGATTGATTGATTTTGAAAACTGTTATACTTGCTCGTAATTAATGATAATATTCTAAATATGAATCATGCCTCAATTTTATTCAATTTGTTGGTTTTATCTTTCAGCACCTTGAATTCTAATTGTCATAAAATGTGGCAAACATGGCATTCTATGATGACCCCAAGTTCTTACTTTCTCATATCCATCACTCCTTCATCACTTGCGATGACACAGGCATGTGTGAAATGGCTATGCTTAATGAAGTGATTACAGATCAAAGACATTCAGGTGGAGAGGATTTAGGGCCAGAAATGAAGGTGCTAGACTATTACTCCTCTACTATTGAGTCAGAGTTGCTAGAAGCTGGCCAGTCCTATGACCTCTCCTCGGGAATTGGATTCATCGGAGGACATCGACATCGATCCAACACTGCACAGAGGTTGGAAAGACTCAGGAAGGAGAAGCAGATGCAAGCAAAAATAGCTCATATCCAGTGGAAAGAGTATCCAAACTATCTCTCTGGTAAATTTAGTATTTTTTTTATAATTTGTTCATTGTATCACAGCTACCACAATAGCATAAAAAAATTTACTTTGTTTTATCTCTGCTGGTATGCCTAGATAAATTTAGCATATGCTTAGTAATGTCCAAATGTTAGTTGTACAGTCAAACTCGTTTATAACGAGCTGGTATTTACTGAGGGAATCAAGAATATTTGGTTTGATCAATGTTAAATCTATGGAATAGAAGTCGCTTTAAACGAGCAACACCTGGTTTTAGCGAGCAATATTTTTCTGTCTTGCAGTCTTTTTTCTTATCTTTCCAGTCTTTCTGTCTTATCATTTTTTTCTTCTCCGTGGGTTAATACTTTTGTAGGAAAAATTCCTCCAGCATTCCGATGTCAAGAGGGAGGGTTTACAAATCCAGTGCAATTGAATTTTTGTCACCAAATTCTACATCAGTTATCCAGCCTATAAACCAAGAAGTCATAAGAAGTTTGAAATACCACTTCCGTAAGCAACTGATTTTGATGATCCTGGACCGAAGACATAGAAGTGGAACAACATCAAATACCAATGTGAACGTACTGGAAGTGATACGTTTGATGAATGGTGCATATGAAAATGTCACATCAACATACATCATAAAGTGTTTCCATAAGGCTGGATTGGAGAGTTGTCAAGATGGTCAATCCACTGAGGAAGAAGAGGTTGACAATTTCATACAAACTGCAAATTTGGAAATGACCCAAGAAGAATTTCAAAACTATCTATCTATCGACGACGAACTGATGATCTCAGATGTACTGACCACCGGAGATATTGTAGCTGACGTACTAGCGAATTCATCGGGAAAACACGACGAAAGCGATGAGAACACTTAGAAATATAAAGAATGTGAACCACCTCCAACATGTTCTATGATGTTGGAGTTCGCTGAAAAAAGGCAGACATTTTTTGAAGCAAGGAATGTCACTGATGATATTTTCCGAGCAATGAGTCTTCTCCGAAGACAAATAGCACAGAAAGAGACAGGGAACAAGTTCAGAGTAAATTAAAATACTACAATTTAAATATGTAGATTAATGAAAAGCAATAAATGTTTTGGTAAGAATCTTTTCCTTTATTTTTCTTTCCGTTTATTGTTTCTTTCCTTTAAGACTGTAGCGCAAGGGGTTAATTGTCATTAAATTAAAAAAAGTATTTAATTAAATTAATGTAATTAAAATAGGTAAGTATTAATTAAATTTTAAGTAAACTCAATCATTTGATCTCCCAAGCCACCCCCATCTGGTTGCATGCCTGCCTTAAGGACTCGTTTATTACGAGCACTTGGATTTAACGAGTAAATGTTATGGTCCCTTTGTGCTCGTTATAAACGAGTTCGACTGTGCTATATTAGATGTATCTATCTGTATCCTTTCTCATCCAACTTTGTACAGCAGTTGGAAAAGGTGAGGAAAAGCAAGCAGATGCAAGCAAAACTAATTTAGTAGAAAGAGTATTCAAACTTTCTGCATGATAAATGCAATTTTTCATTTGTTGATTTTTTTACAACACAAAAGTAAGATTTTTCTTTGTTTTAACTGTGAATATCAGTGTATAAATCTATGATATGCTGTTTATGTCCAAATATGAGGTCTGTAAACTATGTATTAAACATTAGTATATTATCTAAGATGCATTCATCAGCCAAATTGTCTAGATATACTACCAGAAAGTTTCTATCCACTCTCCTCCCCATTTGTTGCCATATGAGTCTTCATAAGCTCAGTGGTATTATTATGCTGCATGAATTTAAAGAACAAAATTTAATAAAATCATTTAAACAATTAAATCATTAAGTTTTATTTAAAATAAAAGATTTTAAAAGTAGGAGCATTATCAGCCATAAGTTTGCTGCAAGACCAATTCAAATAAAATCTGCCTTATTGTAAAAGTTGTCAAGAGTGAAAATCATAAATAAAAGTGCATTTTTCCAATGTAAAAAATTCCTAACTTCAGCCCATATGCATAAAATGTATTCAGGAGAATCAGCCATACCAATACAGTGCAAGTACACACATAAAAGGTATCTCTTGTCAAAAATCTGCTGCAAAAAACAAGCAAATCAAATCCATTGGAATGGGCCATAAAAGCAGGGAGATCCAGGATAATCCTAGGAGAAAAGCAGGATATTTTATTAATTAGTTCTAAATTTTATTCCCTGTAAACTCTCCATTGTCTTCTTTACTTTATAACTATATTTATGAATAGACAAGGAAAAAGGTACTTTAAATTTGCAACTGTTTTGGATGTGATTAGTTTTAAAATAAAAGAAAAAATAATTTGCTGTAAAAATAGCATCACTAATCATAACAAATCTTTCCTAACAAATCATAATATCTTTTTACTTTACACAAAATAGCTCATCATATTGTGACACAAAAATTTTTGTATTGTAATGAATTTCATTACATTAAATTCCCCAGTTACAGACTTATCTACTACTGTGAGAAAAAACAGCAAATGGTTGAAATAGTGATGTACACTTGAACTGAACTCATCTTTACCTTGTGACAGGATGTTGTTTTGATCAAAATAGGTTGCTGAATAGAGGATTATTAACACTGAAAACCATCTCAATCATTCTGTCTGAGAAATTTCATTAGGATGCAGGTGAAGTGTTTGAGTGTCGATTTCAATGGCACTCCGAAGAAAGAGTCTTTCATGACAGAAACCCTCTATATTGTAAGTGAAGCAGCAATATTTTCCTCCTTTGTCCTCCAAAGGTAGGACGAGACATCTATTAATGATGTCCTATAGATCGTCAAGATTGCTCTTGATTACTGAGAACTCCCATGAGTTCTTTGGAATATAGCGTACACCTGTCCGGCTAGCAATTCTACAAAATGGTTCCTCACGACATCATAAACCATTTGTCCTGTCAGCTGAGATGGAAATTTATGGGCAGACGACAGTATAAATAGACCAGAGTTCATTGCCCAGGGTGATTTTTTGTCAGATCGAGTCTTTTGTGAACTCATCGACTGATAGCGTCGGGAGAGCGACTGACATTTGTTTTCTTTTGATTGCATCATTATATTTTAAAACAGTTTATACAGTTTATTTTTCTCTTTTTTTTATCTTAATGTAAATTAAACTTTTTCTAATCATTTCATACTTTCACAATCCTTACATAAATTTTGTTTATTATTATTATTATTATCTCAATTGTTTTTTTTTTATTGTATCATTATATTTTAAAACAGTTTATACATATTTTTTAAACATATTTGAAAATGTCAAATACTATTGAATGTGTTAAAATACCTAAATTTTTAAAGGTATTTATTTGTCTTTAACAAAGCAGCATTTTGTTACCATATTTTAATAAGGTTATTATTTAGAGAAAAAGAAAATAGTGTAATTAATTATATTCTGTATATAATGAAAGAAGTTGATATTTGCAGCTATTTCATACATCATATCTTTTTTAAATTGTATTAATGCTTTTGAAAAATAACTTTTAAAGATTGTATTTCTTTTTATTCAGAAAAGGAGCTTGAAGAGCTATTTCCCAAGAAAGATTTATCTGCTATAAAAGAAAAGAAAAAATTGCCAGTCAAATCTGCTCTTAGTGAAGCATTAGAACTTTTTCCTGCTGTTGCAAACAATCCTTTCAATGAATATGCTCGATTTGATGGAAGGGTAAGAACCATTGAATTTCTTTGAGATATTGAGCTCACAGCTGTTAACATTTAAGTGATGTTGCATGGCCTCAAAGATTCCCTAACTTTCACTCTTAAGCCTTTTTCAGTACTTTCCTACTGTTTACTGTGAAAGTCACTTAGTTTCATGTTTAAAGCAACCTTTTAAACTTGTTATTTTAACCCTTTGCCTTAAAATAACGAACGGGAGACGTGATCGTACTGCTGTGCCTAAAATGAGAACCTCGTATCACACACGTGATGATTCTGTCTGGCCAAAAGTGAAAAGCTCATGTCAGACACGTGATGATTCTTTCTAGCTAAAAGTGAAAAGCTCGTATCAGACATGTTACCATTTATAAGTGATAAAGTTTTTGTTTTTGCTTTATTGTTTGATACAGTTGCAATATAAGAGTTGCTCGTTTATTCTTAAGCCTAATTGTAATAGAGTATTATATGCAATAAATAATTAACTGTTGGTGCTTAACAAATTCTTAAAAGAAATCTAAAAATTTAATCTAATGGCAAAAAGGAAAATTGATACTAAAATGCTGGAAAGCTAGTACATGTGCAAAATTTAGTTAGTGAAGAAAATATCAGGAATCAGTTATCAGAACAATGGATTTGGCAATAAAAAATAATCAACCGAAGACATGGAAATATACAGAAACACTTGGCATAAAAGTAACGTCTACAGGTGAGATAAATGAAAACACTGGAAAGTTACTTTTTTTATGCAATATTTGACAAAAAGTTTTAGGAAATTGTAACTGAAACAAGTTGCTATGCAAAGCATAGCAATGTATAAGCGATGAAATGCAGTACTGTTAATGTCAACTGGTTTGCTCACAATTTAGCCTGTCATGAAACTGCTTCTAGTCTCAATGCATGAAAAAAATCTTTCATCGAAAGTGGCACACACAATTGTCGCTCGATTCATAAGGCAAGAGGTTAAGATTCAGGGTATAAAAATCCATATCATAACAGTTACACGATCATTTGAGAATCAAAGATAATGTGCATTTTTTATGTTTTTGCTTTGTAAATGTTAATGTTTTGTGCCAGTCATTTCTTAAAACTTCAAACACCAATATACAAGCAAGGTCATCATGAGAACATGAGAAACTTGCGTAATTTCTATTTTTATCATATTAAAAAATTATTACTGTGTAAAATTTGCATACTTTATAAACCTGCTTCATTTTATGCAAAATTCTCATCTGAAAAATTCACGTTATCTTTATATTTGCAATAAATCAGTTTTATTATACGTGAAATTCTTGCATTCTGTAACGAATTCTCGTTACATGAAATTTCCAGATACAGATTTATCTACTACTGTGGAGTTCATGGCCCAGGGTGAATTTTTGACTGATCAAGTCTCCTGTGAACTCCTCGGCTGATAGCATCGGGAGAGTGATTAAGAGTGTCATCCCCCCTTTTTTCTCTCCAAACAATTCGGAAGCTGATTTCTGTAACGATCATCATTTCATTTGTAGATATTCATCGTTTTCATCTGTCTTTATCATAACTTTAACATTTTGTGTTTCTAATAAAGATCTTTAGTCTGTACATAGGCCTCCGCTTTCCTTTTTCCAGCTCAATTAGAGCTGAAGATGCTACAATTCTTCCATTTTTGTTAAATCTTTTTATTCTTTATGAAATTCTCACTCTTAATTCTTTTTACCTCTATTCTTATTTCTTGTTTCCCTTTTGACCACTATTTATCTTATTGCAATAAGAATAACAATAGTGTTTCACACATAGCTAAAATAAGCTGGACATTACCAAAACCCCCTAGACAAGAGGGGGTTGATATTACTCCATAAACGTGATCTTTCCTCTCTCTGTGGAACCTGGCAATAAACAATAACAGAATTTTCATATTAGTATGTGCACAAATTCTTTCTCAAAAGAAACAAGCATTACACATCCCACTGTAGAATAGCAATTACTTTAGCTAGGATACAGTTGTGTGACAAATTCACTATTTTATGCACAAAGGGAATCTTGCTATGTTATGGAAAATATTTTTTTTCAATGCCTATTTGAGTTTTCTAATAATTTTTAGAAATCTCACTCTGCTTTTGTGAATGAGTGAGAAATTCTCAACAATTTTCTTTCTGTGATGAGAACCTTGATACAAAATTTTATGCCAATATTAATAAACAATTGAAACGTTCCATCATTTCAATTGCTTCACTAATATTAACATAAACTTTCATTCAGGAGCTTATGTCAAGTGTTGACCTAGAGCAGGGGTGGACAATTAAAGGCCTGCAGGCCACATGACTCATCAGTAAGATTTTGTGGTCTGTGGCAGAATTCAGAAAGCCAGTAATTGGATCAAATATTGTATTTATTATACACTGTCTACCAATAAGTATTTGGACACCTGTGATATAAAAGAAAAACTAACTTTATTCAAAACCAATAGTTGGTAGAGCCTCCATGAGAGGCAATTACATTGTGAACTCTCTGCGGCATACTTTCCACAAGTCTTTGTATTACAGCTAGTGGTATTGTCTTCTACTCAGCTTGGAGTACACATACAAGTTCCTTAACCGATTTTGGATGGGCAGTGCACCCCTTAGTTCGGCGATCTAACTCATCCCAGAGGTTCTCAATAGGGTTCCAGTCTGGGCTCTGGGCAGGCCAGTCCATTCGATGAACTCCTTTGGTACCATACCAATCCTTGGTTAACCTCAAAATATGACAACTGGCATTGTCGTCCTGAAAGTAACAGGGGCCCAACCCGTAAAACTGCGACAACATAGGAAGCACATTGTCATCCAAAATAGTGCAGTAGGCATTGGCATTGAGCTTACCATGAATGGGGATCAAGGGTCCTAGTCCATACAATGGGAAACTACCCCAGACCATTATTCCACCTCCGCCAAACTTGACTGTTGGCACAATGCATTCTGGCACGAGACATTCTCCAGGCAGATGCTAGACCCAGACCCTGCCATCCAAATGGTAAAGAGTGAAACTTTATTCGTCGCTCCAAAGAACCCGTTTCCACTGATCTACCGTCCAATTTCGATGGGCTTTGCTCCAGATTAACCGAGCAATGCAGTTGGACTTTGTGATCAAAGGCTTATGGGCAGCAGTATGACCATGAAAACCAAGCAGATGTGCTTCCTTACAGATGATATTCATTGAAGCAATACTCTCAGATGCCTGTTGAAACTCCTTGCAGATGATAACCATCGGTTGGGTGCTGTTCTTCCGAATTTCTCTGGACAGCACTTGTCGGTCTCTATCTCCCAGTTTCGTTGGTCTGCTGACTCGTTTCCTACATGATGTATACCGGCAGAAGCCATGATGTATCTCAGGACCGCAAGTATCGTCATTTGCGTAGGTGTCCAAATACTTATTGGTAGACAGTGTAGTAAATATAATCTTATTTGGCTAATTAACTGATTATTATTACAACTATTTATAGGCATTTTAAATATTTGATTGTTCTATTGTTAAATAATTAAAAAACTGTAATAACAATGAATGGTTTGCATTTTTCACCTCATATATATGTGTGTGTATACATGTGTACATAAACAGTTCAACCTAATGGCATAAGATGCATTTCTAATACAGCTTGTGGAACCTTTGTCCTGCCCAAGTCTGACCTATGGAGACTGACATTTTAAAGAGTTATGGGATCAGGCATTAATGACTATCAAAAGAATTTTTATGAAGCTAAAGTAAAACTGGATTCATAAAAATCTTTCCTTAGACATGCCATTATGAAAAAAGAAAATTTTTTAGACATAAAAATTTATAAAAATAAAAAAGTATATAATTGTGTGGAATAGCCCTAACCACCAGATTGTCTTGAATAAAGTATACACTAAAAACTTGAATTGATTGCTGCAAGGATATATTTTGACATGTTCAGATTTACGTTATTAATAATTGCTATTTTTAATTTTTTAGCATTACATTTCCTTGTTACCAGTTTCAAAGATTTCTAATATGCAGATTCTTTTAATCTTTGTTTAGTAATAAAAGGAACTTTTATTTCTCAAAAACATATATCAAATGTACTTTTTTCTTAGAAAAAATTGTAATTTTTTCATAATTGGTTTAGTTTTTTTAATTAGACAAGAAAATGTGTTAGATAAAAATTAATTTATTTAAGTAACTTGATATAGTTTAATTCTATTTTTACACAACATGTAAAAATAGAATTAAACTAATATTAACTGTTTGTCTGCTAGACTGCATCTCAGCAATTGTTTGATAAAATATGTCAATAGCAGTTAAAGGTTAGTTTAAATACTGAAGAAAAATATTTTTCTGGCTTTATTATTAGTTCAAAATTTTATTTTTTTTTAAACCTTTAATTTAAAATTTTTCATGGTCTAATTCAAACACATTTTTTCAATATATTTTTTCAGCTAAATACTCTTTTTTATCATTTATTTTAATAAAACATATTAGTTAAAGTACAGTGTTGCCTTATATATGTGTGTGTGTTTCGCAGTATCAAAAGTTACATCTAATATAATATCTGAAATGGGAATATGAATATATAATATAATATACATATTATATTTAGCTGGGAAAATATTTTTATAGCAAATAAATAGTATTGCTAATATTAACATTTTAAAACTTAAAAACTTTTATTGTTATTTATATTTTTAAATCTCTGCATTGAACTAATAAATTGCATCAATCTCACTTGTTTCTTGTTTTTGTATTTAATCAAGATTAATCGCAATGCAGCCTCTAAAAGAATTCTTATATACCTAATGATGCTACCACCTGATGAAAGAAATTATGGCCTAGAAGTGGTTTGCTTATCCAGTGCTCGTGTTCAGGAACTTGTAGGATTAATTTGTTGGATGTATACTTGTGAAGGGAAAGAGCCAAAACTTCAGTAAATATCATCTAATTCTTCTTCCTAAATATTTTAATAATTGTATTTGAATTATCAAAAATAATTTTTTAATCTATTATACGGGTCAGTTGAATACTGTTGTTTATCAATCAAATTTACCTGAGTCTCATAACTTTTATTTACCAAGTATCCTTGTGTTGTTAATTGATTATTTTTTTTCATTTTTATAAAATTATTGCTCATCTTGTTTATTATTGCTAAGTAATATATTTTTCCTTAGCTCTGGTATTATCAAAGACATAGCTACAAGACTAGACATATTAAAACATTCATAAACACCATCAAACTTTTTTTTTTGTCTTTTGTGATTTACTTTTGAAGTACTGATTTGTGTAGATAATACTAAAAAAATATATAACCAGGTTTGCTGTTGTATAATAGAAAAGTACAGGAATACTTCTCTTGGTACTGTAAATTGGTTACTTTAAATTACTGCATTCTATTAATTTTTTAATACTGAAATAATTGTGTTTTTTTAGAAATTAATGATTATTACAAGGGGAAAGTAAAAGTAATTTTATCAATAATTAACACGATATTTTGGTGCAAAATCTTTTGAAAGTGCAGAGTAGTGAATCAGTATTAATTTAAAATTATTGCTCAAATTTGAATCATGCTATAATGGGATCACTACTGAGTGAAGCTACACTAAGCAAATTATTCCTGAACATAGATAATTACAGTCTGTATTGGTTATATGGTCAGCTCAGCAGTCCAGAAAAATCAGACCATATAAGTGGGGTGACCATATATGCAGGACAATACAACCCTATTGAATTGTGACAGGATTATATTCACCTATCAGAATGTAGTACTCATAAACAAATAATTACACTTTTAAGAACATTTTAAAAATCAATTCAAGAAGTAAAAACTACATTAAAAATATGCAATATTTTTTTGGGGGTGAGGGGAATTTATTAGCTTACCTTACTAATCAAAGTACAGCACACGTACAAACGTACATTCATGCTTAATGCATTTAAAAATAATATCAGGTATATAAGTTTGCTTCCTTTTGTTGGTTGTTAACGCAACTTTTTCTAAGTCCCTAATAGCTTTTAAATGCTCATCTGCTGCTTCGGAATTAGTAAAATTACAACTGAGGTCATGTATAAGAGAGAAAACTTCAACCAATAAACAGACAGATGTCCACTTGTTATCGGGGGGGGGGAGAGAACTGAGAGAGGTGGAAAACTCCGACGATGAGTCAGCACAAACAAGAAAGGGTTAAAGGTTTGAAAATAAAGGTTTGAATTCAGGTTCTCTTCGATTTCGCACTGACTACTTTAAAAAAATGAAAAGAAAAAAAAAACAAATTCGTTGAAAACATGAAACTGACCATATAGCCGGTAACTAGAAAAGGAAAATGACTGTATAAGCAGTGCACTTTAACACATGTTCTCTATTAAGTTAGACAGGACTTTAGAAAACTGACCATATAAGTGGGGTGACCTTATAAGCGGCTGACCATATAGCTGGTGCTGACTGTACTACCATAGATTTCAGGACCATTGGCAGGTTTTAGATTCAGGCAGGTGCTCAGACAGCCCCCTCCTCATATTTCACTTCTTTTTTAAACTAGAAAATAAACCTAATAAAAAGTATATAAAATTTAATATCATTTAATATTAATAATAGCAGTAAATAATTATGTAAAGTTTAATATTTTAAATATCTAGAAGTCCTTACATAACCTTGTGTTATATGAACACAAGGTATGAAACAGTAAATGTAGTAACAATAAAACAGTAAATGTATGAAACAATTTAGAGAAAATATTAAAATTATAAAAAGTAGATAAAAGTTTAAAAAATTAAAATTTTAATTAAAAATTAAGTTTTAATTGAGTATGCATATTAAAAAATTAATGTGCTTTTATTTCAATGCTAAAGGATAATAAAAGTAAACTCCAAGTACTTCAACCTCCCCTGCCTTTTTTCTGACTACGGCCTTGATATTTTCTGAAAAGGATGGTTTTATATTAAACTATTTGCTCCTAGTTTTGCTCAGGGTATTTAAGGTTCCCAAATGAAAGGTTAGTTAATTTCAAATTTGAAATTAATTTTTAGAATATATTAGATGAGAAATTTGTAGAATTTTGAAATTTTGAAAAATAACCCAATAATTACCTAATAAATAATAATCTGTAATTTGAAAATAACCCAGTTTCATAAAACTAATAACATTATTTGATTTTAATTTTCTTGATAAACTGTGACAACTTTAATGTTCTCGAGTGAGAGGTAACGTGAAGAATGGAGCACAGTCATGTTAAGATTGGAAATTACTTTTATTCTTGATTAAATATGACTATATACAAGGGAATTCTAATCTCCCAAACACGTCAAACTGCAAAGGATGGTTGCCTGCATAACTTCTCTCACGACGATCACAGTCGAAAGAAAAAGAGATTAATTAATCTCTTACAAGTGGGGAGGCTTTTCCAGGGTGCAATGCAAGCCCAATTTATCCTCCGTTCGGTATCAAAGACTCTGCTGCTCCCTATATGAGTGGACTTAACGAATCTCCCAAACTTAATCACTATGAAGCTGGCTCCAGTCAAAAGACATGAAAGCCTCCACAAGGTCAAAACACCTATGTAAAAAAATGTCGAAAAAGCCCTGAGTTGCAAAATTGTAGGCTTTTTATACCTTTTTACTAAATGTTAGGTAATACAAATTAAGCTTTAAACAAATAGAAAAAACATTACTTCAAGAAGAAGTGAATGATTAGTTTGCATGCCAAAATAACCACATCTGAGCATTGCTAAATACAAAAAAAAATAATATTCAGGGATTTCATTTGTTATAGGTCAATATTATAATTTGGATTTTGACTGATTACTTTTATGCTACCTAACAATATATTGTAACGATCCGTTACATGACCCCAAAAGAACGAGGAGCCCAAAGGTGACCTTTCGCCGTGGACTCACGATTAGCCTCGAATAGAACCAGGTGGTCTAAGCACCTTAATTGAAAACTGTTCGTTGCCGGCTCCTCATCGTCTGGGCATTGTAAACCTGTTGAATGGAACGTTGCTGTGAAAAGAGTGTACATAATTAGAGTGCACCTTGCCGCCCATTAGCGGTTACAAAAAGGCCATTAAGTTGGTTAAGTTGATGGATCTGAGAAACTGCCTTTCGACCACATCTGGAAACAGAATAGCTGATCCGAGGCTTGGGAGTGACCGCAAGATTACGTCACCCAGGTTCTGGAAGTTTCCCGATGAACTGAGCAAAGGGAGCGAGTGCCGCTATAAAAGGGAGGACAGTACTAGAAGGAAGGCTTTTATTCTTCTCGAGGCTTCTACCTGATAGAGCCTGGTCGCTCAAGGACCGCTCGTATCTCCGTGTCTGGAGTTTTTTTTTTTTTATTTATTTTTTTTTTTATTTTTTTTTTTTTTTTTTTAGAGACCGCCAGCGTCTCTGTTGCTAGGAAGTCGACCTTCAACTTGTGAATTCCTTCCACGTTATCTGCTAATTTTTAGTTAACTTCTTGCATAAAAGTAAGCAGCTGAGAGTGACTTTGCTCTCGAATTTGGATCGACTTGCATCCTGAGATTTTCTTCACGAATCCCAGCGTGATACGCACTCAGAACTTTCGAACCTTTCTGTGAAAGCCAACTGTGCTAATCGACAGTCGGAGTGATCGTGTCAGCATTATTCCCGACACTAATTAGTTACCAAATCTTGTGATTGGAAGCCCTAGTCATACTGTTCCGGTATCCCACACATCCTTGTGTGCGAATATCATCTCTGTACAAGATCCCCGAATGTTAACATCCTACTGAATTTGTACATAGCTGTACATAATTTATTCGATTAAATAAAATATTTAATCTAGAATACCTAGGTTTCTAGCCTGTTTCATTGACAGCCGCGCCTACTTTATTCCCAGTACGTTACAATATGTATATATAGATGTCTGTTCAGGAAGCAAATGAATTCAGTTATGCTTTGACATTTATTTTTCTCTTGCCCACAGTCAATTCAGGAATCACAAATATTGTATGTTTGAGTTACTCACACTGGATTTTGAGACAATGGCAAGGAGTCAACCACTAACAATTTTTATTAAATCTGCTATTTAAATTTCCTGGTATTAAATTATCATAAAGAATTTAATTTGTTTCTTTACAGGCCTCCTGTGTCAAATTATTGTTTAAAAATTGCTGAAGAAACGGGTGAAGTAGATGAGGATTTTCCAAATTTGGATGGAAATGAGTTTGTTGGCAAATTTGGGTTTCCTTATTTAGCACTAGTGGAAAGAGAAATCAAGAGTAACACACCTGTCACTGTGTAAGTAAATTAACAGCAATTCAAAATGTTTGTTAGAATTTGTTAGTTGAATAAAAACAAGTGGTTTTACTTTATTTGTGTTTGTTTAACTAGGTAAATAATTTTTCTAGTCCTCCACATTACAGTAGTTCTTCTGACTATTGAAATTTTGTTTACTTTTTATGTATTGTTATTTCTAGGTTTTGAAACAAATAAGTAAAGGTCTTAGAAACATCTGTAGATCTAGCAATATGTTTGGTTGGTAGCACCAACAGTAAAGATCTATCTTGTGTTTATAATGTATTTAACCTCCCATCAGATGTAATGAACAAACAGATCCTGTTGGTATATTTTGCGTTTGCCCCTCCACTCTTAAGAATACCTTTCTAGCTTCTATTTACATAGTGTTTTTATCTTTCTTACTCAACTGACTTTCCTCCTTATTGGAGTACAGTAATTGCCATGTTGATCTCATAAGCATGTTGTACTCAAATTTGTCATACATTTGAAGATTAGTAGAATCTTGCTTATAAATGTTTAATGTTATTTATTCATAAGCATCTATTGTTTACTGCTCTTTAGTTCTTAAATTGTAAAATTTGTCAATCAGTGTTAATTTCACTTACATCCTGATAGTATGACTCATCCTGTGAAAGATTTGCCTTTTTAATTACATCCTAAAGTTGTTGTGGCTGTTTTATGCTAAAAAGAAACTTTCCTTACTGAATATCTTAAATTTTAATATTCATTTTACATTTATTCAATTTTATAATAAATGAACATTCAGATTTCATATACTTTTATTTTTTGCAGACATATTAATGATGAAATAGCCAAAGTTGAAGTTCCTAACCTGGATATGACTCTAAGAGAAGTGGCTGATCTTGCTAGTCATAAAGTTTCAGTCAGAGAATCCAAAGGTAAAAACAAAATATTATCATATGACTGTAATAGCAATTGGTATTACTTTATTAATATTAATAATGCATATATTTTTTCATTTATATCTGTATATTCATATCTATATGTTCATTTATAACTTTATTCTATGTCTGAAGAAACTAACTGCAGTTATTTAACTAAACAGACTGTTTTAGCATATTTTGTGTTTTCCAATCCTCATTTTTGTGCTACAGATTTAAATTTAAGAGTATTGATTTATATTTTGATTTGTATTTTTGTTTTCTGTGGGAAATGTGATAATTTAACACTAGGAATACCTGGAAACCATGCTACTTCGAAAAACTACGCCTAATATATATATATGAATATGTGTGTGTAATGTTAACCTCTCGCCTTATGAATTGAGCGACGATCATGTGTGCCACTTTTGATGAAAGATTTTCTCATGCTTCGTGACCAGAAGCAGGTTCATCACAGACTAAATTATGAACAAACCTGTGGGCATTAATAGTACTGCATTTCACCGCTTATACAGTGCTCTGCATAGCACTTTGTTTCAGTTACAACGATTTCCCAAAACTTTTTGTCAAATATTGCATAAAAAAAGTCTAACTTTCCACTGTTTTCATTTAACTCACCTGTAGACGTTACTTTTATGCCAAGAGTTTCTGTATATTTCCACGTCTTTGGTTGATTATTTTTTGATTGCCAAATCAATTGTTTTGATAACTGATTCCTGATATTTTCTTCTTCATTAGTATCGCTTTCATCACTAACTAAATTTTGCACAGGATTTTTTATAGGACAAACTACAATGCTATCTTCATATGTATCCAAATTGATATCTGTTTCAATTTCTAAGGTGTAATCAGGACACTTTCCAGCACCGTTAGTAGTATCAATTTTCCTTTTTGCCATTAGATTAAATTTTTAGATTTCTTTTAAGAATTTGTTAAGCACCAACAGTTAATTATTTATTGCATATAATACTCTATTGCAATTAGGCCTAAGAATAAACGACCAACTCTTATATTGCAACTGTAACAAACAATAAAGCAAAAACAAAAACTTTATCTCTTATAAACGGTAACATGTCTGATACGAGCTTTTCACTTTTAGCTAGAAAGAATCATCACGTGTCTGACACGAGCTTTTCACTTTTGGCCAGACAGAATCATCATGTGTGTGATACGAGGTTCTCATTTTAGGCACAGCTGTACAATCACGTGTCCCATACGTTGTTTTTAAGGCAAAGGGTTAAATTAGCATGAGCAGTTACCAAACTCTGAATTCCTTTTTCCTCTTAATAAGTATAGAAATTTATTTATAGGCATAGAAATACTGCGAGAACATTTCAGAATACTTTTAATAAAGCATGGCAATTTTGGTTTTGCAAATGCAGAGATATTATGGTTGTTGATAATTTTAGATTTGACACTGTTAGTAGTTTTATTTACTTACATTCATTAACGTTTCTAATATGATTTGGAATAAATTAATTGCAAAATTTTAATAATGGAACATGTGTTTTTTTTCTATAGCATCTGTGATAAAATAAACCTTAAAGTAATCAAATTAAAAATATTCAAGAGATTTATTCAGCCTGTGGGGACATATAGCTGTGAGACTTAAATGTTTACACAAAAAGATATTAATAGTTTTAAAATATTGATGCAAAAAATATTGAAAAATATATATGAACCAATTCAGGTGATATATAAAGAATAGGAACTAATAGCAAAATAGAAGCAGTCATAAAATATGAAGACAGTAAAATTTATTAACACATAAATTGCCTTGTCTTGAGTACATTGAGAGGCAAGCTAGTAATGAACTGATAATGTTATTAAACTGGAAGCTAATATGCCACAGAAATGGAGAAAAACCTAAAAAAAAGCATAGTTGAATAATATTTTGAATGAGTTAAAATGCATGAGGCTAACCAATTAAAAAAAGAAAACTAGAGACAGCATCTGGAAAAAGATTGTGTGGCAGGCTAAAACCTACCCTGGGCTCTAAAGTAAACAAAAAAAAAACTTTTTGCACATGTTTCAGCTTAGATATCAGTGAATTATCACATCAGCTCTTTTGTTTTGGTTTTTCCCTGGACTATGAGAAAGTAAAGCTCTCTTTCATTCTTGGTTCTTCACTTCAACATAGTACATTATCATGCTGTGGGTTATATCTGAAAACAATGAAAAGTGAGATTTTAATTGCAATATAATTATTTTTTACAGCAAAATAAATATTTTTGCACTCAACACTGACTTTGTGTGTGTTTTCCATCTCTGAATATGAATAAATATTTGTGTCTCATATTTATACATACATATATATGTGTGTGTATATTTAAATATCAAATTATATATATGTATATATCCAAATTTTGCAAGACAAAATGTGTGGCTTGTAATCAAAAGACACTAACAGGTATTCTTTTGTTGAAGTTGGAGAAAAATGAACTATTTTAACATAAATAGTCAAACCATCAAGGATTTTATATTTCATATCAATTTGAAATATACTGTAATTTTGCACGTATAGTCTGCGGGCTCGATTTTTTATTTAAAAAATTTCATAAATCATCAGATAGTTCACACTGTTAGATAATCCGTGGACTATATGAGTAAAAATATGTATTTTAATATGAAAATATTTAATAATTTTAAGAATAAAAACCTAAGTACAGTAGAGTGCCGAAAAGTCTGGTTTAGACTCAATTGATTCCACCTTTAAAATTTAAAATCATTTCTTCTGCCATAGCCGTGGAGACAAATTTTAAGAGAAGAAACAGAGCAGCCTGCATTTCTTTGTTCGAGAACCCAGCTATGTAAATCGTCTTCTAATGCTGGCCATTGTATTTTTCCACCACGATTGAATCACTTTCTTCTCATATTTTTAATGTTTTCTTTTGATTGCGTTAATTTCTAAATGTTTTCTCGTTGACCTTTTGAATTACTTTCAGCTTGAAATCAGCATCAAACTGCAACAATGTTTTAAAGACATAATGAATGACCAATATTACCGCAAATCAAAACTTTGAAAACAAAACACTTTGTTACGAGTGATCCCCGTGGTGAAGAGACCTTCAACCCTCAACCTTTGATCTTGAACCCATCCACTCTGTTGTTAATTGAAGCTGTAAATAGTGACTTTCGATATGTTCCCGTACTCCAGGACACAATTTAAGATTGCGCTACTTGCTATTACTGATTCGTTATGCTTTATGGGTTATATTTTTTTTCATGGTTTATTACCAATACAATACGATGTTTTCTTGACGTCCTGTGAGTTGTGCTTTTATTTACATTCAATCATCAGCTGTTCACATGCACTTTTCCCCCCCCCCTTCCGATTTTGATGATTTGAGCAATGAACCAGCAGATAGTCTGCACCGGCAGATAGTCCGCAGCTGAAGAAATTTGCTTTGTAAACACAGATAGTCCGCAGACTATACATGCAAAATTACAGTGCATATTTTAACATTTCTCAGTTTTCCTTTCATTCTATCTTTTTTTATATTTCCTAGCCTACCATATGGAAAAGTTACAAGAACCTGGTATTCCAATTTCTCTGGAAAGTAAACTACTTAATTTTAATAATTTTGTCTTCCGCTTAGTATTTGAGGAAGGTGAGTATCATAACTTTTAATAATTTCCATCTATTGACTAACATTACTATTGGAACAAAAAAATTTTCTTTGGTCATGCAAAGATATTGCATTTTCCTCTGGAATCAATTTTTGTATTCTCTTGTAGCATAATAGAACAGTGAAATATGTCAAAGGAAGGAATAAGACATTCATGTAAATAAAGAAAATCATGCTCACAATAAACAATAATATTGTATAAAGTAAAACAAAAGTTTTCACATAGAAAAAAAATGGCTTATAGCCTTAGCTATTGACTTAGAGTAAACAAATGTTTGTTTATACGGTTAAGACTCAAAAGAGTCTTGTACAAAATTCAGTACAAAAAGAAATTGTGCCAATATTCGCTTTTTACCTCAGCCTTTGATATGTTAGATGTTAGTATCGTGCAAGGTTTTCATTTTTGTTAGTTATTTCATATTATAGCAATATTTTTTAATCAAAATCCTTTTAATGCAAGCATTTGGTACCAATGTTTAAAAAAAGTCATGTATGTTACATTTTCTCAATTAGGCTTCAGCTAAATAGCATGCCATTAAATCTGTGATCTACAGATATAAAAAATTCATTTTATATTTCATGTTCTAGAGCAGTGATTCCCAAACATTTACCCTTCTAATAGCAAGAACCTTGCCTTGAATAAATAAAAAAACTCCATGCAAATATATAACTTCAAAATTAATTATAATTTTGATGTTTTATTAGTAATATAAAAATATTAAGTAAAACATTTTGATATTTGAAACAATATCTGTTGAAATTATCACTTTATGTTTTGAATAATAAAAACATTTTTCAGTTATGTGTTGTTAGTGACTTAAGCGTTGACAATAAGCAAGCAAATCTTCATCTTGTTTTCAGGTATCCGTCTACGTTCAGAGAACTTTTTTCTTTAAACGTAGAAACTAGTTCATGTTTTTGCATTTTTAGATTTATTTTTTAAATTATCATAGATAATTGCACTTAAAAATTTTATTCCTGGAGAAGTTTTCATAAAATTTCTAATAAATGAAGAAAATTTAGTAAAACAATCGGTTTTTTCAAAAGGTCTAATTTTTTAATAAATTAAATTATTTCAACATTTTTTGATGCAACACACATCTTATACAGTGGACTAGTGAATCCCCTAAAATCTTTGCATAACTTACATTTGGTAAAAAATTTTGGTCCTTCAAAGTCATACACATTGAATTTTTAATGAATTTTCATTACCTTTATATCTAACTATGAGTGTAACATCATTAAAAATTATCCAAATTTAAAGCTTTTAGGTCATTTACTAGTAAATACTATCAAAAGCATTCATAATATTTTTCAACAAAATATTTTAAGAACTTTTTGAGAAATCACATTTTATGTTTCAACATTTTATTAAAAATATCATTCTGAGAAAAATGCATTTGAAGTTTATGAAAGCAACTTTAACTGTTAAAAAATTAAAATACATATTTAAAATTCCCCACACTTTCTTGCTTCAAAACTTTCTAATTGCCAAGTTGCTAATTATTAAAAATACTAGAAAAATGTTTAAAGTAATCTTCATGAAAATTTAAAATGTTTTGTCCAAAAAATGCTCTTTAAAAGGTTTTAAATTCACAACTTCCGGTTCCGAAGTTGCTACTTCCGTTTTGTTTTGACAGCTGTCACTAATGTTTAAACAGCTGTAACTTTTCTTTAAAATGCCATAGAGACAAAACAAAAACAGATTTAGAAGCCTAAAAGTTGAAATTTTACAATAGAGAAATAAAAAAAATTATGATTTTTGGCAAAACATGGCGTTTTCAACGTAGACGGATACCTTAAGTGAATAGTCATAAAGATGTTTATCAATTATTGATTCCTGTTTATTTTAACTTTCATAAAAATGAAAATGGATCACAATTATATTACTTTGTATTTAAACCTTTAGCAGATCCCCAAGCATTGCCTATGCACCCCCAAATTAATTTTTATGTAGAACGTATGCCCTCAGTAATAACATAGACCCCTTGGGCTCTGTAGCAATCACTTCTCTAATATAAGCCTTTAGGATAAAAACTTTTATTATTATAAACTTGAAGTGCAATGTAATAAAAGTGAATTAAGTGCAAACTATTAAAACAATGCTTTTAAAATAATATTTGTATACAAAGTGTTCAGCTTATTTTTATCCATATTATTTTTTATCAGATGGACGAGATCCTATGCAGAGAGAATTTGGATCAGAAGAATATGATTCTCATATGAGAGCTGTGGAAGCACCATTATACCGCTCTTATAATGTCTCTTACTGCCAGAAAATGGGAATGAATTATGATGTACAGCTAGGTAGAGTCTTTTTAAAACTTCTGAACTGGTTTAATGCATAATTGAAGTAAATTTATTGTACAAAAAAAACTTCAGGTGAAACTATATTGGATTTATTGTGTTATTCTTTAAATGTGTAACTGAAGGTAAATCAATAAATATCCAAAGGTTGTAACGAGGCTTACAAAAATCTTTAAGTATGGTGACCAACTTTTTTCCAGTGAAAATGAGAACAGTATATTAAAGATACAAATATTAAAAATTTTAAAAATAATTCTTTAGAGCAAGAACTAAACTGATTACATTGTAATGATATATTAAAGAAATAACATAGGCATGTTATGATTCATTGAACAAAATATTAGAAATATGTCTAAAAGAATTATTTTTCATATTGAATTTCACAACATATATTAACATTTTACTGACAGTAGTGGTTCGAACATACTATGCCCTTTCACTGCCCACTCAGCCGCAAATCATCCGAGACACGAGCTTGGTTTCGGTAATTTTTGCCGGATTATATGTTTTGATTGACAGTCTACCTCTCCACGGAATTAAACATTCATCTAGAGACAATTGTTGATCTGGTTTATATACGTTGTTAAATTTTTCCTTGAAATAATCAATGACAGGCTGGACCTTCACCAGCCTATGCGAATTGGGAGAAATATCATTATTATTACAAAAATGCCAGCTTTGCATTATTTGTAAAAATCTGTTCCTGCTCTATAACCTTCGAGAAGAACGGCGTTTCTATATATGGGTCTGTAAGACCTATAATCATAGAGAACGTCCTTCTTTACTTGTCCCATTAAAATGATCAGTCCCAAAAATTTCTTCATTTCAGTCACCTTGAGGTTTTTCCATTTTTTTGTTTTTGATGTAATTCTATATTTTTCCACAATTTGATAATGATATCTATTAGACGCCCTCATGAAGTGCTCAATCAGGTCACTTCCAATGAATAAATTCACAATATCCATTACGCTTTCGGAGGAACTTGGCATACTTTTTATGCCAGATCTGCCTTCGAAAGGTTCAAAAATTATACTCTTGTCGTTCATTGACCATGTGTCATTGTTGTCTTCAACATTATTATTCATGTCCTTGTCTTCTGAATCACTGTATATTAACGGTACAGGACGTCGCTTTCGAATGGCTATACTACTGCTATCACTTTCGTCATCAGTACTACTTGCTGTACGGCAGTCAAGACAATCTGACAACTCATCAAGATAAAACTCGCCGATACTATCCTTTCCATTCATTTCTAAGGGCTAAAGCTTTGAAAAAAGTACTGATTATCTGAATAAAGAATGCAAAATGCTTGCTGCTTGTCAATCTAACCTAACCAAATCTAACAGAAAGATCAAAAGTCAATTAATCGACAACCAGTTGGTAAGCTCCGGGGATCAAAATCGATTAATCGACGACCGGTCGGTAAGAGCTGGGGAGCAAACGTTGATTAATCGACAGCCGGTCAGTATGCACTGAGAACAAAACATCGATTAATCGACGACAAGTCGGTAAAGTGTTAAGGTAATAAATACTGGAAATAAAATATGTTTTCCTATCTACTAATAACTAAAGAGAAAGCATTATAATAATACAGTTGAATATGATTATAATGAGAATGATAGGAACAATATTTTTTCATTATTACCAAGTTCTTGTTACCCTTTTTTTAAATGTGTCTTGAAGTTTGATTTGTAGCTAATACTACCCTTACCAATTTCTTCAAATTGTCACTTATTTAAATGCCGGGTAGTTCTAGGAGTGAAACCTGAATCTAAGATTCAATATTTTTCCAATGCACCTGAGACAAAATCTAAAAGCACCATTGTGAAATCTGCTATATCCCATAATGTTTGCTTCAGACCATTCTTCGATACATTCAAAATATAGTTTATAAAAGTTCTGACCTGCTTTGACAAATTTTTCCATTATCCTCCGATTTGATAATTTTCTTTTTATAATTAAAGAAGGAAATTTTTCTTTAAACTTAGATTTATATTGAAGATTAAACTAATTTAAAGTAATATACTTCTGTAACAGCAATCTTCACTTTCCTTCAATCTTTTGCATTGTTTTGTGAAAAGTAGATGATTAAAATTAGACAAAATGCAATGATGGTCAGATGTTTCATTACTAAAGAATAATGCCATGGTTTTAGAACATTTGTCAAAACTTAAAAATGGGAACACAGAAATTCAAATAAGTGTAAAACAAATAGGTGTAAGAGCAAGCCGTCTAACTTTCAAATTAGCTAAAAGTTTTTTTTGTATTCAGTATTTTCTTCTTTACAAAATTGTTTTAGGCATTTTAATGGTAAAATGGCTATAATACAAATTAATTATGGTTATTATTACTTTTACATCAATTCATATAGCACAGGATATATAGTGTTGACTTCATTTGATAAAATATTTGCATTACAAGCTATTCCTAATATTTTTTCTGGAGTAAATTATGTAGCTCTACATTCACCTTATTCACCCTTTTTACATCTTTGACCTTTCAAAATTAGTGTTTTGCTCCAGTTAATGCACCAACTTTGAATTGTAGATTATTTTCACTATTACTGTATATAGATGATTCAACAAAGTTTCAGCTATTTTGCATTTAATGGTTTTTTAATTTAAAATTTTTACTTGAATCTCTGGTTAGTACCATCTTTTATTCTCAAAATTCTTTGTATCTTTGATTGTTTTCATTCCCTGCTTAGGAATTTCTGGTGAAAAAGTTGAAATCAATCCCTCAACTCCCAAAGGTGCTGCTAAACTGCTCAGTCGCCCCCAGAAGCCTTCTACTTATTATATGAATTCTATTGCAGGATGTGAAATTGTATTTAAGAAGTATGGTATGTATCTTTTATTTATGATATGTTTATCTTTTTCCACATGTTTTAAACTATTTAACATCTATTTGATTTGATGCCTCATTTGTCTTTAGAACATACTAAATATATCTCCATAGAAACTAAGGCAAATAAAGTAAGACAAAAAATGAACCAGGGAAAAACTAAATATATGCCACATACTGTGAAGACTCCCCTTTGTTCAGAGTACTCATCAAATCAGCTGATCGGAAATCCCACCTATTGACCAATTTACAATGGCATGGCGTCGCAGAGTCTGGGATGTTGACAGTTGGATTGAATAGACGTCATGCCTCTTGATCTTTGGCAGTAATGAGGCCAGAAGATTGCACCAAGTTTCCAAAATCAGGACAGCCAGCAAATGAAAATTCAGTGGGAAAAACTAACTGTAACCTTAGCTGGATTTCTCAAGTAACTGGGATCTTAACTGACCCAAAAAAACAGTTGGTAGGACTGACCCCCAGGTATAAAAAGCCCAGAATTTTGCAACTCAGGGCTTTTCATCATTTTTTTATGTAGGTGCTTTGACCTCATGGAGGCTTTCGCGTCTTTTGACCGGAGCCAGTTTTCTAGTGATTAAGTTTGGGAGATTTGGGATGTCCGCTCATATCGTGAGCAGCAGAGTCTCTCATACCGAATGGGGGATAAATTGGGTTTGCATTGCACCCTGGAAAAAGCCTCCCCACTTGTGTGAGATTATTTAATCTCTTTTCTTTCAACTGTGATCGTCGTGGTGATGTTATGCAGGTGACAATCCTTTGCATTTCGACTTGTTTTGGGAGATTAGAATCTCCTTGTATATAGCCATATTTACTCAAGAAATAAAAGTGATTTCCAATTTTATCGTGATTGTGATCCTTTCTTCATGCTACCTCTTCACTCGAGAACATTGAAGTTGTCACAATACAAAGACACAATGTAACATACCATATTTTGAAATGGGAAATTACAGTTTTAAAACTGTCAATACAGTAGTTTAAATACTTAGACTCTGAAATTGAACGTTTGAACAACATAATGCCAAATTTACATAATAGAATCACAAGTGTAAATAGGCATTTCTTTGGAATACAAAATTATTTAAAATCAAACTTGAGAATACGACTGAATAAAGGTAATATTGTAATTTTTCCGTTTCTAACTAAGTATCTATATTACAAAAAAATCAAAATATAAATGCTGCCAATCCAATTGCCACCAGATGTATGAAATTTTGTATGCATTCCATCAAAGTTATTAAAACAGCTGTGCTATGGCTGTCATACTTCTTGTTTTGTTTTTATACTTGAGCTGCAAATGTCATGACCTTTAAAAATTAAACAGCCTTTGAACCTTTAAAGGAATGTGCAAGTGGTTATTCTGATGGTGCATCATACAGTCACAATAAGAAGTTGTGTTTAATTTAATCCATGTATAGATTAGATTTAGGGTGGGGCGGCACCACCACTATGACCCAAGGCCTATTGTACTGAAAACCCCCCATTTACTGGAACAAAAGTCCCAGCAATAAGTTAAGAAATATTAATAATTAAGTCTCAGAGAGACCAATAGCTGAGATAAATCTAAGCTGCAATTTAACCAGAAAGTTGGTCAGCTCCCACAGCTCGATAAAGTGAAAACCAAAAAATTCAAATCTCTTGGCACAGTAGTAGTCACATTCACACAAAATGTGTGGGGAACTCTCCTCTACCATATGACACCCCCTACATACCAGGCTGTCCGTGATGCCAATAATATTAAGGTGCCTCTTGAGGCAACAGTGACCAGTCAACAGACCAATGGTCATTCTTAACTCATATCTACTAAGCTTAAGTAGCTTGTTAGCCCTCATCCAGGGATTCCCTGGTTAAGCTCCTTAGCCTACCTTTGATTACCAGAATTAAGCCAAGCCCTATAAGTTTCCCCCATTAGGAGGTCCTTAACAGTCTTTCTAACTACATTATGAAGAATAATCCATGTATAACTACCTCTCTAATGTAAGGAATCCATGTGGTGTCCATATCACATTTTTTGATTAAGTAAATTATTTTTATTAATCTATCAATTTTATATGCTTTTGATTTAAATTTTTTTTTAAATGTAAATGAAAGCTTCACTAAATGTTTGCTTGCATAAATTATACTACTAAAAAATGACTTTTTTTATCTGAAACTCAAACTCTTTTTAAATTTTCTAATTATTTTATTATTTTTTTATAGGTCCAGGGAGATGTGTTTTTAAACTCGTTCACTACACTGGTTCTGAATTCAAAAAATATGTGTTTGAAACAGACCCACAAACAGCCCAAGAAATTGTTAAAAAAGTGCAAATTATTTTAGAAATGCATCCTAATAGTGCCTGTAAAGAATATCAGCTGTATAGAGAAAGGAAACTGCAGAAAAAAGTGCAAAAGTCTCACCCATCTACACTCAAATCTTAATTGTTATTAAGAATAGGTGAATAATTCAATTAATGTTAATTTGGGATTTTACCTGGATAAAATGAAACATATGTAAATACTCTATCCTACTTTAAAAGTTTATTAAACATAAGTACAAAGTTAGCTAAAATGGGAAAATCAGATAAAATACTATTAAGTTTCTGTTGACCTAAAACGTAATTATTTTGGGAAACAAATTATTAATTCTTAAAAATTATATGATAAATTTGTGAAAATGTTAAAAAAGTAATTCAATAATTCAATTAATATCAAATGAATATTTTAAGAGATAAAATATAAGCATGTATAAATACTGTTTTCTACTTTAAAAATTATATTAAGCAAAAATACAAAGTTATAATACTCAATTTCTATTGATGTAAAATATCATTTTTCAAGGAATTATATTATTAATTCTTCAAAATGATGTGATAAATATTATGAGAATTCTTAAAGAGCTAGGTTAATATTTCAATTAATGTCAAATTAGGATTCTAAATGCATAAAATGTAAGCACTATGTTCTATTTCAGAAATATGTTAAACAAAAATACAAAGTTAGTGAAAAGCAAAAATATATATAAAATAATATGCAGCTTCTGCTGATGTTAAACATATATTTTTAAGAAATAAATTAGATCTTAAAAATGATTAAAGGGCTAGATGAATAATTCAATTAATGTCATATTACAGTTTTAAAAAGAATAAAATGTAAACATTTGTAACTACTCTGTTCTATTTTAGAAGTGTTATTAAACGAAAGTATAAAGTTAGCTACTAAATAAGAAAATTGGTTAAAATAATTTCTGCTGATGTTAAAACATGATTTTTTTTCAATCTATTATTAAGCCTTAAAATGATATAAGAAATTCTTAAAAAGGATAGGTGAAATATCAATTGATATCAAATTAGGATTTTAAAAGGATAAATATAATTATTACTCTGTTCTACTTTAGAAATGTATTAAACAAAAATGTAAAGTTAGCTAAAAGGGGAAAACTTGATAAAATAATACTCAGTTTATGTTGACATAAAACATAATTACTTTAAGAAATTATTAATTCTTAAAAATTATATAAGTAATATAATTTATAAATTCTTAAAAATGATAAAAATAAATTATTAGTTCTTAAAAAGATATCAATAAAACCAAATCGGCTAATACCTGTGAATAAAAAGTTAATTTTACAAGTGTTATGGGACCAGAATTATTTCTCCTCAAATGCTGTTATGTATAGGGCTATTTGAAAGTTAAAATTGTAATCAGTAATGATAAAAAGTTTTAATAAATTTATAATGCTCTTGTATAATATGACAAATTATATAAAATTTTATTGACAAAAAATGTAATAAACCTTATTATATATATACTACATTAATCTGTGTATATATATTATAGAGATCTTGAATCTTATTATTTTTATCAATAAAATTTACTATTAACATGTAACCTATCTGTTTATGAAATGCCACAGAGAGTTTTATTACTCTACTACAAAAGGTAACTGTATAATTCTCTACATTCAAAATTAGGTAGTGTCTTATTATCGGCTTAGGGAATGGATTCTTAAATATAAGGAACTATGTTTGGATTGTTTAATAAAAAACTATGAAATTTGTTAATAATATTGCTTCAATGTTACATATAAAATAAGATTAGGGATTCTGTTAAAAATATTTTTGTTGTCATAAAATTAGAACTGCAGCTCTCATGGGCATAAGCAGAAGTTTGGGGAGGGGAAGATGGTTCACTTGACACACCTACTTTTAAACTTGCTAAAAAGTCAGATACACTTTTTCTACCTCCTCAATTCTTTTATTAAATTTTTTAAAAAATAATGGTATAGTTGCTTTATACGCATTTTACAAAATTATCACTGTCTAGAAGTAAAATCATTTATGTAGATGTTGTATTATTCCATTATTTGCAAATGCTGTGCATTGAAATGTCATACTTGATATTCAGCTTTTGTAAATCTTTATAAAAGACAAGTGAGAGCAAACTTATGACCTGCAAATCAGACACTGAACCACTTGGCTTTTGTATACCCCTAGACCAGTGTGGGCAAACATTGTGATATACAAGTGGGATAGTCACCCACTCTACTTTTGTAAACCCTTAGAGTAGTGGTAGCAAACACTCTGAGCAGAGATGGCAAACCTATAACCTGCAGATCAACCATTGACCCACTCTATGTTAGCAAATCCCTAGAGCAGAAGTGACAAACGTATAACTCATAGATCAGATACTAATCTACTCTGATTTGTAAACTAGAACAATAGTGTCAAATCTATGCTTTTTTAAAAAAAATTCCTTATTCATTCAAATACTCAGTGTGGATATGCTACTGGCATAGTTCACATTGTAAGACAATTCATGTTATCACCATATTAATGAAATTTTTTTTACATTTTATAAATTTTTTGTTTTTTGCTATTTATTTGAAAAGTAAAAGTGAGCAAGGTTATAAGAATTGTAATACGCCGAGCAGTCTTGCTGTTTCTATTCCCGATTAATCCGTCACACCTTAGTCATTTTGGATATGACTTCGCATGGGTCCCTTGTAGTGAAGCAGCCAGGGAGACGAAATAACCAGCCGTAGATGATTAAAACTTACAAGGTTGATTTATTATAACAAAAAAAAAACATTTAAAGAAACATTAAAGTGTATGCAGGTGCAACCTATCATACAGAGAGGAGATCACTCTAGATCAACCTGCTCTCTTAGAAGTTCAGCCAGAAGTCCTCCTGCCAAGGCCATAGGCAGGGGGAGGGATTTGGGAGACTAGTCCCCCCCCCAAAAAAAAATTATGAAAGACCATTTTGTAGATAGACAGTGTCTCACATTTGTGCATGTGTGTGCTATCTGCTTAGCTGTTCATGAACATAAACAGTTATTCTCTTTGAAAAAACCGTTCAAACCATAAAAGTCTTCTCGGGCCGCTGGCGGGAAATACAGCACTGTATTCCAAAAATACAGTGTTTTCCTTTTCATCAATTGAAGTATCATTCACAAATAAAGATGTCTTTCTCACTTGGTCCCCCTCCGAAAATAATTTCTGGCTACGGCCCTGCCTCCTGCTTCTCTCTATCCCAAACAGGAAACCTCAGTTTTAAGGGAGGTTGACACACACACCCCTTTGACCCTTGGGCTAGCCGAAATGCCCTTGGCTCCTGGCTAACTCAATCAAAGCAAAATTCCTTTTCACTGTTGGTGTGTTGATATACGAGACGTTTGACACCTCTGTACATCAAGGAAACCATTACTGGGACAATACTATCATTTTCAATTGTTGAAATGAACAAAAGTTTGCTTGACTCCCGACGGAGACGGTGCGACTCTTACAAGAATGTTCTGTGATAGCTGGTATGGAAGCTGGAGTGAAAGTAATTTTAAAACATGTAGATCCCTAAACTACTGTTTTTACTGTGCATTACATAAATTTAACTTTGTGATCAGTGATCTCAGTGCTATGCCAGCAATAAGAAATTCTATAAGATCAATCAAAACTATAATAAAGTTTTTTTTAATTTTAGTGAGAAGTATAGTTTTTCAAAAAAATTTTAGAGTTTTTTGTAAAAAAAATTTTCAGATTTTTAAAATACTTTGACATTTCTGAATGAGAGAAATCTGGTTGAAATGCTTATCATCTAATGATGACACTGAGCATGACAACATTCCCTTCAGATTGATAATTGTTTCAAATTATTCAACTGTGCTTATAATTATTTTTTCATAAAAATTGGCTCTTGAGTTTGGTTTACCCCATAAGTATATCCTTTTAAAACATAGATCACATTTTGCAGATTGCTGTGAACATCCATGCCACATAACATTAGAAAATTACAACAATATTCTGTTTTATACCATTTTAATCCCTTATATTTTTACTGGAGTCCTGCTTTTCTTTAAAACAGCCAGCTTGTTTGATTTATTTATGGTCAGCTCAGATAAAGGAAAATCCCTTCCATGTAATGAATACTAACATAAAATTTCTGAAGTCTGTTAAATGTTTAGTATTGACAATTTGAAAGTTCAAACAGTGGCATGTATTATCTCTAGCAGAACAAGTGACTGGAGCTGTGGGATAATATTACAAACCTCTAGAATGATACAAAGTTGTTGTTTTTTTTCGTCAGTTAAAGAAGCCCCTTTTTTTAACACATATCAATTTTAATACCTAAACAGACATGCAGCACACTATAACAAGTAAAAACTTGGTTTTGGTCAACAATAAGTATATAGCTTAATAATGCTGAGTGTACTTTGAGCATATGTACATGGAAATAAAGCAATAAGTTACATCATAGACAAATTGAAGCATAACAGAATGGGGTTGTATTTTCTATTCAAAAACTGAATAATGTACTAGTGTAAATCATTTTTAATGTGTGCTGTTCATAATAATTTGGAATTAACTTCAAGTAGTAGTTCCAAACCTAATTAGCTCTCATGTTGGAAAATATTGCCCATAGCACCTAAAATTGAATCATTTTCTTTTTCCAACTGTCAATAATCTATGTCCCTTTCTCCCTGGCTCTTTGGTTTGGAGCTCAGGTTCTCATGTAAAACAGATATTAAAGTTGCTGACCCATATCAGGCAGTAGGACATGAATGATATTGTTGTACTTTACTAGATTAAAAAATAGGTTAACTAATTCATAAACTAGCAGCCAACAATTTATCTGTAAATAAAACTCTTTATAACATGTTTTGAAATGTCTTTGCAATAAGTTGTAAAATGAAAGAAAAAATCCTATTTGTAAGCATACAGTAATGAAATTGCTTAAATGAAAATTTAATAAGTACACTAAATTCTTGGTAATTATTGCCAATTATTGGTTTTCTTATTCTGAAAGCTCTTTCAAAGTGTATTGCAACTTAACTTTTTACAGTCCATTGTTCCCAATAGGGAACATAATATTAATACAATTATTTAAAACTAAACTCCATCAATATTGATACAAAAAAATTAACAAATGTAGTAAAAGGATTACTTGATTTTTTAAAATAGAAGCTATATTTTTATGATTAATAGAAAGATGTCTAAAAAATCATAAAAATGACCCTTTTCTTCATTTTCTATAAGCACAGGTTAAAAATTCACATAAATGTAAAAATCTAATGCTTAAAAATCCGATTGGTATCCTTAAAACAACTTTAATTTATTTTTTTAAAAATATGAAATTGACATTAATAATCAGAAATGTACCTGGAATAATTTATTAATTATTGATGTCCCTAATTGGGAACAATGGACTGTTGCCGCTATATACTTGACGAAATAATTTCCTCTATGGAGAGCATTTCTTGAAAGATTTCCCTTTGGTAGGAAATCAAGGGAAATTCTCTAATTTTATGAAAGGGCATTTCAATTCTATAAGCAGTATAGTGTGTTCGCTTCTCAGATATTATTTTGAAAGGTGTTAAATGTATTTTGTCTGTGAACTAGAAGTTGCAACTGCTCTTCTAAGAATTGCACCAAAGAAAGTTACATCTCAACCTGGACCCAAATTTTACCACCCTATATCACAGAGAAAGAGGGATGGTCATTTTTTTGCACAAACAACACAAGGTAGATGTGCACAGAGCACATTAAATGCAAGATTAGCTTGCAATGAGTGTAAAAAAAATTGCATTTCCATTGCTTTCCAATATATATAAAGGTATAAACTCATGTTTTTGATATTTGTTTAAGAAAATGTTGTTTTCATTTAAATTTATAATTTTTAAACTTTATTGATATCTGTGCTTAAATTTAAAAAGAAATTTTAAATTCATTCTAATTGTTTTTATTATTATTTAATATTTATTATATACATCATTCTACTCAATTTGTGAATCCAGTGTATAGTCAGAAGTGGCCAATGTTCCCAATGGGGAACATCATGAAAATCGTAAAAGAAAATTTTTTCCCACAATTAAATGACTAACATATCTTAACTGAAACATTAGAAGGCAAGATGTGTAAAAAAATAATTTAAAATATATGTGGATCTGAATTCGGAATGTAAAAGGTTAACTCTGGATTGTACTTTCAGTTTCACTTTATAAAAACATCATGGAAATGGAATGTGTTTATAATATAGAAAAAAAAGTAAAATTTTCATTAGTCAAGTGCACGGATAAATCTTCAAATATTTCCAAATATAGCACGTTTTACTTCCTAATTTATTTAAAATTAAACTAGCATTAAAATAGTTCCCAAAATGTCTTAAAAAGACCATGAGCATGTATTCTCTGGCCGAAGTCTAGGCGCGCAATGGCTTGTACAGGGTGTCTCGTAAATGTTACGACAAACTTCTAGGGCAGGTAGAAGCACATAATATGGATGAAGGATTACATAGAAACCCATTGGAGGAAACGTCGAAAGTAAGTGGTAGTAGAAGCCGAAGATGGGAATGGAAACAATAGAGTGATTAATTTGAAACATTTTATTCAACATAATGAATACAAAGGTATACGACGTGAATAATGATCAAATCTTCACAGTTTGAGCGATAAAACGCCAAACATACCTGACATTGACGATGCATTGATTGTCCGATACTGTCGAACACCGGGAATTTCTTTGATTGTAGCAGATTAGTTTTTGCACGAGATCCTTTTCAGACTGCAGAGGATACACAGCACATGTAATGGCTCCCCACAGTAAGAAATCAAGACTCAGGAAATTCGATGAGCGTGGGGACAGGGAACCAGTCAATCCTACCCAATCCATCGATGTGGGAATGACTACGAACAACCAGTTCAAAATGAGTAAGTTACCCATTATGTTGGAACCCCATGTTGCGCCTCGCTTTTCGTGGAACACTGTCAAGCAATCCGGGGAGAACATGTTCCAGATCATATAATTCGAGACTGTCAACCTGGACAAAGTGCGACCCAACTAAATAGTCGCCGACCGAATCCACCACATATTATAACTTTGAAGCGAGGGTATGCTGCGCGGGGTTCCGCACACATCATGAGGATTTTCTTGAGCCCCCAAGTGATGATTGAATACACAATCCCTATTAAATGTGACTTCTCGGTAATAAACAAATAACCTGGTAAATTCACATCTCTGGTACATCCTTGCAGAAACCGCTTCGCAAAATGTATAAGTTTAGAATGATCATCGGGGAGTAATAACTGAGAACTTTGGAGTTGGCGTTCAAAACACACTGGACACTGGTACAAGATATTCTTATTTTTTGAGGTGATGTTACGTATATTGGTTTTTGGATTATTCTCCACGGCATTCAACGCTTTTTCTTCCCTGACTACCGAGCGGGTCGATCTGGGAAGCATTCTCGATAAATGCATACAGCGGCTCGTCCACTGTCCTCAATTCCATATACCAAACTTGTGATTAAAATCTCACTGTTCGCATACTGTAGCTTTTCGGTCCCCAACAACTAATCGAATGTGGAAATCCTCACTGTCCCCTCCTGGACTCTCATGCATGGTGATGTACGAAGAGGATGGAAGATAATTCAAACGGTGAGCTTGCTGGCATTCACTTAGTGTACACAATTTGAATTTATTATGCCCAATAAATGTTTCCAATTAATCACTCTCGTTTCCTTTCAAATCATCGAACTCTGCTATCTACTTTTGACGATTCCGCTCACGGGTGCCTATGAAATTCTTTATCCTTACGACATGTTCTACGTTCTCTAGTAAATTGTCACAACATTTACAGGACACCTTGCATATAAATACTATAAGGCAATTTGTCTCAACGTCGCGAACTACTATAATGCCCTTCCCATTCATTTTCATGTTTACAAACAAGAAACTGCCCTTCCACTGCCTGAAATTGCCTTATTTAAAAATAACTATGTTGAAATGTCAAAATACAGTCATTAATTATATGCTCATTGTCAATATACAGTCGTTAATTATGTATGTTTTATAATTTTCTTTCGATGATATTAGGCGTAGGCATAGGCCTAACAGAACTTTAGAGGCACCACAGAGTATACTTTGTGGTGTCTCATATGTAAGCACCGATATACAAGAACACATATATAAGGTTCTATATACATTTATAAGATTCACTTTATAAACCTATTAATTGATATGTTTAAAAGTGTGTCTACATTCAGGGTGAATATCAAGATATTTAACTTCCCCTCAAACAGAACTGTTGTCCATATTTTAATGATTTTCATCTTAAAATGATCTTAGGAAAATTTTGAAGTTCGTAAATTTAACAATTGAATTAAAGTACAAATAAACATCTTTGTTAAAATAGATTCTATCTTTTATTACTTATTTTTTAAACATCAATATATTTGAATGTTTGATTAAAATTTTCAAAAGTACGAAAAAAAAAATTAATAATAATAAAAGGTGTAAACAAACTTTTGTTGTTTGTAACCGTAGCTGTGTTCAAAATCGTGTTGCATTGCATATGATAGATGTGGGTAAGTGTGCTTAGCTAAAATTTTTCTTTGATTTAATTTATTTAGTTTATTGTGTATTTATATTCAGCATGATATAAGTTTAACCTTCAACAATTGTAAGATTTTAGCTAAGAAGTAATGTTTTGTTTGTATGATAAATGTTTAGTTTTTTACATTAATTGAAGAATAGATCCGATATATTACCATTTTTCAATTTTGTTTATGTATATAAATATACATGAAATTTTATATCGTACTCTTAGCAGTATTTTAATTCCGTTCATGTTGTTTTATAACACGTTGTTCGTAACACATTTTCATATTAGTGACTTTCTGATTTTACTGCAATATTCCCTACTAAATTCTTGAGTATTTTATTATTTCATTTTATTTTACATTTTATTCATTATTTTCTACTGTAACATAAGAACAAAACCTCCTTTTTTAGTTCTATTATTTACAAAAATAGAAGAATAAAAGCACCGAGCATTCTTTGCACCTAAAATTTGTTTAGATTTGTTATCACCGCTGTTGCCATGTGTAGGATGTAACATTTTATTAGGGTAGTTATTAATTTTGTATAATTAGTAAATGATAGAGTTTCTCGAAAAAGAATATTTTGAATTTTACGTAGTCATATTGTTTTAGTTATTGATGTAGTCATATTTTATATATTGCAATAAAAAACATTCTTATAGTCTATAGTATTGCTGTTAATTGGATTGGATTTGTCCTTGATATAGTGAAATTATTAATAAATAGTTGCTATCCTTCTGTTTAAAAGTATTGAATTTCTCTCCAAATTATCTTTTAATTTTTACTCTTTATTTAAATTTTAGTTTAGAATATTTTAACAGTGTGGAATGCAAATGTGTTTATGTAAAATTACAAAAGAGGTTTTTATTATTTTGAAAATTTTAAGAAGTTTATTCTGAAATTTGATTGGTAGCTAGTACTATTCATGTTAAAATACAGGTAAAGAGATTTTTAAAATGTTATCTTTAATATAGGAATGACAGAGAAGAAAATTCTAGAATATGAAACTTTTCTTAATGATGTTTTGCGAGAAGACTTAAAAAATGTTTTAGCAGATAGAGAAAACCTTTGCCAAGAAGTGCTTGATCTTGAACAATTAAAGACTGTAGTAGAGAGACTTCAAGAAGCAGAATTGAATAAAGAAACAATAAAAACCAGAGTTGACTTAGGTTGCAATTTTTATGTACAAGCTAATGTCACTGACAGCAAATATATATTTGTAAAAACTGGATTAGATATTTTTGTACAGTTTACATTAGAAGAAGCTGTTAAGTTTATAGATAAAAAGATTGAATTTTTAAAGAAAAGAATTGAAAGAACTCTAAAAGATAGTGCTGAAATTAATGCCAATATTCAAATAGTCTTGCAAGGTTTAAGAGAACTCAATAATTTATCATATCCTCAAGAATCAGCACCTAGAAATGACATCCTCTGAAGAACTGCCTGGATTTATCATTGATGGTATGTATATATATTTTTTTATTAACTTCAGTATAAAGTCAATAAAGGTCAATAAAATCCCTTCTCTATGGAGTTTTATATACTTTCTAATCAATATGAATATTTTAATAAATTTGTCAGGTTATTTGTAAATATTTAAATTATACAGTGATTAATTATTAGAACTCTTAGATAAGAGCTTATTAAAAAAAACTACATTACATATTAAAAACTAATGATGGTTAAAGATGAATAATTAAATAACTTCAATTCATTTGTCAATAAAGGTCAATAAGATTTCTTCTCTATGGAGTTTTATATACTTTCTAATAAATATGAATATTTTAATATATTTGTTAGGTTATTTATAAATATTTAAATCATGCAGTGATTAATTATTAAAACTCTTAGATAAGAGCTTATTAAAAAAAATGCATTACAGATTAAAAACTAATGATGGCTAAATAATGATAAATAATTAAATAATGATGGCTGGTTAGTGCCAGGGTTGGCATGATTTAAATCAGTTGATTTTTTTTTTAAATCATTGATTTAAATCATTTTTTTTTCACTTCTCTTAAAACCTACATTCGAAAGACAGGAGAATTGGGAATCAGTCAGCACAGAAATACCAATAAGTAAATAAGTGTAAATAGATAGTATGTTTTCTAAGAATTTAGGGGTTGTTATCAGAAAGTATGTAGTAGGGGTAGGTACGACTAGTTATGACTAGTGGAATTCATTTTATGTAATTGGGGGGTAAAGAGAGTATTACAGAACTTGAAATCCAGTTTGTCTACCAAATAACAACAGCCGTCACATTATCTGCTAGAATGGAAAGACAGTTTTCTTCTTTTGGTATTTTTCATTCTAACCTTCGTAACCAATTAGGAGTGGATACAACATCGAAACTAGTGTTTTTATTGAAACAGTTAAATCCATAATTCGTTGCTTAAAATAAAAAGTATTGAAATAATTGTGAATTTTTTGTTTTTTTAATAAATAGTTTGCATTGTATTAATATTTAATTTGCCCTTTAAATTTACATCTTATTTAGTTTGTACCATCCAATTAGAAAATAATGAAATGTATTTAGATTAAAATTTATGTATTTAATTTTAGTTAATCAGTATGTAGAATATACTAGATACATAAGTTGTTACTTATAACAAACTATTCCATGTATATTGCAAAAAATATAAAAAACACAACAATAATTAAAATTAGAATTCAGAAAAAAATCAAATCTGATTTAAATTGAAAAAATCTGATTTAAATCAAATAAATCTGATTTTTTTTTTTTTTTTTTAAAAAAACATGATTTTTTTCCATTATTTATTCTATTTATTTATTTTACATTAGATAAATAGAATAAAAATTTAAAAATAAAATTTCTATGTGTCAATTTTATTTTGTTTATTTATTTATTTTACTATGTTTAGTTTCAAGGAATGAAACTGATGATGATAGTGATTCAGATTGTGAAGTACCTGCATTTGAAATAGCTGCTTTTCAAAAATATAGCTGTTTGGAATCTGATAATTTTGACCAAATGCCTTCTTCCCTTAATGATGATGGGTGAGAAATAACTTTTTTTTCTCCGTGTTATGCTATATATTTATTAAGTTTTAAATTTTTTTTTAATTTTCAACTTTAAAACTATTAAAATTCTAAAAGATTTATAATAATGAAAATAGGGATGTCTCATAAAATAATTGTTGAATTAAAACTAATTAATAAATTTCTATTTTTCTTAAAAGTTGTAATTTCATTTAAAACTAAAATTAATTTTTTTATGATTAATATAGACATTTTTATTTTAGAAAAAAAAATTTGCACAATCCATTGTATGTTAATGTAAATCCAAATACTGAGACTGCACTTGAGCGATTATCACGGCAGAAAGAAACTTTGAAAAATGCAATTAAGCAGGTATGTTCTTTTATTGTTATTTTATTTTGCTTTATAAATTATGTTAAGTGATTGTATTGAAATTCAACAATTAAACTTTCATTATTGATCTTCAACCTTTTGATAATTTAACAGACTTTAAATGCTAAGTATTCTTTGATATTCCTTTTATGTTTGAAATTATGGAATCACTAAATTATGTTTCAATTGTTTGAAAAAATGTAACAAGTTATTTGTTACACAGCAATTGAAGATTATGTATGAATTAATGAGGACAGGACTCATTGGAAAGGAAATTTCTGATACAGATTCGATATGCACACTGCGGTTTTTGTCGCCAAACTTTACGATTTTTGGGCGATATTTGACATCGTTGGTGACTTTTAGCATTGTAGATTTGTAGTGGCAACCCTGGTTCTTAATTTAAGCCCCATTGGTGCACATGATTTGTAACGTCACAACCCGCCTCTTTCGCGTGATTTTCAGGTCAACGTGGGGTCTTGGTCGCGAGGTTGTAGGTAAGGTTGTACAATTTTGTTGCTTCAGTTTTTTAGGTTTTATGGATTAATTAGTTATTTTTAGCGTGGTCAGGTTGTACAATTTTGTTTGTTTAGTTTTTTAGTTTTTATGGATTAGTTAGTTATGGTTGTTGTAACTATTTTCAATGTGGCTAAGAAGTATCAGGGGATTTTAAAGGGATAATTCGTGTGGTAGCACATGGTATGTCCTTATTTCTTTAAATGTTATTTTTTAAATGTTTATTAATATATTTGTGTTTGTAATGTTTTTAATGTATTAAATATGTATTATTATTAAGGGGGGTTTTCCCCCCTTAAAAATTTTAAATTTGTTTTAAAGAAATTTTAGTTATTTTAATTAATTTATTTATAAAGATTTGAATTATTAAAACTGTAAAGATTCGTAAAATATATGATTTCAGTAGTTACAATCTGTAAAATTTATGATGTGTGAGTTTTTTTCTTATTTTGCCATGTGGTGCCGTCTATGTTTTTTTTAGGTAATCTTTCAGAAAACGCCATTTTCAGCCACCCTTTTTTTTTTTTGTGATTTTCAGATACCCCATTTTCATCCGCTATTTTATTTGGTGACTTTCCGAAAATGGTTGTTTTGCTAAAATCGCTAAGAAAATAAAACATGGCAGCCTGAAGCGGTGTGGCTATTGCATCAGGTCCACAACTTTGAACAATAATTGAATGGGTTAGGTGCTATTCTTTGGAAATGAAGTTTGTACAGGAGGCAGTGTGGGCATTCATATGAGCAGGGTTGGCATGATTTAAATCTTGATTTAAATCAGTTGATTTTTTTGAAAAAATCATTGATTTAAATAATTTTTTTCACTTCTTTTAAAACCTACATTCCAAAGACAGGAGAATTGGGAATCAGTCAGCACATTAATACCAATATGTAAATAAGTGTAAATAGATAACATATGCTTTCCAAGATTTTAGGGATTGTTATCAGAAAGTATGTAGTAGGGGTAGTACAATGATTGACTATGACTGGTGGAATTCATTTTATTTAATGGGAGGTAAAGAGAGTATTACAGAACTTGAAATCCAGTTTGTCTACCAAATAACAACAGCCTTGTCTTCATCTGCTGGAATGGAAAGACAGTTTTCTTCTTTTGGTATTGTTCATTCTAGCCTTCATAACCAATGAAGAGTGGATAAAGCATCAAAGTTAGTGTTTTTATTGAAACAATTAAATCCATAATTCGGTGCTTAAAAATATTGAAATAATTGGGATTTGATTTTTTAAATAGTTTGCATTAAAAGAATATTTAAATTGTTCTTTAAATTTACATCTTATTTAGTTCGCACTATCCAATTGCAAAATAATGGAATGTATTTAGATTAAAATTTATATATTTAATTTTAGGTAATCAGTGTGTAGAATATACTAGATAGATAAGATGTTACTTCTTATAACAAACTATTCTTTGTATATTGCAAAAATCATAAAAACAACAATTAAAATTAGTATTAAAAAAATTTTTTTTAATCTGATTTAAATAAAAAAATCTGATTTTTTGATTTTTTAAAGAAAAATCATGATTTTTTTTCCAACCCTGCATGTGAGTGGTCAAATTTCTTGGACAACTAATGGATTAAAAATTTTTAAATATATATATATATATATATATATATATATATATATATATATATATATATATATATATATATATATACACCCACATACCTATATAGATATACATACATACATATACATACACATATATATTTATATACATACATACATATACATACCTACACATACATACATATATACATACAAGTAATTTTTTTTTTCACCTTTAAAACCTATATTCCAAAGACAGGAGAATCAGTCAGCACAGAAATACTAATAAGTAAATAAGTGTAAATAGATAGCATGGGCTTTCCAAAAATTTGGGGGTTGTTATCAGAATATATGTAGTAGGGGTAGGTACAATGTCTGATTATGACAGGTGGAATTCATTTTATGTAATGGGAGGTAAGGAGAGTGTTACAGAACTTGAAATCCAGTTTATCTACCAAAAAGCAACATTATACCAAATACCAAACAGCGTGGCTTCATCTGCTGGAATGGAAAGACAGTTTTCTTTTGGTATTGTTCATTTTAGCCTTCATAACAAATTAGGAGCGGATAAAACTTTGAAACTAGTGTTTTTATTGAAACAGTTAAATCCATAATTCGTTGCTTAAAAAATATTGAGAAAATTGTGATTTTTTTTTTAAATAAATAGTTTGCATTAAATGAATATTTAATTTGTTGTTTAAATTTACATCTTATTTATTTTTCACTATCCAATTACAAAATAATGGAATGTATTTAGATTAAAATTTATATATTTAATTTTGGATAATCAGTGTGTAGAATATACTACATAGATAAGATGTTACTTCTTATAACAAACTATGGTGGCCCAAACTATTATATGTATACTGCAAGAAACATAAAAACACAACAATAATTAAAATTAGAATTAAAAAAAAATAAAAAAATCTGATTTAAATAAAAAAAATTCTCATTTAAATCAAATAAATCTAATTTTTTTTATTTAAAAAAAAATCATTTTTTTCTTCCAACCCAGGAGTCTATACACTAGGTCAGTTTAGGAAATCTACTAAGAATCTGTAATAAGAAATGGTCAAATATCTCGCATCCTGGCAGCTAAAATACCAGAACAAGCTCTTTCACTGATATGTGTTACTAGTTGTAATTAACCACTATTCACTTCACAATCAACTTGGTGGTTGTTCCTGCAATAGTATATGTAAATATGTATTCTCCCCCCTTTTTTTGTTTATACTAGGCTGTTATTTTTAACAGGAAAAAGAGAAGTAAAAGTTAATAAAAATTAAAGATTAATTATAAAAGTAGTGATTTGTTTTTTCTTTCATTCAGATGGATCAGAAAAATATAGTAGCACAACCTGGATTTGATACCTTAGAAAAAGTACCAACATTCCTTAGTCGGAGACAATCACGAAAACTTGGATTGGTATGAGTTTTATTATTAATATTATTATAATTTTACTCTTGGATTAGTACCAAATATTAAGCTTATATTTCTGTAGATTTGGTATACAAAAAGAATTGAGGGGTTAAAAAATTAATAGCTCTGTTGTAACAGTATTTGATTATTATTGCTGTTCTAATTGTATTTATTACTATTCTAATTGTACCTATATATTTATGTGCATCTATCTTCTCATTAAATTAAGGCAAAAAGGTATTCTTATATAACAAAAGATAGGAAATGATTTAATGAATCCACTCTGATTATTTGCATTCAGTAATTCTAATTAGAGATATTAATTAGATAGCACATTCAATTTTATTGTAGAATTGGGTGTCAAAAAATGACCGTCCTTTCATTGTTAACATCATTATTACCAGATATTTGGTAATATGATTGACTTAATGGCATAACGAGAATCATCAATTTTGTGAGACAGTTTTGGAATTTTTAAGCTCCTGATTTTTGTCTGAATTGCAGTAAATTTATATATATATATATATATATATATATATATATATATATATATATATATTGTGGCAACTGGTCACAAGAGAACAAGAGAGGGTCGGTCATTCTCAGGACCAGTGGGAATTTTTTCCCCTGAAAAAAGCAGGGGTTCCAGACCCAGCGGGGATTCGGATTTTTATGTCCCTGCATACATTTGTGTGGAATGCCGGCTATCATTGAGGAGTCCAGTCCACTGACCACTCCCTTGCTTTCAGCCCTTTATCTCCCCCCTCTTTTTTTGGTAGGGGTCTTTCAAGAACAAGGCAGTGGATTGTCGGGGGCTTGAGGAGGAGGTTGTTTTTCTCTCCCAACGATGTTGTTTTATATCATGTATATATTGCAGATAGTCGAGATAATAAAGTCTAGGACTTTAAGCGATGGTTTTTACTAAGCGCCCACAAACACAGAGATGTATGTATGTTGCGACATTACAATATAAATATACGTAATAATTTATAACATTTTTAAAGAATTTTTCAAAACCTTTATTTTGATGTATCGTTTTTTCTATGTAGATCAAATGCTTTATAAATTGAAATTGTTTTGAATTATCTCATGTTTAGAACAACATCAACAATTAATGTATAAATTGGTTTTTTATTAATATTTCTTTATCTTAAAACCTATATCAACTAGTTAAGATTTAAAAAGTTTTTAAAAAAACTTTTTAAACTGGTTAATACTATGCTTTTAATTCTGTTTTATCAAGTAATTTTGAAGGGTTTTTTTTTTTCTAGTCTATAAGTGAAAAAGCTATAAAAGCTTATTTATAAATTCACACTATAATATATATTTATTAATAATAAAAATATAGTAATTTTAGTCTTTTAGTGAAATCATTATGATATAAATTTGCACACTTTACTGTGAAAATTTATTTCATGAGGATAGTCTTGTTACTGCAGGGGTGACCTTGGAACTCCAGGCATTTTGCATAAACTATCTCTGAATTTCCGGAGAAATAAAATTATGAATTACTTCCCATAAGTCCTTTCTGTTTACTTTGAAGGAATAATGCAGCACATTGTTTTTGACTGTTAAATAATCATAAAAATGCTGTAATGTAGTATAGACCCCAAATCTTAAGGTAACCGGTTAAAACTTGGTAAGCTTCTTTGGTACAACACTGCAAGAAAGTACTGAAAAAAGCAAGGTTCATTTATGCTTTTTATGGATAGACTTAGGATTGAAAGACTAATGTTAGTGGACTGTTAGACTAATGTACGGTGGTATCTTTTACAATTTTATAGGTTATAACTAAAAAAGAGACCACATTTTTATTGAAAGTGGATAAAAATAAAGATATGGATAAGATATGCTATTTTATTTACTGTTTGTTTACCAAACTGAATTACTTACATATTAAACTCGCAGTGATCACAGACCTGAAAAATCTAGAAATACCAGGAAATTTGAAAAACATGAGAATAATTTGGGATACACTAAAGATTTCTTGCATAACTCCAGGATTGTATCATCTGATTATAACAAATCAACTTATTTTGAAAGTTATAGAACAATTACTTCATTTATTTCTTTTAACAAAGGCAATAAATATACTTTCATTCAAATACTTCTAAAAATGAGAACCAAAGAAAACAGCAAATAAAGAGGTTACTTAAATTGTAAAAGAAAATTACTGGATTGATGATGCAACTGCAATAAGGTTGATATAGAGAGTTTAAAATCTGTAGCCAATCAGAAATGATGGACAAGGCTTACTCTAGACCAGAGGTGGGCAAAAGCTGGCCCGCAGGCCGTATCTGGCCCTTTTGCTTATTTTATCTCGCCCGTTGATAAATCCTACATACATTTTTAATCTCTTATATGTGATTTTGTTGAAATCAACAGTTTTGTATGCTTAGTGTACATATAAATAATGAAAAATATACAAATAATAGAGAGTATTATAATTTGAACAGCTGTCTTTTCTTTTTATAATTCTATTTACTATTATATTTACAAAATATAATAAATAACTATGATCAAAATAAAATAATTTGTATCGTTAAGATATAAATAAATATCAAAATAAAATCTTTCATTAACTGATTTATTTAATGATCATTAATTTAATATAATGGGTCATATTTCTTTAAAAATTACGTGACATATTTTACTGGGCACAAATTGTTCGCATATACACCTAAGTAAAACAATTTATTATTACTATTATCTTTTATTAACTGTCAAATTTCTCTGTCCTTAAAATAAATATAAAATAAATAAAGTCTTTAAAATAAATAAAGCTTTAAAATAATACTTATAGTGTTTTTGTCAAAAAAATTTCTTGGGCAGGGATAAAACTCCCCCCAAAACATTCGTGTGTGCACAGCCTACGCGGTATAGTCCTCTGACCTGGGAGATATTTTAAAATTTCATTTTGGTCCGCTCTTAAAAGTATTTGCCCACCCCTGTTCTAGACTCAAAGCACAAATTGACCACTTTTGGAGAAACATTTTGAATAATTTGGAAAGTTCTAAAAATGGTTTTGACCCTGGCACATGGAAATGCCAGCATAGAATGTTGTTCTTCTATAAATTTAGAATGTTCATTATGCTTTCATTTAAATATATAAAATTTCTAGATTTAAAAAGTGGGTTGAGAGAACATAGACATTGAAGAGTGACAGTAGTGTCAACAAATACCTGGAATTATCGCAAAAAATAATTTTTTTCTGAAACTGTGAGTAATGCCTCTCTCTCTATATAAATTATTAATAAATATAGTTATTTTAAAAAAAAAATTTCAGAAAGAAAAAGAGAAAACTAAAGGTTTTGACTGGTTTAATATGTCTGCTCCAGAGATGACAGAGGAGAAGAAAAATGACTTGACTGTAGTCAAGATGAGAAAAGCTCTTGATCCCAAGCATTTCTATAAACGAAGTGCTCTAAGAGCAGAGGATGATCCAAAATATTTTCAGGTAAGTTAAAACCTAAAACTGCTTTTCAAATAAACCACAAAATATCTGTTCTTAAATGATTACTAATTTTTTTCTTTTTTGTTTAACAAAATTTTTAGGGTTTTTTTTTTTTTCCATTTTTATCTATTTCTCTGTGTATCATACTGCTTTAATATTAATATTTTTGACTTGGTGAGCTATTATTTTACTGTGAAATCCTAGGTCATAGAATTATTTTTTAACTCTACTGATGAAAAATTATTTGAGAGTTGCATTTATTTCTGGTTACTTTTTTCAAACTCATAGTATTCTCTTTATCCATGGCAAATGGCTATATCATCATTCGAATCATTATAATTTAAAATGCTCTACTTCATTCTGGATTCTGGTGTAAAGTTTTATTTATTGTAATGTTCTAACTCTGACAACATCCAGTATTTTTTTTATATTGGTTATCCATGGTGAGAAAGAATATACATATAGAAATAAATACATATGTAAAAATGCCATCATGTACTCTTTCTAACACTGTTTTGTTCTCTAGTTTTACACTTTACCTAACTATAAGTAAATGGTTCATTGTGAATGATTTCATCATTCATAGTATACTTTCTCAAAATATTAACAACTTTGAATTGTCATTTTACTTTTAAAAGTAATCAATAGAAAAGTCACTCATCTAAAGACATTGAATTTAAAAGCCTTATTTTTTTTAAATTATTTTAGAAATTCTAAGAAACACCTGAAGTTTTATCCAAAGACCTTATTTCTTTTTCTTATGTGCACCCTATATTTAAAATTATTTATAAAATCTCTAAACATGTTTTATTAATATGTAAAGATAAATAACTTTTTCAAAATAATTTACATTTATTAGTTTATTTTTTTAAAGATATATTTAAGATAATTATATGTTTATTAAAATATTGGATTTTCTAATAATCTGCTTTTTAACACAACAGCTGAAATAAAACTAATTATTCAATCGTAACTGACTCATTTTTTAATAGTTTTATTAAAATTTTTACATTAAAATAAGTCGCCAAGTAGAAAACATGGCGGCGGTCACGTGGCATATTTGAAACACAACATTAACAAAACTAAACTTTAAAAGGAAACAACAGATTAACAATTTAAAGTATTATTAAAATAAAATTAGCATAATAATCATCATTTTTTACGTTTTTAAAAAAATAAATAACAGATTAGTAATATTTATGATATGTGTCAACAGAGTAAACACAATATATATCATTTTAATAAGCACTAATATTATGAAGAATCTAACATGTGAGGGGGGGTTCCATCCCTTTGTGCAAAGAACAAAATAAAAATGTTCCAAACCAATTAACTTAGAATATCCTGATACATTTTAACTATTTCAAAACCGAAATAACTGCACCCGTCTTAACTAAATCCCAGAAAATGATAAGAACAAAAACAAAATGTTCCAAACCAAAGCATCTTGTTTGGTTTAGAATATTTTGATACTTTTTAACAATTTCAAAACAGAAATAACTTACCCGTCATAATTAAATTCCAGAAAATGATAAGAACGAAAACAAAATGTTCCAAACAAAAGTATTTTGTTTGGTTTAGAATATTTTGATACTTTTTAACAATTTCAAAACAGAAATAACTTACTCGTCATAACTAAATTAACTAAATACCACTAACCAAATGCATAAAAAAAACTCATGTTCAGAATTCCATCATCCCCACAAACATGCCGTTTTGAATGAAATGCAAATCCAACCTCAGGTCTAAGAATTTCCTGATATTTCTTCACAATGCTACAAATTGTTAAAACCGAAATAAGAACATATGCCATAACTAAATACCAAAAATAACTTACCTACCTACGAGACAACCTACTAATCCAAGTCTGGAACGAAAAGAATATTTAGAACAGAAAATTTGCATAGATAGCCGGGTAATGACGTCAAAAATCACGTGCACCAATAGCTTCCATATTCCCCTATCAAAGTTAAGGCATATACAGCAACCTAGTCATAGCCCCAAAAATCGCCAAGTTTGGCGAGTAAAAAAACCTGGCGGCTATAATGCATCTGTACCAATTATTCTACAACTGAGTTATCCTAAAGTATGTGTAATTTTTTTTTTATATCACCTACAGCATAGTACTTTTGTAAAAAATATTTGTGAAACTTTAAAAAAAATTATTTTATTTGGAATGTGAGGAAGAACATTGGTAAAATTTGAAAAATTTTATATATATATATATATATGTATATAGAAAAAATATATATATATTTGAGTAAGTAGCATATTTTGTGAAAATAAAGGTCCTGAAAGAGTAAGCTTTTTTAAAAAACAATACTTATATACCTAAGATAGTATTGTGCCTTAATGTTTTCATCATTGATTTGTAAAATTATACAAGCATTTTATATCTTCTCCTTTTTTAAGGTTGGAACATTTGAGGATTCACCACTTGATTTCTACAGTTCTCGCATTCCTAAAAAGCAGAGGAAACAAACACTTGTTGAAGAACTGATGGCTGATGCTGAATTTCGAAAGTAAGTATTCATTTCTAATTTTATTAGACTGTGAGGTTATATTGCCTGGAATTTATTCCAAAATTAATAAAATCATTATTCTTTACTTGCCAACTTTTACAAATTATTTATAAAATAAAAGCCTTTGGTTTAATTTGATAAACTTAGGGATAGACCAAGAATTTTGCAGTTTTTGGTAATGTAAAAACAATAATAGATTTTTCACTTTAGCAATATGTAAAAATTTTAAAATATATTTATTCTCAGTCGAAAATTATATGACTTTAAAAAAAATTATAACGATGCTTCTATAAAAACCATGGTACTAGCTACTACTGAATACAGCATTATTTTGGGATTTCTCCTTGCTTTTATCTTATTCTTTTTCCTAAGTTTTTAAAGTTGACATTATCTTTGGTAGCTAATAGAAATTTCAGAAAGTTGATTATATTGCTCAATTATTTCTTATAAAACTAAAAGATTAAGCATTTGTCTGTAACAGTCTTAGAGTACTCCAAAATTGGTCCCCTAAGTTTTTTAACGTGAGCCTACTCAAAAACATGCACATGCTGCCTAAATAGGTTTTTTGAAATTTACTGTAGTATCAAAATGATTGTTATATCATTCCAAGATTGGAGTTTAAATGATTTCTTTTCTGGGTTGGCACAATTTAAATCAGTGGATTTAAACAGGCTTGCGATTCCGTCACTTTTTTTTTTACAATTGATCACTTTTAGTCACTTTTATTTCATGGTGTATCACAGCAAAAGTCTGTTGTTGAAAAAAGAAAATCTGAATTAATAACAAAATATTTTAAAGATCAAAAATGTGATGCTCTATTCTTATTTTTCTTATTAAAATGTAATTAGTCATGTGGTTTCCAGAATTTAGCGATTTTAAAAAGTCATAAAGAAGTTCCTGAAATCTACATTTGTACTGAAATGTACATTTAATACATTAAAGTAATTGAAGTCAAAGCACACATTTCTCCTTTTCTTCGCAATTTTTGTTTAGATACTCTAATCTAGCTATGTACATATTTCAAAACATCATTAATATGTGCAGAAAATTGTGATAATAAAATTATTGTATTGTATGTATTCAAATCTAATTTACAGATTTTCTTGTATAAAAAGCATTATTGAGTTGTGTTAAACAAAACTTTTAACCTTTTTGTATTTGATGCTAAAATCATGTTTTGCACGAATCATTTGATTTAGAGTTAAAATAAGTAGAAAAATCTTAATAATAGCATCTGTAATCAAGAGGAGAAAAAAAAATCACTGTTTTTTTTTTTCAATGTTTAGTCACTTTTCTCACCTTTTTGAAAGTACCTCAGCAGTTGCAAGCCTGTTTAAATCATGATTTAAGTCAGTTGATTTTTTTTAAAATCATTGATTTAAATCCTTTTTGTTTTTCACTTCTTTTAAAACCTATATTCCAAAGACAGGAGAATCGGGAATCAGTCAGCACAGTAATATTGATAAGTAATAAGTGTAAATAGACAGCATGTGCTTTCCAAGAATTTAGGGGTTATCAGAAAGTATCTTGTAGGGGTAGTAAAATTATTGATTACTACAGGTGGAATTCATTTTATGTAATGGGAGGTAAAGAGAGTATTACAGAACTTGAAATCCAGTTTGTCTACCAAATAACAACAGCCGTGGCTTCATCTGCTGGAATGGAAAGACAGTTTTTTTCTTTTGGTATTGTTCATTCTAGCCTTCATAACCAATTAGGAGTGGATAAAGCATCAAAGTTAGTATTTTTATTGAAACAATTAAATCCATAATTTGGTGCTTAAAAAATATTGAAATAATTGTGATTTGTTCTTTAAAAGTTTGCATTAAAATATTTAGTTTGCACTATCCAATTACAAAATAATGGAATGTATTTAGATTAAAATTTGTTTAATTTTAGATAATCAGTGTGTAGAATGTACGAGATGGATAAGATGTTACTTTTTATAACAAACTATTCTATGTACATTGGAAAAAACAACAATTAAAATTAGTATTCAGAAAAAAATCAAAGAAATCATTATTTTGTTCCAACTCTGCTTCTTTTTAAAGTTGCGTCTAAGATACCTTAAATGTATGAAAAGTATATTGTATTATTTGAAGAAATTAAGTTCCCCCTTTTTTTTTCATGTATAGCAGTTTAGTTAAACTAAAATAACAAGACTTCAGTTCATTCAATTCGTTTATTAAGAGAAATTGGCCTTCTGGCTACATTTTGGTTGATAAAACAACAAAACTTAAGTAAAAGTTTATCATTTGCAATGAAAATATTCACTTCTTTCAGAGGTAATTTTGATATAAAAATATATAATTTTTTCCTGGCATAGCATTCTTTTCGCTATTTAACATTGACATGACATTTAAAATTCCTGAGATATTACTATAGACAAAATTAAATTTAGTTTTTATGTACCAATGAATGTTTTGAATATTTTTATTAAGTTTATATGCATCACCATACTTGCCAACTTTTATGCATATGTAAAAATTATGCATTTTAACTGTTTCATGCACCTTTATGCTTAAACTGTCCTTTTTTGTACAAATCTGACTGTTAGCTTCATTTTAAATTTCCCTTGCGACTTGCTCAAACAATTCTTTGAAAAAAAAAATTGCAAGCTTTAAGCCAAATAGAGCAATAAATATTGTTATATTCAATATTAGTATGGCATGAATTGATTAGTTTATTACTAATTTTGATATTACATTAATTGTAAATATTTTTTTTATCATTCAAAATGTTGGAAATTATATAAAATTTTTGCAGTCTCATATATACATTTATTTTTTTATTACTTTTTAATAAAATCTGTAGGGTGCACAAAAGAAAATTTAATCAAAATTTATTTGAATTTATTTATAAAAACTAAAAATGCAATGGTTGCAGTTTTGTTAATTCATGTAATGTTCAAATATCATTCATGCCATATTTTTACACGGTTGGCAAGTATGCAATCACTTGTAAAACAAGAAAATAATTTCGTCCAAGAAATATTGTTGATTTCATTTCTTTGATGAAATTAACAATATGATAGTTATAAATATTTTAAAACAATTATTCACAGCCTGTAGAAAACTTCAAAATGATTTTTGGGTTCTGTAAGTACATCAGGGGTGATTGTGATTGAAGTTTTTTTCTGAAATCTGAATTTATATTATATAATTCAGTTACATTGTAAATCATTTGCAATTATCAGATTTTTATTCTCTGTGTTATCAGAATTTTTTCAGTGGAGTCACAATCACTCCTGGTATATTTGGTTCTGATAATTTGCTAATTTTATTGAAAATGAATATTAATCAGATTTTGATACATGTTATATTTATATTCAATTTCCTTTTAGCTATCAGAAGAAGAAAATGTCTGAAATTATTCGAAATCAACCGAAAAAATTTCATCAAAAGTTTTCGAAGAAAAAGAAGCATAAAGAAACCAAAGCTAATAGTTCCGATAGAAAAAAGAAAAATAAGTAAATGCTTTTGTTAAAAAATAAATGTTTATTAAAAAAAAGAAAAGAATTTCATTTGTTGGGGGGGGGGTTTCTTCAAAAAATCTATAAAGAGTATAAAAAGATTACATGAATTTTAACCTAAAATTTTACTTTACTTTGAAAACAAATATTTTAAGTACCATATTTATATAATGCATACTGTGTTTATCACAAGCAAAAATGACAAATTTTATAGTGTGACCTTTATAAATTTGTGCTATGGGGACCAAAAGAATCATTTTCCAATGTTGCTTTAACGTCCTTCTTCAGATGACTGTTCTTAAAGTTGTTCACAGTTGCTATTAGTTCTCTACGATCATTGGATCCTTAAATGCTGTTTTAATTCATCTGAAGCAGTAAAATTTTTTGTATAACAACTTATTTTCCAAAAACATTTTTGGGAAAAAGTATACATTATACATGAGTAAACATACCGTATTGTACATTTTTAGTTAGAACTATTTTCATTTCAAATTACTTATTAAGAAATAACTCAAAAGATAATTAATAACTGCATAACAGGAATAAAGAATGCAAATCTGTATTTTTCTTGTTGCGTATAACATTTAATTGAACAATTGTAGCCCATTCGATAAAATTTTATATATGTAAAACTAAATTATCATTCAAAATACATATATCTTTACAGCCTTTTTGTTTCTTTAATGCACAGCCACCTGTGGACACCTGATATGACCTCCGCAGGGTGGGCTCCACACTCTAGATTCCAAATGCTCAAAATGCAAAGGCCTTTTGCAGAATTCACATTCCTAAAAGAAAAAAATATTAAGACTGTATAAAATATCATAGAAGAAACCCATTCACAAGTAATTTAATGTGTACACCACATGACTTCTTTGTATACTTATATATATATTTTTTAATCTTGTATGATACACATCATTAGAATTATCATTTGCACTGTGTTTGTGGCATATCAAAATTTTTCATTACATAGATATTTCTTTATTCTAAACAGAAAATTTTTGATATTAAAATACTTTACTTGCCATCTGAAAATGTTTTAAAAATTCAAAATTCTCTGCAAATAATTTTTATTTAAAAAAAATGGACTTTAAAAAAGACTTTACAGCTGCATATAAATATTTCAATATTTTTTAGTTACTTGTTTTTGATTAGAGTATAGAGTACAATGAGAAATGGAGGTACACAACTAAAAGTTATAATAATAGCCCATAATACAAAATTTCAACTTTTATGCCTCACAATGTTATATTAAATTTTTTAAATTGAGTTCTGGATGCAAAATAGGAGATTCACTATATTTCATAACATTTCTGAATATATAATTTCAACTTCCTATGGCTAATTGATTTTGAGTAACGCAAGATATACACTTACAAACAATTTAATGTTTTCTTGTATGTACAAATGAATGTAACACTGAAGCCTGTTAATATTCAGTCCAATATGGTCAAAGTAAGTGTTTCTGTTGAAATAAGAATACTGAATTTTTTAAAGATTACAATACTTCCTTTACTTTGTACAAAGCTGTAAAAGGAGAGGGTTTCTGCCCAAACGAAAGTCAAGAGATTCATGTAAATTTACAACATTTTGATGTTTTAGTTTTAGTAGTTCTATATTTGAAAATATTTAATAACAGGAAGATTTTTAAGGTATGTTATAGAAAAAAAAATTGAGAAAAATAACAAAATATTTGTTTTAAAGTAGTTTCAAACACACACCATACTTTTGCATTTACTGATGTGAAATTTAATGACTTCATATTTCAACATTTGAAATACTCTTCTAAAAAATAACAGCATTGTGTCTGCCTAATATATTAATGCTTGATAATTTATCCTGATTATTTTAAAACAAAGTCATCTATAACATCATAAAAAAAAACTAATTTTTCTTTTTTATTAGATTTACACAGGCTAAATAAATCAAGTGATGATAATTTTGATTTACCAATGAAAGATTTTGAGAGAGATTTTTGTTTTAATAGGGATCTTAGGTCATTTTAACAACTTTATTAAAGTTGCTGAAAAGCTTAAAGTTACTAAAGTTTTAATTTATATTAAAAAAAGATAACATCAAATTCAGTATTGCAAAAAACAACATTCTGTGAATTGAAATGGAGAAATATGCATTTATAAAATAAAACAATGTACTAAAATCTATTTTAAATAATGAAAAATAATTTGAGTAATATTGAGTGTTAAGCAAATTTTACTTTCTCTTTAAGATACATATCACCTATCATTTGTTAAGAAAAAAACTTTAAATAACTGATTGGTTCTAATTTATAATTGAAAGTAAAAGTTTGAGTCAAAAATCCTTTTTAATAAACATACACATATGTACGTACGACATACATACATACATAATGCTAAACAGTACTGAATTTGTGTAAAACCAGTCACTAGTAATTGTAACTTAATAGCCGATTATTACCTGTAAATTTTGTCCTTTACAAATTAATCATACCCTCATCATTTCATTTATGGTATTATTTATAATATTGAATGTTTTAAAGTATTGTTAAACTTAACATTCATTCTAGAGAAATGTAGGTGCTATTTTAGTAATGCATCATATGTAATACCATGCAATATTATGTTTTAAAAACTTGTGTTTAATAAAATAGTAAAATATCAATTTTAGAAAATTGAGGTCATTTAAAGATATGAATATAAATAAACTGGACAGGTAACAAGTATTTGATGTTATTTCATCTGTTTAGTAATCCATGTAGTAAATACTATTTTTAATGTCATATTGTATAAGATGGATTAAAAAATAGAGTTAGGTAAGGCACAGTAAAGCTTGGTTTGAAAACACACAAAATTTTATTACTAAGTAGTAATATCAACAAACAAACACAGTTAAAACTCACCTGGCTACAGACAGGGTTAAAGTCAAGTCCAATATTTTTCCATGTTTCAACAAGGGCATCTACGAAGTCATTCATCAGCTCTTTCGTATGGAAAGGTGTAGGTGCAATTCGAAGTTTTTCTTCACCTACTGGAACTGTTGGTGCATTGATAGCTTGAACGTAATGGCCATATTTCTGAATCAATTCATTACATAGTTGTGTGGAGTACATTGGGTTACCAACCTACATAAAAGCAACAAATATAAAACAATGTTTCATGTTGATCAATAGCAATGAATGAAGCTATGAATTGACATGTTGCTTCATTGATACTAGCAATGAATTGGGATATTGCTCTAATGATAATTGACAAATATTTACTTTTTTTTTTTTTTTAAGCAGAATACAACACTATGCAAGTAATCATAATAAATCTGCAACTGATAATTTTATATTCGTTTTCATTTTTCATAATATCCATTGTTAATTTATATAAAATAAGACTAACTGTCTAAATGACTAGATGAGAATTTTTTTTTTCTTATCACTGGCTATGGAATGCATACAAAAACTTAAATAATTAACAATTTTTGGTTAAGAAATTTTTACACTTTAGATAAAGCTATTTATACTTATACAGGGTTCCCACTGTTTTTCTAGAACAAAAGTTAAGGACTTTCTAAGGACCTACTTGAAATACACGGCATAACGATATAAACCCTATATCCTGATGACCCTATTTTAATGATTATGACCCAGACAAGGAAAGTGCAATAAATGTCCTACAATATTTCAGAATTAAGTTTTTAAAAATGCCTAAAAATTAATATAAGATAAATCTATTTGACAAAAACTAATTTTGAAAAATGTACATCTAAAGCTTTGTCGAAGGCAAAGAAAAAAATTAGATTTTTTTTGAGAGATCAAACTAGAAATAAATTGTGAATAAAAACAACATTATAAACAGTACTTTCTGAGGTTCTAAAAATAACTGTAATATATATATATATATATATATTACAGTTATTTTTCAGTTATTAAGCATAATAATCATATATTATGCATTATCATATATTATGCATATCATATATTATGCTTAATAACTGACTATTAAGCATAATATATACATACATGTATGTATGTATGTATATACTAGCTTATTATACCCGACGTTCCTGGGAAAGAAGAAAGTTTTATACTTTTCTATTACATTCAATGCAAGAAAAATTCCATAACTGAAATATCTACAACCCCCCCCCCAAACCTCCATGCTTTGCTTAGTTAAAATCTGCATGACTGTTAGCTATTAGGAAAGGGCAGCTGAACTTAAACTTTTTCAGTATGTGAAAGATTATTTATTTTCAAATAATAAGCAACTAAAAAAATCTGTCCCATAAGAAAACTGATAGAAAATCACGAGACGATGGTGGATCGCATTGATGGAGAAATTGATCACATTCCAGTTTAAAAATTAAGGAGTTTTTAAGGACCTTTGACAAAAATTAAGGAGTTTTAAGGGCCCTTAAAAATGAAAGCTAAAATTAAGGAGTTCTTAAGGACTTTTAAGGAGCGTGGGAACCCTGTTATAATCTGTTATTAAGTCCATATTCATGAGCTTATTTATTTAAATTTGCAACATCCTTACTATAATAAATAAAACAATTTGGTATATATACTACTGTTTGGTTAGGTATAATTTAAAAAACAAGATACCATCTATACACAGAATAGTTTTGAGGCACAGTAAATAAATTTCAGTTAAAAATAAATAAATAACAATTTTCTAAGCATAATTGTGATTTAAGAAAAGTTACCACATAATTTTAGAAAATTTTAATTTATCTTATAAAAATAATGGATATTTTGTAAGTTTCCTTTTACATTTTATGTAAAATGAAAAATATATAAGAGTAAATGCTTACATGGACAGGGATAATGTGGCTTGGACAATGAACAACAGGAATTTTCACATCCTGCAAAGATTTTCGTAGATATCGAACATTGTCTTGGTGTTTTGCCCTTAAAAGTCTACCTTCATCACTCTTTAACACCTGTAATATTAAAACATTTTGTTTTTAGTAACAAATATGATTAATCTGAGAATACTAAACTGAAATTATGATTATTAATTGTAATCTATGGTAGTACAATACACTTTCATATGTGTGCACATTACTACTGTAAAAAATATGGAAATTCAAATTAAAATGTATAATTTTATATTTTAACAAAAATTTAAAAGGAGGAATATCATTTTTTAAAAAATCATATTGCGACCCAGGAGTTATGTCCATCTACACGATTAGAAAAGAATGAGTGGGTTCTATTTTGCTTTGGTCCAAAAGAATTCAATTTACTCCAGTTTTCAACACATAAAGGAGTGCAAATTATTTATAGTAGAATTAAACATATTTACAAATGCCTCAGTAATTAGCTTGATAATTGCAATTAGTTAACACAGAGAAATATGTAAGTTCTTAGACTTGTCAATGTTCATTACTGGTCACATGTCTGAAGTAAAGAACAGGCCCTTCCTTGATTTAATAATAGTTTTCTTCAAAGATCCCAGGTCTTACTTGACCACATCATTTTTAGCTTCTTTCTTACTGGTCAACACTCACTGTATGTCATTAGACCAGCTTTGCCTTCATAATCTTTGAACAACTTTTCAGTCACTACCAAGCACATGTATTTGCTCGATGTTCAATTAATTAGCATAATTATCTATTAACCCATTAATGCCCAAGTCATTTCTGCCTAATAAATATATACATGAATATCTTAAATCTAAGTTATTATGAACTTTTGACAACAAAACAAATGCTAAATTTAAACAACTTAAAATATTACAGCCATTCTCGTTAGTGATCAGCTATCATTTTAAACATTGTAGATATCATTTATAAAAAAAAAAACACTTTTTAATAAAGAGATTTATTTTGTACCACATATAAACACAGAACTATAAAAAAAAGCTTTATGATAGATGCAGCTATATTTGAGCTGTTTTCATTTCATGTATCTACTAAAAATTTTAACTCATGCAAAGTTAAAAAAATTCATAAAATGCCTATCTAAATTATATAATTAAAAAATAGAAGATACTCCAAAATTGGTTTGGTTTGGAGAGCTATGATCTACTGTTTTACTTCACAAGGGCTAATGAGATTGGGACCTACTGCTTAAAGTTGATTCTGACCAGCTAAAAACATCCATGTCAGCAGTGAGATTTGAACCCACAAACTCCAGTACCAAAGAGCCTCGCTCAAAAATCGGGTAGACTGTTTTATAGGATTGCCATCAAACTATGCTGAAAAAATCTCATTTGGAGAAAACATAAAAATTCTAAAAATTATTTTTTGTCTGTTTCTAGAAAGAGAAGCTAGACACCAATGGGTTAAAGTTGAAAAACTTCTTAATTTTCCATTTTAAAAACAATATAAACCCTGCCCAACAACATGCCTTTCAATTCTCTTTAAACAGCAAACATCCAAAGAATTTTTGCTTGATTAAAGATTTAAATGCATTTAAAATGTATTAAAAGTTTGAAAAGATTGACTTACCCTGATTGATGCAAGAGCTCCTTTTAGTACAGTTATTGGTAAACTTGTAGTAAAAATAAATCCTGCAGCATAACTTCTTACCATATCAACAGTTGTGGCAGAGCTTGCAATGTAACCTCCAATATTTCCAAATGCTTTGCCTAGTAGAAAACATTAAATATGTGTTATTTGCATTATAAAATTTTTTATAATTACACAGTGGAAAATTTAAACAAATGAATTTGAATTCTAAGATCAATAATTAAAATATATTTGCCTAGAAAACAAAAAGAAAAGATAATGATTTCAGATATGTTGCTTATTTAAATAGAAAAAAATATAGAGAGAATATGCCAACATGTTTTTGTTCATACTAGTAACTCAATGTTTGTATGAATTAAAATGTAGCATCATCATTTGTATAAACTAGATGGTCTAACAATTTGAAATTATGATTCTTAGAAATTATACAATCTTGTTAGCTGGTCTTAAAAAAAAACTGAATTATATTCCTATAAAAAATACCCTCTTTTGGACCTAGTTAATCTAATCTAAAGGTAAAACATTGGTTATGCTTTAAACTGTCTCTATTACACATTCATGGCTTTTATGAAAACAAAATATTCTTATTACAAATGCAAAGTATTTAAGAGAGATAGCATTCATTTAAATTTTGCTTATTGCACTCATTCATATTTATGAGTCCCAGTACCCTATTTATTAAAGATAAAAACTAATAACTAATGATGTAGTTTTTAAATAGGAATATAATGGTGCAAATTAACTTCAGGATTTTTTTTTTTTAATTTATGATGAGATACAAGCCTGTAATAGAAATACTCTCTTACTGTGCATGTTTGAAATGTACCAATACTTTTATTATGTAATTTAGTAGCCTATAAAATATATTAGTGTATTATATTATTGTTAAAATTTTGGTGTAATTGTTTTGTATTTTTTTTCTATTAATTGATTTTTATTTATAATATTTTCTAAAATTTTGCAATTCAGCTAAAGAAAGTTTATTTTACAAGAAGCTAGTGTGAAATTCAATCAAAGTAAAAAAAGTAAATAAATAAATATGAAAACTTAGATGTCCTTACCAAGGGTTCCAGAAATTATATCCATCTTATGAAGAACTCCATCTCTTTCCCCAATACCAGCACCATGTTCCCCATATAAACCTACAGCATGAACTTCATCTACAAATGTTATTGCACCATATTTGTGTGCAATATCACAAAGCTCTTCTAAGGGACAAACAGCACCTACAAAAAAGTTTCATATTCAAACCACTTTTAAATTTCAGTTTTTCTCCATGTACACTAAAAATCTTGCAAATCAACTACAAACAAAAATCTGTTAAAACTATCAATAAAACCAGGTGTCTGTTTATGAGAAATTTGGTTCCATTAACAGACCCTTCACAAAATTCTGTCTGTGTGAGCAGATTTCTCACAAATCTGTATTACCTTAAAAATTAACTTCTGATAACTTCACTATTTTGTTTCACAGACAACTAGGTTCTTATCTTGTAAAAATATATCAACCTTCTATAGCAGGCAAATTGGAAAACCAGTCATAAGGTAGAGACTAGTCATTTTGAAAAGTAATAGGCAAATTAATAAGTCTTTCAACACTTTTCTTATGAATTATATTTTACAGGCTTATTTCTTTCAGACTGAATGCCATTAAACTAACTAAAAACTATTAACTGTTTGTTCTAACAGCCCCATTGCATACAGGCTTATTGCATTAAAATAAAGGTAGTGAAGGGTTATAATAAAAAGTATTCATATAAAGAGAGATTATTTTTTTCAATCATTATTTTAATGAATATTTGAAAGATGCTAACCACTGTTGTAGGCAAACAATGTTATTCAGCTCAGAAAATTTAAGTTACTTCTTCTGAAAACTGCACAAGTATTTTTAGCTTTATTTGTTGAAAATTTTTTGTTGTTGTTGTGTTACTTATCACCAGGTCTATTTAGATTCTATAGCAATATGTAATTGGTCCATGACCAAGAGTAATATGCAGCTTTATTTGAGTGAGGAACTGTGAGGGCTGAAGACTGACTGAACCTCAAGTGGGTCCTTGTAATTTAGAAGCAGGGACCCAGCAGAAGACACCACGCTTGGTTTGCCACCTCTAGAGGTATCATTTGGGAACTTAGAGGATATTGTGACCACAAACATATTTTACATGCCCTAGCTGCCTTTAAAGAACACAGTGGATCTTGTAACCCTTTGGTTATGAGATCCCTGCCTCTGCCAACTAAGCTACCATGGCTTGCTGAAATTTTAGCGAGTTATTTTGGACATTTTACTTTGAAACCTTAATATAATCTATAATACAGTCTGTATCAGTTATATGGTCTGCTCAGCTGTCAGGAAAAATCAGACCATATATGTGGAACAATACATCCCTATTGAATTGTGTCAGAATTCTATTCACCTATCTGAATGTAGTACTCATAAACAAGCAATTGTAGTAGATAGTATATATTTATAAAGTTAAATCATAATCATTAATGTAAATTATTTTCACAAGTAAAAATATTGCCTCTGCTATTACCTAGATGGCAGCACATCATGGATAGCTCAGGATGTAACTGAATGGTGAAGAATCGATTCAAATAGAAAGTGGAATAATATTTTCAAATTACTTATTAATATTCTTTTAGTCATGCATTTATATTTAAAACAGATGTTAAAATTTTTCATACAATTGGTTGTACTTAATTGCATATTTATTATAATAATGTTGTAATGTATAATATCGATTTTTCAGTTGTTTGGAGCTTTTGTAACTGTAACCAGGTGTTAACTGTGTTTACTGTTTTGAGCGAAGTGTGGTTCACAGTCTCGGTACTTTTGGCACATGCATGAATTTTCTTTCCACGAAGTTTTGATAAATATTTTTTCAATGTGCAAATAATAAGTGAAGTTTTTTTTTAATTGGCTGGCTGTTGATTCATTGATCAAGATTACATACAACCTGTACGACACGTAATTAATACAATTATACTTTTAAGAACATTTTAAAAATTAATTCAAGAAGTAAAAACTACATTGCAATGTTTTTTTTATTGAGGGGGGGGGGATTTATTAGCTTACCTTACTAATCAAAGTACAGCACATGTGCATACATACATTCATGTTCCATGTTTTTAAAAATAATGAGATATACAAGTTTGCTTCCTTTCATTGGTTGTTAGCACAAATTTTTCTCAGTCCCTAATAGCTTTTAAATGCTTATCTTCTGCTTTGGAATTAGTAAAATAAACATCTGAAGTCATGTATGAGAGATATAATTTCAACTAATAAACAGACAGATGTCCACTTGGTATCAGGGGGGACGAGAACTGAAAGAGGTAGAAAACTTTAACAATGAGTGTACACAAACAAGAAAGGGGAAAAGGGAGGGAAATAAAGGCTTGAATTCAGGTCCTCTCCAATTTTGCACTAACTTAAAAAAAAAAAGAAAAGAAATTTGTTGAAAACATGAAACTGACCATATAACCGGTAACAAGGAAAAGAAAATGACTTTATAAGCAGTGCGCTTTAACACATGTTCCCTATTAAGTTAGACAGGACTTTAGAAAACTGACTATATAAGCGGGTAACTATATAGCCGGTACAGACTGTACATGATTTAAACATTTCATGTATTTGATTAATTGCATTCAAAGAACATTTTTATATATCATCATAATATAAAAAATAATTTACAAAATCAGGAGAATGAAATGAAAAACTCACCAGTCATTGAATGTACAGTTTCAAATGCAACAATTTTAGGCAGGCTGGCATCTACCATTCTAAGTTTTTCTTCTAAATCACGAGGATCATTATGCTTAAATATATGTTTAGGTACACCACTATTTCGAATTCCTTGTATCATTGATGCATGATTTCCAGAATCAGAAAATATGTGACATCCTGAAATAGTTATATCATTTAGTAAAACTGAGAGTAATCTAGGAAAATTAAAGCACAAAGTCATATTGATTACAAGCATTTCTGTTGACATAGGAGAAGAATTAATATACTTCTGAAAGCTTAAAGAAATTTTATAAAATAAAAATAGTAATTAAAATTTGAAAATAAACAGGAATAATGAAATTATTTGGAATTACAGTGGAACTTTGATCCATCATTTTTCAAGGGGGCATAAATAGAAAATTATGAATATGGGAAAATAATAGATGTATAAAATGGATGTAGAAGTATGATATATGTGAAATTACTTATAACTGATTCATGATACTAATGAAAATTATTTAACATTCTAAAAAATATAACTTATTAGAATGATATCTAATATTTAGAAATTTACTTTGTAATTGATATTGCTTTGTACAAGTGAATTATTGCCTGATTGCAAAGAATAAGCATTCAACTTGTAACTCTGTAAGTACACTATCATTGTCAGTGCATGTATACAGAAAAGATTAATTTTGGCAAAGCCTCATACACTTCAGAAAAACTTTGTGTTGATTTATGTTCATTTTCAGCTCCTTTTTCATTATCTTGCTTCTGATCTGCACATAGGTCCTCAACTGTTATGACCTTACTAGATTGCTAACCTTCTGTTGGTCTTGAAAAATTTATGAAGAACCACAAATTTTTTTGCCTTCTACATTACCATGAAACATTTTCACACTAACCCAAAGCAGTAGCAAAGTAAATGATTAATAATGGCAGCAAAATTTAGGAGTAGGAAAACTGCTTGAACTAGAGTAGAAAATAAATAAGTAGTTTAATGAAATATAAAACTGTTTAAAAACCATATTTGCTTAATATTTTCTTATTGGGTTAGCAATGTTGGTCATTGAACATAAAATGGTTAATACATTATATCTAAAAGAAGCTGTTCACAATTTTGTAGAAAAACTTAAAAAAAATATTATTTTAATTTTAGACTTTGCATATTATTGTGATAATTTTGCTTATAGTTTTAAAAGTCTGTAAATCTGAATTAGTACTATTACCTTAGTTACTAATTAATGTGGTCTTTTACAATTCTTTTTTTAATTAAATATTTTTTTTAAGCTTGGAAAAGCCCTTTTTTTTGGTTTGTCACAGTGGCAACGATGCTTGGCTGATTCTTAAACATTTTTATCAACATGTATAAAAATTCTTGTTTCCCCAGTTTTTCTAAATCTACAAAAACCTACTTCAGGGATTACAAAATGACAGGATCAAAAACTTTTGACAATAGATGCAGGATAACAAAAAATCCAGGAACAATAAATGGAGAAAAAAATAACATTGATTCTGTAATGATTAATTTGGGATCAAATGATCAATGTGGAAAAATGAATAATACAAGAATGATCGATCAAGGTTCCACTTTATATGCTTTTTACTTTAACATCAGAAAGACAAGATCACTTAATTTTGATTACAGATTTCAAACTCTAGTATATCTCTTGATTATTCTTCAATTTCAAGTTTGTCCAAAGACTTTTCCAGATTGTTTATACAGAATATGTAGACAGAAAATTATTTGTTTTTATCCATTGTTATCAAAGCTATGAATGCGTATACCAAGGGAAGGACAAACATTTTCAACAATAGATGAGGGAAATGAATCCAAAAACAATGAATGAAGAAAAAATAACATTGATTCTGATTCTATTAGCTACTTACTGTTATTGAAGCTATAAATGTCTGCAGTCATTTTCATCATTGAACAAGTATCTTAGCCTATTTTGTGTTTATTATTCTGATTTTAGCTTTCTAGGCAATGTACATCTTTGTTGATGTTAGACTATGATATTTGTTGAAAGGTTTTCCTGTACTTAGGAAAATTTAAAATAGCCCTACTGATAAAAATGTAGAATATGCAGTATGCCATTTGGCATATTTCTTTCCTAATACTTAAAGGGGCATTGCAACTGACAATTTTTAGCATTACTAAAATTAAGATAATTTTTTACAGTTTGCAATATTCTCAACTTGGCAGATATTAATGTTGAATAATTTATAAGGGATATACTAAAATAAAAATTAAGCATTGTGATAGCATTTAAAATTGATAATTTGCACTAAAATTTTATTACCTTTAAGACATTTCTGTCTATTAATTTTGCTCAATGTACAGAAGATGTCACCACTATCTTACGCAAAAAAGGCAAACAATATAAAATTGATTAAAAAAATTTTTCTTTGCAGACTGTGCTTTATTTTGTACTTATTGTATTTTATCAATAACAAATTATGTGTACACTGCATTTTTATGAAGGTAAAAATTTTTAAATATAGTATTAAACTAAGGGGGTAATTGATGTGATATATGTTCTAACTTTAATGATTAAATATATTTATGAATTGCTTTTAGAAAATGAACATATAAGAAAGTTCTGTTTTTGGGCATTAAAAAACATGGTCAAAATGACTGCTCCTAGTCTTTCTAAGCATGTTGAAAAAGTTATCTTTTGAGTGTTAAAATACAATGTCTTATTAAATTTATACATAAACTTTGAGCATTATTGAAATTTGATGAGTTTTAAAATAAAATTCAGATTAGTACATGCATTAAGTTAATTTTCACAGAGCAAAATCCTGTTTAGGGCATACACACCATGTACAAAATTTCACAATACCTGAGACTTGTATCTAGTTGTACAAGTATGAATTCAGCTTATATAGTAATAAACAACAAATAGTTAAAAGATAAAAAAACGAAATAAAAACACAAGAACAGCTAAATCCAGCAGAAGTTAAGTATAATCGAAAGAATAAAATTATCAATTATGTACAAGTTGAAGTGTAGTATGAAGGAAATAAAAGAACTGTCATACCCGGTAAATGTTTAGCCAATGTATAAAGTGTTGAATCATTGGCTACATAGCAAGAAGTAAATAAAAGCGCTGCTTCTTTTTGATGCAAGGATGCCAATTCTTTCTCCAGTTCTTCATGATAAGTAGAATTACCAGAAATATTTCTGGTTCCACCTGCACCAGCACCATGTTTCTCAACAGCATCTCTAAGAAGATTGAGGAAAACAAGAGAAATTAGTTACATAAAAATTGACATAATTTCAGTTTTCAATATAAAAATTTAAGATAAACACTGGAATTTTTTAGCTTTCATTTTGTTAGAAGTTGCAGCCGAATCGGCACCTTCTCAACCTCTGGTGAATCCTGACAATTTGTTTTTGTGTTGTTTAAAGTTAACCGAGGCTTCTTAATCGCCATTTGTAAAGCTGACTCTTGCTGTACGTTTGATTGTGACTTCAACTCTCACTCGGCAGCTACGAACTGTGTAATTTTGTGATTGGCTGAGTGGGAGAGGAAGTTGCATGTATATGTTAAATTTTATGCGATGTCTGCTGCTGGATATATAAGAGGATTGTTGGATTTTTTTTTTTTTTTTTGTACTTGTGCATTTTTCCCAGCACGTAGGCAGATATTGGAGAATATGTTTTTATTTTAAGATTTAAAATAAATCTACATTTTTGTTTTTAAATAGTTTGTCATTTTTTTTTATAATCACTACCAGAACCGTGCTCTGCTCAAGTACTGGTATTTAGTTGTTCGTTGCAATACCGGTAACACATTTATTACTTGTTATCTTGTATAACAAAAATATTGAAAGAAAATATGCACAAATAAAACAACATATTATTTCAATATAATTCATGGACTAAAAAGTAATCCCAATTATATTCATTTTTGTATAAATTAACTAGAAATTTGGATGATAAGAGAATTAAGGTTTTTATTCTTTGGTTTAAAATTACATTATATAATAGCAATAAAATTAATAAAACTGATAATGAATAATACTCAACTTTAGTTAATAGCTGTAGATAGTAATAAAATTAAAATAACTCTGAAATAATGGGATTTTAAAGAGAAAATCCATAATAGACATACTTTGTATGTCTAACACTCATAACCTGAAGTTATGCAAAATACAATATGGAAGTTACTAACTTCCATATTATATTTTATTTTACACAAAGTAATAAGAGAAATAAAATTTCTATGGCACAGAAGGTTACTGAATTTTCAAAAGAAATCCTACTATTCAAATTAAGAATTTAAATTTATAAGATTAGATTATTATAAAAGAAATAAAAGATTTTTCAATCATAAACATGTTTCAATTGTTATAACAAAATTGTTAAATTTGTTATAGGGAATAAATATCTGAAACTATTTACTGGAAAAAACTATAAGTTAGCCTAGCATAAGTAGGTTTAAAAGGAGAGAAATCACATTGCTGGTTAAAAGAAAAAAAATCAATTTTTTTGGGGGAAAATTTACCATGGATATATCAGAATGCTACAAATTTAACCAAAAAGACTTTTCCTAAAGGTCCAATTAGAACAGAAATTATAACTGAATATTTATTGTTTTAACATATACTTTTACAGTTAAAAGTTAATTTTGAGGTTCTTTACATCAAAACTGTATTTTTTTTTATATTCAATGGACTTTAATTTAAAATTTATTTTCATAGAACCTTAAGATTATCCAGATTGTAAATCTAAAAGTATACCTTTATGCTAATCTTAATATTCTAAATTTGGTCATAAAAATTGTATATTCATAATTAAATTTAAAATTTGAAGTATAATTGGTGAATGTAGTTACAAACAATATTAATCATATAAATGAATTTAAATATATTCCTAAATTCAGGTTCAGTGTACAATATGGTAGTACAGGTTGAACTATATGAAATATTAAAAATGTAACTGTAGTAGAATTTTTACCCTTGCACAGAAAATTAATATTTTTTTATGATTTTAAAAAAGCAAATGTCTTTTTCTTTTAGTTAATTATTGTTATAATATACATTTGACTACTTTTTTAAAATTTCAAAAATATATTAAAACGAAAAAAAAAAAAAAACAAAAAAAAAAAAAAAAAAAAAAAAAAAAAAAAAAAAAAAAATTGCTATGCCTTATTTGTTGGTTTTGAGACTACAAAATTTATTGTATTGCTCTTAATGTTGTGAGCTTTACATTGTTCAACGTTATCTCCCCAAAAGAACAAAATAATCCTGTAAAAAAGTATTTCATATAGAACTTATTATGTAGAAGTTATTTTGTAATATTAATTGTATAAACATATTCAAATTGTTCAAATAATTTTATAATGTAAATATACTTACATAACTGCTTCCCTGACTTTCGGGTGACTACTCATTCCTAAATAATCATTACTACACCATACAATGATTTCTTTTTTCTGTTCAGTAAATTCACTAGCACAAGGGAAATTTGTGGCCATACGGTTAACTTTCTTAAAAATCCTATAAGAATGATCTCGCTTCTTCTTAGCAATTTGCTCACGGAAGTAATCATCATAAAGAAACTTTCCTGCATAAAATAAATTTTATTTTAATAAATTTATTTAATAAAAATATTTATCTTTAATATAATAATAATTTAATAATTTTATTTTAAATCACTAGTATATTTATATAATGGTCAAGTTGAAAATATTTAAAATTAAGTAAAGGTATAAGTTAGGAGGAAATTTTCAGTAGTTCAAGTTGCATATAAATACCATAATTTAAAATAAAAGATTATTAATTTTAAAAAATACTGTGAATTTCTCAATTGTTAACTCTATTTATATTATTTTAAAATCCCTTCCTTGAACAAAATCAAGTAAAATTATGCATTTATTAGATTATATTTTATAAATGCATTTTATTTGTTTTAAGATAACTTTAAACCAAATTACAGTAAAAACTTTTATAATCTTTATTTTTTTTTACCTTGCTCTTTTGATGAAAGATCAATAATATCATTATGATTTTCCTCTGAAGCGACAGTTAATCGGGGTTTTTCTTTCCTTACAAATGGGCATTCAGAACCAGGAAGTTTCTCATCCTTACCTATAAAATGAAAAAGTCACATTTACCTCCATATAATTTCCAATTGAGAGAATATTTTATAAAAAATATCTTTTAAAATACACTTAAATTTTTCTTTGGGTCTATACATTTAATATCCTCTGTATGTATGTCCATCTGGTATTATTCAAAAATCATTGCATATTAATCATAATAAAATTTTGCATGGTGATTCAGAACTCTGGGAAGGTTTTAGACAAGCCAAATTGATTGGAGGTTAAGGTCATGATATAAAATATTATGCTTTATGTTTATAATTATACATATATACATGCATGTATCCTTCAGTATTTTTAATAAAGTATTATTTAAAGTAATATATAGTTTTCAAGTATTCGTCATTGACAACAATATGCATATAAACAGAACATGAAGTCAATACATTATTTTATATAATCCTTTATAAGTTTACTTTCTCTGTATGTATGTGTATTATGTTTATAATAATTCCCATTTTTAACTTTTTAGATTATAAAATCTTTTTTTCCTCCAGATACTTTCAAATCTTATAGACTTGCAAATTTATTTACTCTGAGTTTCAGAATTTTTATTTTGTTCCTTGATTTTATTAGTTTGCGATTCAGTAAAGAAAAAGAATGTTTAATCAGTATATATACTCTCTATCATCACTCCTGTGCAGTAGAAGTTAGGTCACATCATGACCAAAAAGAATCAAAGTCACCTCATGACCAATAGATATTTAGGGGCTGCATAAAAAAAGGCTATCTACAGAAGACTAATTGTTTTTACTATGGTACTAATTGCACATGCACAGAGCTTTTGGAGATTATCTCCATATAGATGTTCTTTTATGATTGTGGAGTATATCATCAGTTCAATCCTATGTACCTCACTACCAGGTATGCACCTGAAAAATATTCCTGCCCTGTCTGTAAAAGTCCCATTTATTCTACTGAAGTGAATATGAGGATAAAATGTCTAAATTGGAAGAACCATCAAAGTCTTCAGAGAGAGAATTCTAGAAGTAGGAGAGAGCAAACATGACACAATTGTTTATGGACTTCATCAAATTCTCCTCACAGAAAAGTTCTTATTTTCTACAATGTTCTTTTATGATTGTGGAGTAGATCATCAGTTCTAATCTGTGTACTTTACTGACAGGCATGATTCTGAAAAATTTTGCTGCCCAGTATGCGAAGGTCTCCTTTACTATGTTAAAGTAGATATAATGAGATTACTAAAATCGCAGAGATTCTTGGATTGGAGTTTGAAAGAACCATTAAAGTCTACAGAATTCCAGCCATGTCTAAGGGCAAGTGTGGAACAGTTGTTTAGGGAGGTCATCAAATATTCCCTCACTGGCATATGTGGTAGGTGTTCTCAATAGGATGCAAGTCTACAAAATGCCACCTCTTAACTATTTCAATTTTGCTGTTTATGGCATCCCTTTATGGTGCCACCTCTCTGCATTATAGAACAGAACAACATAGCATAGCACTGTGCCCTCAATAAAGATAGAAATAAATTCCTAGAATAGGGTCCCAATAAATTAGTATTACAATAGTATAGTCTAACAAAATAATATAATGATGACTTATTCTTTGTTTGCAGATATCATATCTGTAAAAGAAATGTTTCTCATCATATTTTAGGTTGCATATTGTATGAGAATAAAATATAAGAAAAGAAAATTATACAGATAAGTAGTGGGAATAATTTAAGCCCTCTAAACACTTAAAATAAAATGTGGAATTAATAGATTTCAGTCAGTCTCTGTTAATTAAAAGATTTTAATAAATTCACAAAAAATATTGAATTATTACAAAATGAAGAGTTATTTAATAAACAGCTATTAATTCAATAATTTTTTAAAACATTAATGAAATTATTGCATTATAAGATTCGATCTTTACATAAAATAATTCCTCATACAAAAATTAGTTAGCAAAGATTAATTTACAACTTCAACAAGAAAAATACTAATATATTATAATCAATACACTTACCAACATTTTCAGTAACTTTATAGGAAGAGAAGAAACGCTGCATAAATGGACACTGATTACTGTACATCTTCACAAGTGATTGACCATAGTGTTTCAAATACATTGGGTTCATTCCAGACAAAAATGGACATTTTCTGGAGGACATCTGGGCTATTTGCCTTACACTCCCTTAAGAGAAAAAAAAAGTGTAAGAACTATGGGCATGTATGTGGTTAGAGGCCTTAAAAATAATGAGAAAAATCACAAATGAAGTAGATTCAAAAGTAATAAAAATATTTCGTTTTTTATATAAATAAAGATTAAAAAATTATGTTAATGCTAAAAAATGATCTATATAAGTAGTTTCTAAGCTTTTTGGAGTTACAGTGCTATTTTTAAATTAAGATTTTCCCACAGCCCTCCATATTCTAAGTAAATATAACTAATTGTGGGTGATAAACTAAAACTTGTAACTTGGGTGTAACTGCATTACTGAAGAAATTAGTGTATTTATTTGTCATTCATTTCATTCACATTAAATTGATAATATTAAGATGGCTAGGAGCTTACATATTATTGTATATTTTCTCAAATCATGGAATCAAACTGGGTGCTGACTCTGTCATTTCTTTTTCCATGTTTATTTTTGATACAGCAATACTTGCTCATTAATTTACTAACATAGCTTCAGACACATCATTGATGCTGTCTTCTAATAAGTTACTTTGAATACTTTTTAAGATCCATATAAACTTTGTAACAGAAGCCTTTCAGACTATACAGTTTAATAGTTGAAATTTAGTAAAATTTATAAAGGAAATCTAGTATTTTAAGAAATTAGTAAAAACATTAGCAGCTGTACAAGAATTAAGATAAGCTAGACACAGATGTGAAACAAAGTTTGAGTCTAGCCTTTTTTTATGATTCTTGATGTTTTGAAGAGGTTGCATATTGAACATTTTTTCCTCTACATTAATAATACCAACACATACTTTAACTTAGCTCTATGTTTATGTGACCAATCAGAAATAATATGTCATTTCTCATCTTCATTCCCTAACCAGTGTTTTAAAATGAATATGTCCCTATTTTATAACAGTTTAGCTGTTTATTTAATGGGTAATATTGAAAATGCAATTAAATTTTATAAGTCAAATCTTAAAATGTCCAATTTTTAAGGTCTGACAAACAAAAACTGAACTGATCTTCTAAGAAAAAGGACTTTTGTGGTCCATTTTCATAAAAAAAAGTGATGAAGTGGTCATTTCTCATAAAAAGCAAGTAAAATATTAAATCTGGAAACAAGTGACTCACTAACATGCCTGGAACTAAGTAAGTTTGTGACATACTTTATAAGAATAAATAATTTTTCTTTAAATAAACAAGCTTGAATCAAACTGACTCCAATTTATTATAATTTGCCAAATAATTTGTTCCATAAATATTTGGATATAAAAAAAGAAATCTTTTAAAGATAAGAAAAAAAGAAAAATCCAGAAAATTAGAAAACAATTTTTATTATCTAATTTTTAATAAATTAGCATTGCTCTTCAGACTATGAAGACAGAAACAAGCTTGGATCAAACTGACTCCAATTTATTATAATTTGCCAAATAATTTGTTCCATAAATATTTGGATATAAAAAAATAAATCTTTTAAAAGATAAGAAAAAAAGAAAAATCCAGAAAATTAGAAAACAATTTTTATTATCTAATTTTTAATAAATTAGCATTGCTCTTCAGACTATGAAGACAATCCCTTAGTTAAATAGTTGACAATTATATACATTTCAGAGCATTAGAGAAGCTGCAAATGAAAACTTTTTACATTTAAAAAACTATAATCATGGCTTATATACGATAAAATTCAATTTATCTTTTTAAATTTACTAGATAACTGATAATCTAGTATCTAAAAAACAATCAAAGAAAATATGATAAAGTTTCACAAAAATATTAATTTAAACAATTTAATATTCATTTTATGTTTTTAAACTTTTATGACAATAACTAAAGAAAAATTTCAACAATAAAAACTTAAAATGATGTTAATTTCTATCAATGTAAAAGGAGGGTTGTTAAAAATCTTAAATTTAGAAAATATCAATTGAATTTTTTTTATTTAAAGATAGTAAAAACTGAATAATATTTTGATTAAAGACTAAGTTTTTGTTATCTTATGTATTTTCTTAATTATAATTTATGCAATATCATTTATATATGATAATGTATTAAATGCATAAAGTATGATTTTATTTCAACACTCCTCAACAAACTTTTATAAACTATTCACATAATATATATTGATGAATATAAAAGTAATTATTTATTAAATCAGTTTTTAAAGCATTAGTATTTAAGTAAACAAATATATATATATATATATATATATATATATATATATATATATATATATATATATATATATATATATATATATATATATATAAAGTGAAAACACTATTGATTTTATGCCACATTAAAAAAGAAAGTCACGAATTAATCTGATTTGGTCAGAAATATTATTACTGAAGGAAGGATATTTAAACTTTAATTTTCCTCTGTAAATGCCAAAATATGAGTTACTATGAGTTTTAATGCACAGTTAAGTTTTTGAATTGTGGAGCCCTCTATTCATGTAATGAAAATATAAAGTCATCCTTAGAGTTAAAGAAAGTATTATTGATGTAAATCAACAATTTAGAAAAAAATCCAGTAATCTAAATCAGAATTTTATATTATGATTTATATCAAGGTGATATAAATTAACCCAAGTCTAAAAAATAAACTATCCTATTCCTTGATAAAATTATTTTTTTACTTAATAAAATAACACAATAAATAATGGAAATTGTTAAAAAAAATGCATCAGTATCCAAATAACCAGACATACTTGTTTTATACTAGCTCTAATAATAAGAAGAAATGTTCATAAGCAATGTCAAAATTCTATAAAAATGGAACATTTAAAATTTGAAAAAAGAGCTATACTCTCCCTATTTTAAATATAGATATTTAAAATTTTATTTCAGTATCATTATATAAATTTAAATTATTTTGGCTAAATATAATTTCTTAAGTAAATCTTTCTTACCTTAAATCATTAAACATAAGTATAATATTTAAAACATAGGTACTAATAAAATAATAATAAAAATAGATATTAGTAAAATAAAACTGATGGAATAATTCATTACTAAATAAATATATATATATAAATTATACAGCATAAAATTTTCAGACTTCCTATTACAAAACTTGCTCTATAAGGCCAATGAAAAACTGATGAAATTTTTTGAAAAGACAGATAAAATTAGGGAAAAATATCTTTGGTAAAGAATCAAATGCATTAAAGTATTTATTACTTATAAATGAAATAATTCAAAATAGACATCATATACATTCTTTAACAAATAAAAAGTATATCAACTGATCTTGGTTTTGATTATTTTCTTAGTTTAATGAAATAATTTTACAATATTAAGTAAGTTTAAATTTTATTCAATAAGATTTTATTCTAGATTCAAATGTACAATTTAAAATTGTTACATAACTGTATGTAGACAAAATACTCAAATAAAACATGAGGAAAAAGTTATTAATACTGCATCAAACATTTCTATTCGAAACTATTATTAATAGATTATTCCTCATTAACTGATAATATAAATTTAATTATTTGTAAAAAAAATAATCTTTTAAGAAATGTACTATAAAGCAAAAATAAAAAACAGTGAGCCAAAAACTTGCAATTACTTTAAATCAGACTTAATTAAAGTGAACTATTTAATATACATAAAAAAGCTATATAGCTTAGTAAATATAATACATGATTTTCAATTAAAGGAGTTTTTTTATCAAAGAAGCTAAAGAAGATACCAAAATAATGAAGATAGGTATTTAATAAAAAAAAAACTATCAGATAAAACCTTTGATTAATTAAAATATATAATTCAGTAACTGTTTATTTTGTGTTAATTTATCCTCAGCTAAATTGAAGAAATAAGTAGGGTTCTTTCAACTATATAATTTTAAAATATTATCTTAAACTATTAGTATTTCATGACATGAGAACATATTAAATTCGTTTACAGATATAAAACCTTTGTAAAAATACAGCTTTAGGGAAATAAGTTTGACCTGGTTTCTGG
>CM063511.1:61029668-61034668 GCA_032207245.1 Pardosa pseudoannulata | reverse complement strand
TGCAAACTTTTTCGAATGATAGCGTGGAGCTAAAGGAATCCAATATTTCCAGTTCCCAACTATCTTAAGTTTTCAAGCTTTTCTTATTTAATTGCGCTTGCGCGATAAAGAAAAAAACAACCGTAAAATCCTAAATTGACGATCTACTTCCAAGCAACTGTGGGCCATTTAGACCATCAAATACTGGTTTCCGTGATGGAAAGCAACTGTCGGCTTGACGAGCGTTTCCAATCGCCAAACTAAATTCACCTTAAAAAAAAGGGAAGGAATGTTTTCAATTCTAAAGATAATTCTAATACATTAGATAAAGAAACGACAATGTATCTGCCACAGATATGTAGATTTTCCATGGTTATTCTACAGGATGTTTGCTTCTTGTTGAGATTTCCTGGTAACAATGAAAATGATTTTGTCATTCACTGCCTCTCAATAATAGCAGAATAGCATTTTTATTTTTAAACAGCTTCAGGTAATGAATGTTCGCAGACGAACTAATGTTAGAATCACTTATCCTCTTGAAAACACTTTTTACACTGAAATTAATTCTTTATTTGTAACAAATAGAATATACTTTACCCTCTCACTCACTTATTAAATAAAAATAAAACATAACAACCATTTTGTGAATGATATGCTTAAGATGATATTATAGATCATACAGAAAAACTATTCATCATAATCCTAATAACACATTGTGTGCTGGTACATTTCGCAGCGGTATTGTACAGGGAGCGGGCGTTTTGTGAGTAAATTTAGTTATTCAGTTAAATATCAATAGATCGAAAATTATTTAATTTCTTAACCAACTTTTCGTATTTTATATCGAAATATATAAACAAATATATAAATAGAAATATATAAGTAACAACTGTAAGACTTTTGTAAATAAAAAATATATTTTTTTAGTGGATAAAATTATAATAGTATGGTAAATATGAAAAATCAAATAGAAATAGTAGTATATAGTTTTAACCCTTAATTTGGCTAAGTCTGGCCGCTACACCGGACATATACATTTATAACTACTATATAACATAATTGTCCGTGTTCGATACAGCGGACATTAATAATCTCAAAAATGGAAAATGATATATTTTTTTTTTGTTTATTTTACAGAGACCCTAATGTCTATACAAACATGGGAAAATAATAGAAATTAAAAAATATTTCATAAAAACATCTTGTCAAATAAAGGGTTAATTTTTTCGAATTATGTTATATATAAACGTTTTTACATTATAAAAAAAAATGAAAGACAAGAACATTCGGCTTCGTTTTCCTGTATATACCGTTATTTTTGTGGCATTTTTACATTATAAAAAATGACAGACAAGAACATTCGGCTTCGTTTTCCTGTATATATCGTTATTTTTGTGGCATTTTTACATTATAAAAAATGACAGACAAGAACATTCGGCTTCGTTTTCCTGTATATATCGTTATTTTTGTGGCATTTTTACATTATAAAAAATGAAAGACAAGAACATTCGGCTTCGTTTTCCTGTATATACCGTTATTTTTGTGGCATTTTTACATTATAAAAAAATGAAAGACAAGAACATTCGGCTTCGTTTTCCTGTATATATCGTTATTTTTGTGGCATTATTACATTATAAAAAATGAAAGACAAGAACATTCGGCTTCGTTTTCCTGTATATACCGTTATTTTTGTGGCATTTTTACATTATAAAAAAATGAAAGACAAGAACATTCGGCTTCGTTTTCCTGTATATATCGTTATTTTTGTGGCATTTTTACATTATAAAAAATGAAAGACAAGAACATTCGGCTTCGTTTTCCTGTATATACCGTTATTTTTGTGGCATTTTTACATTATAAAAAAATGACAGACAAGAACATTCGGCTTCGTTTTCCTGTATATATTGTTATTTTTGTGGCATTTTTACATTATAAAAAATGACAGACAAGAACATTCGGCTTCGTTTTCCTGTATATATCGTTATTTTTGTGGCATTTTTACATTATAAAAAAATGAAAGACAAGAACATTCGGCTTCGTTTTCCTGTATATATCGTTATTTTTGTGGCATTTTTACATTATAAAAAAATGAAAGACAAGAACATTCGGCTTCGTTTTCCTGTATATACCGTTATTTTTGTGGCATTTTTACATTATAAAAAATGAAAGACAAGAACATTCGGCTTCGTTTTCCTGTATATATCGTTATTTTTGTGGCATTTTTACATTATAAAAAAATGAAAGACAAGAACATTCGGCTTCGTTTTCCTGTATATACCGTTATTTTTGTGGCATTTTTACATTATAAAAAAATGACAGACAAGAACATTCGGCTTCGTTTTCCTGTATATATTGTTATTTTTGTGGCATTTTTACATTATAAAAAATGACAGACAAGAACATTCGGCTTCGTTTTCCTGTATATATCGTTATTTTTGTGGCATTTTTACATTATAAAAAATGAAAGACAAGAACATTCGGCTTCGTTTTCCTGTATATACCGTTATTTTTGTGGCATTTTTACATTATAAAAAATGACAGACAAGAACATTCGGCTTCGTTTTCCTGTATATATCGTTATTTTTGTGGCATTTTTACATTATAAAAAATGAAAGACAAGAACATTCGGCTTCGTTTTCCTGTATATACCGTTATTTTTGTGGCATTTTTACATTATAAAAAAATGAAAGACAAGAACATTCGGCTTCGTTTTCCTGTATATATCGTTATTTTTGTGGCATTTTTACATTATAAAAAATGAAAGACAAGAACATTCGGCTTCGTTTTCCTGTATATACCGTTATTTTTGTGGCATTTTTACATTATAAAAAAATGAAAGACAAGAACATTCGGCTTCGTTTTCCTGTATATATCGTTATTTTTGTGGCATTTTTACATTATAAAAAATGAAAGACAAGAACATTCGGCTTCGTTTTCCTGTATATACCGTTATTTTTGTGGCATTTTTACATTATAAAAAAATGAAAGACAAGAACATTCGGCTTCGTTTTCCTGTATATATCGTTATTTTTGTGGCATTTTTACATTATAAAAAAATGAAAGACAAGAACATTCGGCTTCGTTTTCCTGTATATACCGTTATTTTTGTGGCATTTTTACATTATAAAAAATGAAAGACAAGAACATTCGGCTTCGTTTTCCTGTATATATCGTTATTTTTGTGGCATTTTTACATTATAAAAAATGAAAGATAAGAACATTCGGCTTCGTTTTCCTGTATATACTGTTATTTTTGTACCCACAAACAAACCATGTTGTTACACTAACCAGTACTAGTACGTGACCCGCGCTCAAGTATCAATCGCCAGAAAACGTACTAGTACGTGTCCCGCATACAATGTGTTAAATAAGAAAATTATGTGTTTATGGATTAAAAAAAAATATTTTTTCAGTTTTGTTTTAAGAGGGAATGAGTTTTTATTGCGAATGGATAAAATATTTGAGGTATGATTTAGTTTTGCTTGTAATGACACTTCGGTCATTGTCTAAATTCAAAAGAGAGGGTTTATAACAGTAGTTATAATTATTACTAGCTGCTTCGCACCCAGCCTTCGGTCTGGGCAATAAATGTTCCCATGTGAAGTTTTAGAACCATTAATATAGGTTTTCATATTCATAAAAATCTTAAACCTCGTACGCAAGATTGTTGATGAATATGATAGTTTATTTAATGGATAATCACAGTTATTGCTAAGTATATGTTCTGTGTTTCCCGTAAACCGCTGTGTTATGATGCCACATTCCACAGCCTTCTCTATTAATTGACACAACAGTGTGTTATACTTGTCACCGATAGATTCAGATATGTAGATATGCATAGCTTACAAACATTCTCAAAAATTTCATTCAAAAAAATAGTTATGCAGCCTGGTGTCCCATTATCTCGAATATTGAGCTATTTTAGCGGTAGGTCAGTTGACCCATTCCCAACATTATCTACTAAACCTAAAGTTGTCAAACGATGATCGCAGAAATAAATATTAAATGCTTTGGAAATGTATGAAGCTTTAAATTTAAAATTTTTATCAAAATTGGTAACCTATTTTTAAAATGTCTATTATTTTTCCTTTTCAATTTTTAAATGTATTTTGTTATTTTACAATTGATTATTATTATTATTCTAATAAAATCGTTTCCAGAAAAATGCGTTATCTTTCATTGTTTCCCGAATAACGACCTAATACGCATAGTTTATTTTCATAAGCAAAGCATTGCATCCACATTTAGGCAAAACGGATGTATGAAAATTGCATAATTTCCTCCAAAAGTTTCCCCACAATAGTGACTTTCAATATGTAAAAAAGCAAAACATTCTCTCCTGTCCTCTTTTATTCAGCGAGTATTACAAAACGTAATTAAAAAAATGCAGTGAAACATTGTTTTTTTCACTTTGAACAAGTTTTTTATTAAATATGTTTTATTTCCTTAAATGTACGCAAAAATACAAAATTTCATCTTTCGCGATATTTGATGTTTACAAGAAAAATTTTGTTCCCATTGTAAAATTGGGTTCTTTATTTTTTTACAGTTTTATGCGTGTCTGTTATATATTTTATATATATCTTAAATTTATAGCCGAAAAGCCTCATTATAGGCCTAGAAAATTCTCAGTGTTTTTCAAATCTATAGTCAAGGGCAAAAACCCCGAGTCTCTTTACTTCAGTTTTTTATTTATTTATTTTCCATTTTTAATCCTTAATCTAAACTGACCACTAGGGCTACAGTTCAAGCCCTCAGGAAAGGTGTCTAACCAATTAAACCTTTATAATGCCCTATCGGACAATTTAGGAAATTCGGAAGAAAAGAAGATTCACGCTATCGGATACTGATTTTTACTTAGATTTTTCATTTTAGGTGTAACAAAAATTGTGTTCCGATTGTAAAATTAGGCTCTGAATTCTCTCAGTTTGTCCCGTCCCTATAATAAAAAGGGAACCCGTCCGACCGACTCTCTGGTAATAAAGGTCTTTTGTGGTTAAAACGGTGTCTTTTTTCTGGCC
>CM063511.1:61014668-61024668 GCA_032207245.1 Pardosa pseudoannulata | reverse complement strand
CTCTTTTTCACTCCTCTTCGTGAGGGCCGGGGGGGATTCCCTCCCCTCGGTCAAGTTTTCCCCTCCACGGGAAAAAAAATGTCCTTTTCTGCAGCTGGCGGGGGTGGCATCGCATCTCTCGCCCCCCTCCTGTGGAACTTGCCCACCCCCTCTAGGGGTGTCCGTCTTCGGCCGCCGAAACAAAAAAACCAGGGGCCCATGTAACACCAACTCGAGTCTTGAGTCTAGTATTACAAAGTAAAACATTCTTATTTGTCCTCTTTTTATCAGGAAATTTTACAAAACGCAATTAAAAATTGAAATCTTGAAAAATCAAAGTGAAATATCTTTTTTTTCTGTGTTTGGTTTTGTTAAATATGTTTTATTTCATCAAATGCGTGCAAAAGTACAAAATTTAACCTTCTGAAATAATATTAGGTTGGGGAGAAAGAAATCCATTATTTTTTCGGTAGATGGCTGTAGTGATCGATATCTCGTAAAATATCGATCAAACAATTTCAAATTTATGCTCGTTATCATGGTGACATTTCACACGAAAAAAATATTTTTACTGTTTTTTGTTTAGTCCATTCAGTTGTAAGTTACAGGGTGTTAAAAATGGAAGTCAACAAAGAGAAAATTCGGTACATTTTACAGTTTTTCTTTGATAAAGGCGAAAATGCAAGCCAGACGGCTGAAATTGTGAATGGTGTTTATGGTGCCGATACTGTAACAGGTAATTATGTGCAATTTTGGTTTCGTCGATTGCGTTCAGGTATTTTTGATGTTAAAGTTGCACTTCGCACAGGCAGGCCCGTCTTCGAAAATGATGATAAAATCGCAGAAATAATAAAAGTTGACTGGCATGTTTGTAGTCGTAGCATCGCCCATGAGCTAAAGATCAACTAAAAATAATTTAAAACCATTTGGAAAGTTGGATTTAAAAAGAATCATGTTGGATTGAAAAAAATACATCATGTACCACAAAAAAAAAAAAATTTGATCGAAATTTACAAGCCTTGGCCAAACATATGCTCTTTTCTTTTAGGTTTAAAATTATACGACAAATATTTTTTCTATTACATCATCTTTCAAAGCGAAATTAAAAAAATCAAATGGCTTTTTTTTTTTTTTTTTTGATTTTTTCATTTTATGTTTTTTACTTGTTTTTTTTGGTGTATTTATTCGTTTTTGGTTTTTTGTACATTTCATTTTTCTTTTTTAATTATCCAGGGCTGAAATTGATCTTTGTTTATGGTGGTTTACTACATTATGTGCAATTTTGTTTTTTGGTTTCGAGTTTTTTGATGTTTAGCACTTAAGGTGTGCGCCACCTGTCGCCGATCATAAATAAAAAAAAGACAAGTTTATAACTCTTAACTATATCTGATTGTTTACAAAGGGATGGACTGCGACCGGTCAAACGGAAATGGCCCTTTCTTTCGCTGTTCTCGTGTCAAAACGATCGTGTCAAACGCGAACCAAACAGGCGGCCAGGCAACCGCCAAGAAGGTTCTAGTGTGTATTTGGTGGGACTGGAAGGGAATCATTTATTATGACCTGCTTCCGTATGGCCAAACCCTAAATTCAGATCCCTACTGTCAACAACTGGACCGTTTAAAGCTAGCGATTGACCAGAAACGGCCAGAATTGGCCAACAGAAGAGGTGTTGTGTTCCATCAGGACTACGCCAGACCACACACATCTGTAGTGACTCGCTAGAAACTCAGGGAGCGTGGTTGGGAAGTTTTAATGCATCCACCATATGGATCGAACCTGGCACTAAGCGATTATCACCTTTTTCTCGCATTGCAAAACTTCCTGAGGGATAAGAAACTGGGATCAGGAGAAGATTGTGAAAATCAATTACTAGAGTTTTTTCGCCAATAAGGACCAAGACTTCTGTGAGAGAGACATTATGAAGCTACCTTTAAAATGGCATCAAAACGGTGCATATTTGCCCCAAATCGGACAATCCGAAACATGTTACAGTCATTAATTTCAGGCAAAAGTAATGGATTTCTTTTTCCCCAACCTAATATTTGACATTTACAACAAAAATTGCTTTCCGGTTGTAAAATTAAGTTCTCTATTTCTTTTAAAGTTGTATGTATGTGTGTATAAAGAACCATGTGCTGCATATGAGCCGTTTTCTTTGAAAGTGATTAAGTCAATTTTTGACAAAAAGTTAGTTAATGATAACAACGAAGGCAATCTGCTAGGAGCTTTTTATCTATTAGCAGTTCCCCTCAAAATCTTCTAAAATTTTTAATATTTTATCAATATAAATTTACTTAATTAATGAAATTACAAATATAAGTCCACTTCTTGCAAAGACATAATATTTAGTTAAAAATTACAGTACATAGTTATACTACATTCTTTTAACGAGTACTCTAAAAATGATCTCGTTATGAACTTAAATCAATTTAATATTTTTGCCAAACCGTGGCCAAATGGCTAGAATGCTGCTCTTCGATACTGCTAATGATATGAATATTCCTAGCCGTTCGGGATCGGCTTTGAGCAATAAGTCCCGATATGATTAGCCCTCATGTAGCAAAACCGTAGCTTACGCTATTTTCAAAGAAAACGGTGCAAAAGTGTGTGTGTGTGTGTGTGTGTGTGTGTGTATGTGTGTTTTAATGCAGAAGGCGATGCAGACATTATCCTAACACCTTAACAAGGCTGCGAACCTTTTACTTATTTAGAACCACCCTGGGAGCACGTGTAGTTTAAGCTGTGTGTATATGTACGTATTTGGATTTTACAGTTTGCATATATGCTATTTTAAAATAATTTATGTTTTGAATAATTTCAAATCACGAAGGATATAGCTTTTCTTCGCTCTTTTTTTAAAAACAAGTGCAATTCATTAAAATGCACACATTATATTTTTTAATTAAGTATATTAGGTTTTCCCCGTTATGTAAATTATTTCTTGTGGCCCGACGAACACTTGGTCACCACTTTGACTACAATGTACTATAACAACATTTCGAACAACTTCTAAAATACCCATATGCCTCATCAGTTACACTAGTGCCCAGCTGTCATTAGTGACTACGGCGGATTTTGGGCTGACTTGAGACTCGAACTGGCAACCCACCAGTTCTATGCTTTTCCCAACTGAGATACAGTGGCTTTACTTAGAGATATAAACGTACAAATAAATATTGCTATATTTTTATAAAAGTGTATATAGTTAGTGTGCTTCGGAACCGGAGTTCGTGGGTTCGTATCCCACTGTGGCATGGATGTTCGTAGCCGTTTGGAATCGGCTTTAAGCAGTAGGTCCCGGTCTCATTAGCCCTCGTGTTGCAAAAAGTAGACCGTAGCGCTCCAAACCAAACCAAACCAAACCAAAAATGTATATATATATGGCTTGGAGTCGAAATGATTCCAGTGGACGTTGTAGTACTATTACGATTATGCTGAACTAATTATTTTTTTTTCATTACCTAAAATACCATTTAAGGTATACCAATTCGCTAATGATTTTTTCTTTAATTTCTTATATATGTGAGTGAGGTTGTTAAAGACGGAGAACTGAAAATTCATAACATTCTTTATCTGTACTCCCCTAAAAGACCGTTGAAGCAATGGGAAAGAAGCACTTGTAATCGAGGGAAGATCAGATAAACTTCGAGGAAGACTATCAGCAGATAAAATTTTGCTAGCTCAGAAATTATTCTACCTATTTTCCGAGGAAACAAAAGACATTAGCAGAAAAGACGAGTAATATCCAATGTTGCAATTTAAAAACCCAATTTACAGGTTGTGTTGCGAAATATTTACAGAAGATCCACCTTTTTTTTCTTTGCTATAAAAACTTCTTCCTGTTGCACCTTTATACCAGTTCATATCGAGTTCGTGACAAAGTAATTTCTGCCAATTGTAGTCTGTCATTAAAAAAAATGCTAAGATATTTCCAGCGGGAACAAAATGTAATAGCAATATGCGTGGATATTTGTAGTACCGAGATTTTGAGTCGATGAGTGCAGATTATATGTGTTTAAAAGTTGATTTTGACGTCTGTGGCGTATCTGAAGGAATTTTATTTTTCTTGTTACCAGTCCAAAAATATTTTTAGCTAAACGTTTTTCACGTCCTATGTTACACAATTCATTGGATTATTTTCATACTGTACCATATAGTATCAACCCGAAGAGCCGTGGTAGCTCAGTCTGCAAAGACATCGACCTCATAAAAGGAGGGTTGGGAGGGAGTTCGAGGCTCGAACTGGACAAAGATACGCCGTGTTCATTAATGGCAGATGGGGCACGTAAAATAGGCTGGTGATCATATTGTTTTTCCAGTTCAAACGATAACTGTCGAAGTGGCAGGTCAAATCTACCGGTCTTCTGCTTCTAAATTAAGAGGACTTAGTGGGTACACTGTTACTTGTGTCCGTAGCGTTCCTGAAGTTACACGTTATCCTCGGGCGATATTAAATGAGCAACACCTTCTCAGTCGTTTTTGGCATAAAGATATCTGATCAATGTAGAAATTTGTGTAAGCATGCTAAGACATTTAAATTTTTGAGCATTCCCAAGGAAGGAACTACTACAAATATCCTTTGTTGGTCTGATACTACCACCCATTTTGAAGTCGGTTTGACATCAGATATGGGCACACCCGCCAACTTGGCGATAAAATTCTAAGTATGGTAATATAACTTTATTCTGGTGATCTCGCCTTGTCCAACGAATGTGTGTCTATATTTTTATTTATATTATTTTAGTATCTGTTCCTCCGTGTGACACCGTTTTATTACATTTTAAATATGACTAATTCTATTTGTTACTAATTTTGTAAAATTAAAGTGATTGGATTCGGTGAAAAATGGTGATTTCACCAAAAATCCAAGCGAACTAAACCCTATTTTATCATTTCCGTTTGTATTTTGGTTGTTTCTTACAGATTTGTGGTTCCATTCTCCGATAGTTAACTGTTGCTATTTTTTTTAAATAATTTGGAACTATTGGTTTTGTAAGCTGCTAAGAGATTATTGCTTTATTTCTATACTTTGATTGGCAGTAAAAACTAAAAGTGAAATTAGATTATACATTTGTGTTTCGTAAACATCGCCAGTAATTTTAACAAATTCGTCAAAAGGGATACCCTATTCTAAAGTAACACCTTAGAAATCTAATATTAAACTCTGTTTCATCCAAGTCGAAAGTAATTTTGAAATAGTCTGCGTTATGCCTGCTGTCTCAAGATTACTTAAGGACTTCACGAAATATAATATCTAGATTGCATTCATTGACTCGGAAAGATTGTCGGCGGTGTGAAATTTATTGCTGAATGCACCAACTGAAAATAAATATGCTACCCTCAAAGCAAGACTGATTTTGGAATTCTCGGATTCAGAAACTCGGCAAATTAGTAAACTAATCACATAACTGCAACTTGGCGACGAAAAATGCACATGCTTGCAAACAACTCTCTCAACGAAAATTAACAAAATGCATGGCTTCAATGCCTTTCTTTCGAAATTGAAACTATTATTATCAGAACTTTTATGTCAGTTAACATGACTTAAGTTTCATCAGCCTGTGAGGCCTTCAATATTCTCAAATGAGAGGTAACGTGAATAATGGGTCACAGTCAAAGATAAGATTGGAAATTTACTTTTATTCTGGATTAACTACGGCTATTTACAAAGGGATGTTAATTCCTGAATCATGTAAAACTTCAAAAGATGGTTGCCGGTAAAACTTTCTCACGATGATCACAATCGAAAGAAAACCAAGAGATTTAATAATCTCTTACAAGTGGGGAGGCTTTTCAGGGTGCAATCAAACCCAATGTATCCCCCGTTCGGTATCCGAGACTCTGCCGCTCCCTATATGAGCGGACTTTACGAATCTCTCGAACTCGCAAGCTGAATCTGGTAAAAAGGCGAAAGCCTCCACGAGGTCAACACACCTACGAAAAAAAATGACGAAAAGCCGTGAGTCGCAAAATTGTAGGCTCTTTATATCTGGAGGGTCGGTTACGGTTCCGCCGATTTTTTTTTTTTTTTTTTTTTTTTGGGGGGGGTCAGTTAAGATCCCAGTTACTTGAGAACTCCAGCTAAAGTTACAGTTATATTTTTTAGCTGAATTCTCATTCACTGGCTGTCCCTTCAAGAAATATCTGAGCATTCATTAACGAGATCCACCAGGGGCGTATTCGTCTATTCAGTCCGATTGTCAAGATCCCCGACTCTGCGACGCCACGCTATTGTCCAGGTAAACAGGTGCACTACGATCAGCTGTTTTGGCACGTGCTCGGACAAAGGGGAGTCTTCACAAGCCGGTGGAAGTCTGAACAAGAGTTTGGTATGAGAGGACAACTTTTTCCAACACGAGGGATAATGAGACCCACACCTACTGTTTAAAGCCAATTGTGCGAGATGTATTATACACTAGGGCGGCTTATTTATCCGAAAATAAAGTACATAAAAAGAAAAGTTTTCTAATTTCTCGAGTGTAATAAAATTAGGTAGTCCATGTTAGGAAATAATGCATTAATTATAACTCTCTGGGAAGTATATCCATTGTAAAAGTAATGTAAAAAACAGTAGATATACTTCGAAACAACAGGACTTTTAAACAGAACAGTAGAAAATTAAAGTTGTAATTTACAGGTTGTATTGTGAAATATTTAGTAAAGAACAATTTTTTCTCCTATAAAAACTTCTACCTATTGCATCCTTATACTAGTTCTTAAAAAGTCACGTGATAGCAATGTAGTTTCTGCCGACTGTAGGCATAAAAAATTGCTAAGGAATTTCCAGCGGGAAAAACATAGCAGTTGAATGCACGGATATTTATAGTAAGTAAAGGAAAACAAGAGGAAAAAGATTTCCTTATTTCTCTTGAGTGGTGAAATTTGGCAGACCACGTTAGTAGATAATATAAAGTGAAACCTCGCTATAGAGACTACCAACTGAAGCTTAAAAATCCGGTCTTAAAAAAAGGTGGTCTTTTAAAGTGGGTCTGTACCTGCCATATTGGATTCCTCCTGCTCAATGCTAACCTATGGGGAAAAATAAAATTTCCTTTAGGTGGTTCGCATTTAAAGATTTTTTTTAAAATTATACCACGTGATAGAACAACAAATTCTTTAGATGGCTATTTTTTCTCTTTAAAAAAATTGTATTCTAAATGCTCTTATTTGCGTTTGAAAAAGAGTATACCAAAATTTCTAGCAAAAAAATTAAATGTATTTTTATCGATATTTGCTTAAAAAACATAACATCCTAAAGTATTTATTGCTTTATCATGGGGTATAACTTATAAAGAATTCTTTAAATGCGAACCGAGTAGAAGGAATTTTACTTTTTTTCCTTAGGCTAACATTGCGCGAGATAAGATCAACTGTGTTCATTAATGGCTATTGCGGCATGTAAGTTATGTTCTCAAACGATACATCTGGAGGTGGAAAGATAAGGCTGGGCTCTTCTGCTTGGTTCCTGTTTAAATTACTAAGACTCAGAGGCGGTAATTTTTCTCGTTTTCGTATTATACCTTAAGTTCCATGTACTCCATGAGTGGTGCTAAGTAATAAATTTTCTTTCTGAGAAGTGGTCTTTCAGAGAGGTTTTACTGATATAGTAAGTAAAGGAAAACAAGAGGAAAAAGATTTCCTTATTTCTCTTGAGTGGTGAAATTTGGCAGACCACGTTAATAGATAATATAAAGTGAAACCTCGCTATAGAGACTACCAACTGAAGCTTAAAAATCCGGTCTTAAAAAAGGTGGTCTTTTAAAGTGGGTCTGTACCTGCCATATTGGATTCCTCCTGCTCAATGCTAACCTATGGGGAAAAATAAAATTCCCTTTAGGTGGTTCGCATTTAAAGATTTTTTTTAAATTATACCACGTGATAGAACAACAAATTCTTTAGATGGCTATTTTTTCTCTTTAAAAAAATTGTATTCTAAATGCTCTTATTTGCGTTTGAAAAAGAGTATACCAAAATTTCTAGCAAAAAAATTAAATGTATTTTTATCGATATTTGCTTAAAAAACATAACATCCTAAAGTATTTATTGCTTTATCATGGGGTATAACTTATAAAGAATTCTTTAAATGCGAACCGAGTAGAAGGAATTTTACTTTTTTTCCTTAGGCTAACATTGCGCGAGATAAGATCAACTGTGTTCATTAATGGCTATTGCGGCATGTAAGTTATGTTCTCAAACGATACATCTGGAGGTGGAAAGATAAGGCTGGGGCTCTTCTGCTTGGTTCCTGCTTCTAAATTACTAAGACTCAGAGGCGGTAATTTTTCTCGTTTTCGTATTATACCTTAAGTTCCATGTACTCCATGAGTGGTGCTAAGTAATAAATGGTCTTTCTGAGAAGTGGTCTTTCAGAGAGGTTTTACTGAATTTCATATAATTCAGTTTGGAAGTATATCCATCACTCTTGTAACAAGGCGAAAATTAATCCGCCGGTCACATCGAATTAAGTCCTTATTGTATTTACTTGCCCGTCTTGCCAGGCAAGGAGAAACCTAGACAGCTAGACTATTGAAGTAATAAGCAGTCGGACCACAGTGAACAGAACGGCACAAGTCCGAGTCGAACTTAACTTTTATTGAAGAGCTATTAAAATGACATGTTTAATAATCAATGACCATGACGAGGGACAGAAAATTTGCATCTATTACAGAGAAAAATTTGGGAAATGGGTTGGAAGAATTTTAAGTCGGGAACATTCCTTTAAGTAAGACATTTTGTGGCTAAGAAAATAGATTTGATGGAATAAGAATGGAAAAAGGAGAATTTTAAGAGAGAATTTACATAAAGTGAAAGTAAAATAAGGTAAGGGGAAATGTGAAAAAGACCAACCAACTAACCAGCCAACCAACCACACCCACACGCACACACCAAATAAAAAATCACAAGGTTCTTTGACCAGTAAATTTAAATACTTCTGTATACAAGTTTAAAATGTCGAAAATTGTATACATATATAACCATTGTATACTTAACCACTATACAAGCCCACACCAAACACAAGTATTCCTAACAATAACTCCCAGACCTTCCAGGTTGTTTATATTCGACGTCAGATGACCTTATTCGGAAAGTGAATATTCTCCTGGATGGTGCACCCCAAGTTGTTTTTTACATTTCGTTCTCCCCCTCGCCAACGACGACCTTCTTCCGGCTCTAAACAACCGAGGAAAATGGGAAATCAGTTTGGGTCCGCTTCTCATCTGTGCCAGGGTTTTCAACTGCCACGAAAGAGTTTCGAGTGTTGAATGAATACGAAATTCGGAGAATCTGGAGACAAACACAGTCATTTCGATGATAATTGGACATATCCAGGACGTCGCCAAGAAGTATACGATGGAAACAAGAACCGATTTTGTTGTTCTCTCACGTACAGTGCTATGTTACCGACAGGGAACAAGAGCACTTTCCGACAGGTCAAAAATATTTAGATTCTGATGTGAAATTTTAAAAGCATTTAATCTTCATTTTTTATATAAAATCTAAAAATTTGAAATTATTATTATTCAATTTCTACACAAATTGCATAAAAAGAAATTTTATCAAAGGCTGGATAAAATCAATATATATATATATATATATATATATATATATATATATATATATATATATATATATATATATATATATATATATATATATTTATCAGAGTATATCTCCCGAAATGGTTCGATAGTATTTGTGTGTATATATTTATATATGTAACCCATACTTTTTACTTGCCAACACATGCTTGATACTGTAATATGTAGTCATTGGGGCGACAAAGGCTTTCACTCGGAATTCATGACAACGTGAACCATTTAGTAAAAATCCTTTATATGAGAACTCACGGATGCTTCCTGCCTAGAGAAACGTGTATCTATTTGATGTGTGAATTCAGAGTAAAGGAAATTCATGTGGATAAAATCTCATGAGAAACAGTTTTAGATCAGCATTTACTATGCAGATTGTTAAAATATTATTGGTGAAATTGCAAACAAAGATATTAAAATTGTAAAGACCT
>CM063511.1:60987168-61009668 GCA_032207245.1 Pardosa pseudoannulata | reverse complement strand
TGTACGTATATATGCATCTATCTATCTATATATATATACATATATGTATATGTTAGTTATAAATATCTAGTAACTATACGGGCTAGTAAATTATGCATTAATAGTTTATTGAGTTTATAATAATCCGAATACAATATTAGAGTATAGAAAAGGAATGCATAACATATCTATCTATATAGCTACCTATATATATATAGTGTGTGTGTGTATGTAACAAGGTGAAAATTAATCCGCCAGTCATAAAATATTAAGCTCCTATTGCATTTACTCTACCCGGTTTGCTAGACGAGGATAAGTCTAAACAGCTAGACTATATAAGATAATTTTGAAGTCGGGCCATTCTGTTAAGAAAAACGGGGCCGAGTTCGTAGCGAAACTTAAACGTTATTCTTTATCTCCTAAACATGACAACTATACCAATCAACGGCAGACGATAGAATGAATGGGAAAACACGTGATGGAACAGGGTTGGACCCCAGAGCGTGGCGGAGACGAAAACTTTCCCAGAGAAAGTAGATTAATCGGCGAATTTAACAATAAAAGTAATTTAGATCGGATGGGAAATTCTGAGCCATTTGCCATAGACAGCTGGAAATGCGATGAGTGACAGAAAATTTACATCTATTACATAGAAAACTTTGGGAAATGGGTTGGGAGAATTTGAAGTCGTGGATGTTCCTTTAATTACGATATTTTGTGGCTGGGAAAATAGATTTGAAGGAAATAGAATGGGAAAGAGGATGCATGTGTGGCATGTGTGTATAAAGTATGATTTAAAAAAGTAACAAAAATATTTTTATTTCAGCATTCACCATCAGTGCATGGTGATTGTTGACATACACCGGTGATAACCCGAATATATAAGGATATAATCAAATATTCGGTCTTTCACTGAGGTATTTGGTGTATGTCTATATTCACCGGTGTGTCGACATTCTCCAATTTCGGACATTCACAGCAACACATGTGTGTGTGTGTGTGTGTGTGTGTGTGTGCTAGACAAGCCAAGAACGTGAGACAGAGGCTACACGAATGAAGGCGAAGTTATGCACTTTTCGTTTTGAAAGCAGCGTTACTTTAATAGAATGACTTTATGCTCAGACCTTCGAAATTTAGAAGCGGAGACCAAGTGGAAGACCCTCAAGGCCCCTGCCACTTCCAGATTTATCGTTTGAACTTATAGGACACTGCGACCAAGAACCTATGTTATGTACCTAGCGGCCATTAATGAACACTGCTGCCAGCTAGAGGTTTGAACCCACAGCCATCGTTATTAGTTATGCTCTTTTGTAGACTGAACTACTGGGTCTCATATTGCCTTTATTGTTATCCTTAACTAACTTTTCGTCAAATATGGGCTTACACCAAAGAAAATGGCTCATGTATACAAGAGAAATGATTCAGCCTTAATTGGTTAAGAATGCAGTTAAAAGCTTAATAGTTTAAACATCGAGATTTAAAGTCCCTTGTCACCGTACATAAAATACTCCTTCCGAAATTAGATAAAGTTTTACAATTCCGCCGCCAAAAAACCACATGCCGAGCTTATCGTACTTCCAGACAGACAGGCGGATAGACACAAGCGTACAAACAATTCGAAATAAAAGGGAATTTTATTTTATTTTATTTATTTTTTTAGATGGTTCGAAACAGGCTTGTTCAATTTAAAAGACTGGACAGGTCACATTGAAAATGAATTTTATTCCGACGGACAGCATTATATGTATATACATACACATACACACACATATATATATATATGTGTGTGTGTACATATACCGGTGAACATAGACGCTGTATGGCAAGTATCGCAATACTCAATATCGCAGTATCGATTCAAATCACGACGGCGAAAGTCAGTTTCGTCAGGGCGAAAGACGAAAATTGAAAAATATCTAAAATACTAATGTATTATTAGTAGGATGCCAGATATGAAAAGATTAAAAGTATATGGAAAATGAATATGTACTTGAAACGCTTCAAACATTTTTAGGATCCAATTTGTATTTTATATTATTGTATATTATGGTATTATATTCATTATAGAAAGATGGACATTAAACACTTCTTTTGTCTCTCAGTCTATGTTATATTTCAGGATTTAGTGTGGTAGAAACATCTGATTTTCAACTAAATTTCGCCCAGAAAAATGTCCTTAATTGCCTTAAAATCAAAATTCTACATTACTCCTTTTAATCTTCAGTACTTTCAGTCAACCTCGGCAAACAATTTTTCATAGGATGTTATCGTAATCACAATATTTGGCCTGAAAGGATATAGATGCGAGGATGCAAGGCGAGCACAACTTTCATTTGTAAAGAATGAAATGAATTGAACCTCACTTGTTACATTCTCGAATAAATAATCAATTTGAAAACCGGCAAAATATCGTAGAAAGAGGGATGCAAGGTGGGGTCTGTCATATCCCAGGGGGTCTCTCGCAGAGGGGCTTCAAATATATACATATATATCTTTATATATAATATTGTTCTGTCCGTCTGTTTGTAATAGAACTCTTCCTAAACGACTGGGCCGAAAGATGGCCGATTGGTAAGGGTGCTGGCCTTTGGTACCAGAGTTCGAGTGTTCGAATCCCACAGTGGCATGGATGCTCGTAGCCGTTCGGAATCGGCTTTAAGCTGTAGGTCCCGGTCTCATTAGCCCTCATGTTGCAAAAAGTAGACCGTAGTATTCGAAACAAAACCTAAACGGCTGGGCTGATTTTGATGAAATTTTGTGTGTGTAATTAAATTGATTCGAGAATGATTCAGATTCATAATTGGATAGCATAGAAAATGTTTTTTTTTATTAAAAATTTAAAAATGCGTGCTTATTGAGATTATTATAATGGCGCTCGAAATCCCCCACTGCCAACGTATCTGTGGCTCGACGGGTTTTAGTATGAGAAGTCCCAGGATCGAATCCCCGTACATACGATGTGGGAATTTTAATTTAATCTAATTACGTTTGTGATGACTGTACGCGTGGTGGCGTCAAGTATTTTTAAAATAATTTTTTATCTTTACTTTTCCATCAAAATCGCCCAGTTTATAATTTATTTTAAAACATTTTATTTTTGGATTTACAGCGTTAAAACAAGACAGTGTCTGTCGGGTCACCTAATATACATATATTATACACACACATATATTATATATACATATATATATATATATATACATACATATATATATATATACATACATATATATACATATATATATATATATATATATATATATATATATATATATATACATATATATACACACATATATATACACACATATATACACACACATATATATATACACATATATACATATATATATATATACACATATATATACATATATATACACATATATATACACATATATATACACACACACATATATATATATATATATATATATATATATATATATATATATATATATATATATCGGGAGGGGGCGCCAAAAAGGTATTGTGCCCAGGGCACGCAGTAATGCTCGCTACACAATATCTATAAATTTTCTATTTTTGTCCTTTTAGCAGGTTTGACTACATTAGCATTACGTAAAAGGAATGTAAGTTTTTGGTGTTTGATCCATTAAAATGCATAAAGAGTATACCAGTCCCGTAGACAAGAAAATATTCTGGGAACAGGAAGAATTATTGTTTTATATGTTACATAAGAACGATTTGAATTTACATAAGAAGGATTTTTCATTTTTATAGTACTTTTTTTCAAGGGCGCCAGGAAATACCCTTGACATCAATCGAACAGAGTATATGGGAGTCAGAAACGAGAAATCAACCACCCTGCATAGAAATAAGTAGTTATAATAAATTATATGCATTACAAAATCGACGTTCATCTTTCTTCAATTTGATTGAAATTTGGTTTGGTGAGATTGCAAAGTAAAACGATAATTTATCTTCTAACACTTCTAGATAGCTTTCAATTATTTCTTTCTTAAGATAACTATCAACAATCTATCGATATTTCTTACAGAATGATGAATTTCTCTTAAACCTACGGCCTAAATCAATAAAACTTTTCAAATCACGCTCCCTATTATTTCCTTAATTTTTAATAGGAATATTTGGTCTAGTGGTATCTTGATGTGCAGAGGCAAGGCGAAGCCAACTTTGATTTGCATTGAACCTCCTGGTTACAGTATCGAATAATTAAAGAAATATCGGGAGTATATTCATTTCGTATCCAGTGATATCTGTAAATTTTCTGCTTTTACTCCAAGATCCTTTAGCAATCCTTTAGCCCTCGTGTAGCAAAATAGTTAACCCTAAAAATCCAAACCAAACCTTTAAACAGGTTCAACTACTGTTGTATAACTGAATAGGAAGGAAAGATGTTGGTGTTTTTTTTTTTATTGAAATGCATAAAGAGTACACCAATAAGCAAGCCATAGTGACAATTAATATTTGAAGACAGGAAAGATTACCGTTTTAAGTTCCTACCCCCTGACCACAGTATGTGGTCGATTAGTTTTCTTTAAGAGAGAAGTTAAATACCAAAGTGTGTATCTTGATAGTTGTCTAACTTTTAAAAAGATATTAAACCATTCTATGGATAGTTTTTTTTTTAAACTCTCAAAAATCCTTCACATCTCCTATACGACAAGAGAATGAGTACAAGAAATAAGCTATTTCTATACAAGACTGTCCTAAAGCCCATACCTCTCTATGCTGCCTCAATTTGAGAATTGACAGAAAAGTTACCAGTGCAAAACAAAACACTTAGATTAATTCACAGGGCTTCCTGGCACCCTACCAATAAATTAGTACATCGTGACACCAAAATGGATCCAATTAGAGCAATCTTCAAAACAATGAACATGGATGGAACATGTTGAACATGTATGAAACTTGTGAAAAGTAAGAAACTAAGAAATAGCAAAACTGCTGGACTATGAACCCAGAGATTTTTCCAAAAGACCGAAAGCTACAACAGTCTTACATCCCTTTATTAAACCTTCTCAAAAATAGTCTCACGTTGATGTCTCGTTCTGAATTTTGAATACCCATTTGAATTTGATTTACTTTAATCAAAACTTTGCACTTTTCCAAACTTATTTAAACATAATATAATAATAATACTATTTTTCTACTATAATTTTATAATTTTATCATGCCATGAATCAACTAAAATTAGTTTGGTTTGGAGCGCTACTATCTACTGTTTTTGCTACACGAGGACCTATAAGACGGAACCTACTGCTTAAAGCCGATTCCGATTGGCTACAAACGTCTATGCCAGCAACGATATTTGAACCCACGAACTTCGGTATCTAATAGCCGGTAACTACAGTCAGCATCTTAATGTGTCCTGCATGTCTAACAAATTACTACCGTGGATAAGGAGCTTCTGCTTTTTAGTGCCAGGACACTACTTCATGTCACGTTTTAAGTGTTACGTAAGGATGATTTGATAAAACATTTAAATAACCGTTAATGATATTACAATTTGCGCTTGACATCAATTAAAAATAATGCATGGTAGTCAGAACCAAGATATCTACTACTCAGCAAAGTAAAATAAATAGTCATAATAAATTTTATGCATTACAGAATCTATTTTTATCGTTCGTCAGTTTGATCAAATTTTGGTTGAGATTGTTGTCTAAATCTATAGATCATTTTCCAACTCTTCCGAAGACCTTTTGACAATTCTTTCCTCCAGATAACTATCAAGAATCTTTCACTATCTCTGACACAACTCTCTTAAATCTACAAAAATCCACTAAAACGTTTCAAACCGCTTTCCCTATTATTTCCAAAATTTGTTAGTAAATTTGGTCTGTTAGTATACTGATATAAAGTTGCAAGGCGAACACAAATTTTATTTGCAAAGGATAGATTCCTATCAGTGGCGTGCGGTCCATATGTGCAGGGTGTGCACTGCACACCTTGGCAAAATTATGAGAGTCAATAATTTTCTGCACCTATGTCTACCTATCTTTATATGGTATATAATAAATATTAGTTATATTCAAATATTATGTTGATTTGCTTGCTTGTATTCTCGCAGTGCGTGCGGTACTAGGTGCTGCACCCCGTAGCGCGTTCAAAAGCAAACGAACATAAGAAATTTTTATGTGTACGCACTGCGCACTAATAGAAAATCACGCTTTATATGTATGGGCTACTGGAGAAGCACAGCATACTATAACACTCAGGAAAAAACAGCTATTTTTCCTGCACTTGGGATTCAGAATCATTCCGAAGGTACAGTTTATGAAGCGTTGTATTAGAGAGGGGAATTACGTGCTGAAGCGATTTTGGTTTTTTAACTGATTAACTGGCCATACGATTTTGCAGACGGTTAATGTTTAAATTTATATATTGTAAGATTATGTTTTCATGGAAATATAAAAGAAGTATTTCATCAATATAAAGGGAAATGTTTTAGTGTAGTAAAGTAATTTCGGTGATGTATTATATTTATAGAAATAATTCGCTGAAAAACAATTTTGTTTTGTTAGACAAAAAAAGAAACGAATTTTAACAGAACAGTCCAAATTTTACAATTCATTGTGTTTTACAGACAGTATATAAGTTATATCTGTAACACCATATCCCTGGTTTTGTTTTTAAAAATTGTGAAGATGTTTTTCGGAGAATATATGATTTCCAAATGTTAAAAACAATTAATAAATATAATTTAACCCACTGACTGAACGAGAAAAAGTTCGTTCTATTGCGCCGGCGTGCAGTGAAATCCTCTGTACGTGGAATAGATGTTCGGTTTGTTGGCGCCAATGACATTCTGATGAGGCACCGCAGCGGCGGGTGCCATGTGGTGCTACGTTTGCTGAAAATGTAAGTTTTTCGTGGAAATATAAGTTTTTCGTTATTTTGTTAGTAATACGGATAGACGAATGGATTTTGTGTGCAAATGAATAATAAACGTTAAAGAAGTGTTTAATGTACATTTTTATGGTTTTATTATTATTGTTGTTATTGCTCTCTGCACACCCTGCATGAAAACTTACCGCACGCCACTGATTCCTATGAACCTTACATCTCACAATCTTGAATAATTAAAAGAATACCGGCTTTCATTTCGCATCCAGTGATAACTGTATGTTTTCTGTTTTTGTTCGGACATTCTCTTTTGAACAGGTTTCGCCACAGTGCGTTACGTAAGAGGAAGAAATGTTTTTGGTGTTCATTGGTTTATTAAAATGCATAAGGAGTACAGCAGGAAAGAGCTAAAGGCGAGATTTAATATTTCGGGAACAAAAAAAATTCTCGTTTAAGGTGTTATATAAGAATTATATTATAAAATATTTATGTAACTGTTTTCAAGGGCATCGCTAAATAACGTTGACATCAATCAAACGTAATGTAGTGGTGTTAGAGACAAGAAATCTATCATCCAGCAGTGAAAGAAGTAGTCATAAAAATTTTATGCATTCCAAAATTGACCTTCATTTTTCTTCTATTTAGTCGAGCTTTGGTTTGGCATGATTGCCACCAATTACAGTTTTGGGTACATCGAACACTAACTCCAAAAATTAGCCATACTAAATAAATAAATTGCGTAGCAAAGCCGAAATTTTGTTTAAAATATAGGAAAAGGCTTTTTTTTTTTACTTGTATTAGACAGATATCGTGATTGAAATAAGTTCGAATAGTTAGTTGAAAAGAAATTTAAGATTGTTTCGTTACCAGTATTCAGGCCAAACGTATTATCCAATTAAGCAAAAAAGACTGCATTTTACTTGCCTTTACAATCGCTTAATTTTGTAAAAAAGGATTTTCAAGATAAGTTGTCACGAAAGCACGTTGCAGATACAGTCCAGAATGCAGAATATTTTATTTATAAAATTATTGTTTAATATCAGTGTAGAAATTTAGTCAGTAAGTATGTAAGGAATCATTTATTGACGAGAGATACTAAAAAGGAGTTCCAGGAAAACATAAGAATTCTGCCACCTATTTTTTAAGTAGTCTTCAAAAAAGGAGGATAATGGAAGATAAGGAGTCTATTCATCAGAACTTATAGAGGGTTTAATGAACTTTGAAAACGTCCAGAGGGCGCCGCGATCAAAAAGTTTGGAAATCCTTCACTTAAAGTACGAACACTATTACAGACTTTCTGGCAAGTATTTATCTGAATGAAATGCGGAAGACAAAAAAGTTCCAATGTCCTTTGAATTTTATTTGGTACTTACAAACTTGCAGTCTTGGCTGTGATAGAAAAAATGTAATTATGGTTTGCACGACTATAATTAAATGGTGGGAAAACACACCCTAGATTGGAAGTCGTTTTGGCAGACATTTCGACAGTAAAAAAAATAACCCTGAATCTGTATTTCGGCCTTGGATATACAAGTAGATTGACATGTGTCCTTCAGGTCAATAAAAAGAGAAAGTTATATCAGATAGAATCTTTTCAATTTTGTTAATTTTCTTCTGTTCTGTTCCTGTTAAACTGAATATGCATAGATGTATCAACATTTGTAATTATTAAATTTATAAAAATGCAATGGATGGAGGCTGTCTTCTGTCTGTGATTACATTTATATTAAAATTTTGATTTTGTTTCGAAAGATATGCAGCAAACAGGTCCAAATCCATCAAGCGCGGAACCCGATTAATTTTTTTTTTGTGTGTATGTATGTTGGGGATCTCAAAATTTAAATAATAAAAAAAAATTAGATGACTGCTTTTATAAGGTTAAAATTTAGGTACATATGTGTATACTGGAACATAATCTTTAAATATTTATTTAAAACAAAATCCAATTATAACAATCAATAAGGTCCTTTACATTGAGGTAGATAAACTACAATATTATAAAATCATTTCCAAATACTAAAACAATTATTAATGAATACAACTATATTTTAACGATTAAACAAATATGCTTATGTTTTATATTTTACTAAGGTTTGATTGTGAAAAATCTTCAAGAATAGCATTAAAATCCAATTGCCTTGATTCTGCAACCATTACGTAGTATGTAAGGTACTACTGGTAGATGCATGTACCACTTGTATAAATATGTAAAAAAAGATACGTTTTGAAATTCTTTTATCATTTGGAACCAAAACACCGATATTTATATTGTCTCTTAAACCTTTAGGGCTTAATTTATTTTTTGGTATGAAGGGTTTTGGTATAGAGCGGTTTACCTTTTTACAACAAAAGGGCTAATTAGACCGGAAGCTACTGCTTAAAGCCGATTCTGAACCGATACGAACATAATTGTCAGAGTGTAGTATTACCCACGTACGTATGGACGCCCACGAACCCACGTACGTATGGACCACGTATGGAAGATCAACACAGATCTGCATCCTAACCATTCAGACATCGTTCGGCTTAAGCTCTTAGAAAAAACTGTTATGTTTTTAATGATATAGATGTTTAAAATCATGAGGCTCTATTTGTCGCAATTGGTTCAATCGGCTCACATCCGTGGCAGTAAATTTCAACAGGTTTCCCTTCAATCTTCAATGAAAAGTTAAACACTTCAATGTGTTCTAATTTTTATAGAAAATGTGTTACCCAGTATGCCTGATAGTAATTTTGAAACACAGCCATACAGAAATGGGTTTATAATTTCTTAAGAAATATTTGTGCAGTTGCACTTTAATGGGCTTTTATGTAAGCATATATGTACATGTATGGATACGTACACACACACACACACACAAATACGTATATGTGTTCAACAACAAAATATAAGGAGCAGATTTAGAAACCTAAAAGTATACGTAAGGAACTAATGAAAAGTCCCTAAGACGGTCCCTAACCAAATATATCGGCACTTCTTTCCAGTAATCCGAAAAAATAAAGGATTCGTCAAGAATTTCTGACAAAACATCAGACCTACCACTGGAAAAGTTTCTCTAGTGTCTCCAAATGTAAAGGAACGGGCAAAACCTCCGCTTATTTCTGTGTTTCCTCTTTTTTAGCCACAGCTCTGAATATGATTGAAGTGATGCCTTAGCCGAGAAATCAGGCCAATTCAGTTTATCTAGAGTGATCACTTCAGGAAAATCTAGTGATAACCAAATGCACGCTCCGAGAGAATAGATTTTAAGATTTTTAGTAGATTTTACAAATTTAGAAGATGCTGCTTATAATTAATTTCTTAGTCTACGACATAACATTATTGGGCTTAGTAACAGAGTGATATTAAAGAATTGCACAGTAGAATAGACAACATTTTAATTAAACGATCACGGACAATTACACGCAACACATTCCGTACATTCCAAATACTACACTACAGAGTAACAAGTCATGCGCAGTACCATGCAAGGAGTAGCGCTCCAGTCGAGTTGGGATAATCCACTTCACATAGAGATAGGGTAAATAACGAGGCATTGACATAAAGATAAAATACACATATAACCTAACAACCATAAGCTTCAATCATATAATATATAAGAAAAAAGGAAGGCGCCTTAGAGATAATGTAAACACGCAAGCGAAAGAAGTGATCTCCAAGAGGCTTGACGGAAAAACTACTTTACAGACTCAGATTCAATTTCTTCATTTCTCTTTTAAATCACAACTGTTTTAAGGTGTGATTTGATTTTGTTTTATATATTTGAATTTATATTATCAATTTTGTAGATTTCAGGTATGAATTTTTAAAAATTTCTTATTATATACTTGAAGTATATGGTAATACGTACGCAGTGTTTAAGTTAATTTTGAATTATGTTCTAGATTAAATTTTCTGTTAAACAGATAGTTGCAAAGGGAACTGAATATCAGTTTGACTAACAGACCTAGTCTGTATCATTTTTAAGAGCAGATGGTGATTTGTAGTTCCCTCGCTGTGACGTCACTATGCCAAGACATAGCCAATAACAATTAAAACAGCAGCAGGTGTTCATCTAGAAGTTGTTGATCACACAGACGCTGAATCCTGTAAGAAGGTTTCCTTGTGAAACACCGTAAGATCATTCGGGTTTTAACCTTTGAGTCCGACTTCCCTGGTTGGCCCAAATTCTACCCACGATGATAGAACGAAGGGAAAAACCTTCCTTCCTCCAGGAGAAACTGTGAACTACTCCTAAAGAAAGTTTTTTTGTGGAGGCCTCGTTATCACCTTCAGTGAGTGCCTGCAGCTTTAACCCATTTGCATGTTCTACGGCATGACTGCCCAGTTCATTTCATCTGTGTATATATATGTGTTTTCAGGATTATGAATAGAGCCAATACAAGGGGGTAAAATTATGAAATACTAGCATATAGCCCTTCATATGACGGGATCAGTAAAATTATTTTCCAGAATTGTAAAGTACCCTATGAGGCAGGTAAAAAAATGGTTTGTTTTTCGGATGAGAATTATCTGGTACACGTTCCATAATTTGTTTATCTTCATACTCCTCTTAAGTCTTCCGATACTGTGAATGTAGTTTAGAATCACGTTGAATTCATTTAGAAAGATAATTTAAAGTTTTCTGAGCTATGTCGAAATCATCGTTAAGTTCTTCCCAATTTTTTTTGCCACCGTAATTAATGGAAGTAAAAGAATAAAGCTATCATTTCCACTACACCCTGGAGATAGATAGAATTCATTGTTAATACCAGTGATAAAATTTTCATTGCAACCAAAAATAATCGATGATTAAATTTAAAATTATTGCATATGTACCTAATCTGTTATTTAAGCCAAATATAAGAGAAAATTATTTACGAAATATCTAAGTTCAGTGATAAAACGTATGAAAATAATGCAGACGATATTTAAATAATTTAAAATAAGAAATGATTAAAGGAGATGGTTAAAGGAATGACGTCATAATGCTTGAAAAAAATGTTACTTTCATCTGCTTAAAATGTGATAATAGGGCGATTTCACGTAGCAGTTCATATCTCAACTTATGACGATTCTGGTTTTAAATTCAAACGAAAGGGCAGCTTATTGGTTGCCTATTGGCTACCGTACACATCAAAATGAATGGAAAGGGCGTTAAAGCCGTTCATGACGTTGCATGAAATCGCTCTATTAATCAACTTAATCGCCTACTCTTAACCGGGAAAAATAGGGCTTGAAATAATGGCATTAAACGCTCGAAAAGGGGAGAAGGGGTGGATTTTAAACACGACGTTATTTTTCGCTGTGATATGAAGCATATTTATACCAATTTATTTTAGAATCGAATAGATAGTTTAGGAGTAGATAAACTTTACTCGCTTTGAATTTTGCTAACCCTTACTCAACAAGAATTCAATCTGGATGCCTTAATCTATTCCAGGTCCAACTGCTTCATAAATTCGAGGACAGATGGACAAATAACTTATAATAACTATTATTATATAGGGAATTACGAACTATGATGTAGGAAGATATTTCCATAATAATATAAAAAACGGAAGTATTTCAAATAGCATAATACAAAATTATTATTATTGAAATAATTTAAAAATCAATACTACAAAGAATAATGGTTTGAAAAACACTTCTTGAAATAATATTTAAAGATAGTATCTCTAAATCAAATTTATTGGTAAAAATTATCTTAGAAGATTATATTTCATTGTTAGTATGTCACAAATTACAATCGACTGAGACTGATAAAAAGACGGAGATGTATGCCAGAATTTGTTTAGATAACGAAAGCGGTTTGCGAAAATTAAATGACAGATGTTTGATAAACGGGTTTAAGAATTAACCTATATAATGGGGTTCAAGGAAAAATAAAGTTAGAAATTTTCGTAACAGTCAATTTTATTTTTAACTGTGCAATATTTTATTTATCATGGGTTAGTTTTTTTCTGGGGATAATAGAATACTTCCTGACATACAAAAATTAACATGGATTCAAAAGGATATAAATCCTAAATACCTTTCAAGAAAAATGAAATTCTTAATTCACAAAACTTATGAAACTACTTATGCTACTCTTTCAACATATGTATCAGACACTTGGTTAATGACTAAAGAGGAATAAATCCGAGTTGCAAAGTTTCAGAGAAAAATAACAAGAAATGTTCTTTAAAGTGTAGTTGAGGATAATATTTGTAGAAGAAGGTGCAATTTCGAATTACACAAAATCTACAAATAGCTTTTACTTTGCTTTGGAGCGCTACTGTCTACTTTTTTTGCAATACGAGGGCTAATGAGACCGGGACCCACTACTTAAAGCCGATTCCAAACGACTACGATCATCCATGCCACAGTGAGATTCGAACCTATGAACTCACACTAGAAAAAATAGTAGAAAAAATAGTGCAGTAGAAATGATAGTTTCATTCCATTAATTACTGTGGAAAAAAATTGGGAAGAACTTAACGATAATTTAGACGTATCTAAGAAAACTTTGAATTATTTTACTAAATGAGGTCAACGTGATTAACCTAAACTGTATTCACAGTATCGGAAGAGTTTAGACGAGTATGAAGATAAACAAATTATTAAACGTGTACCAGATAATTCTCAGCCAAAAAACAATCATTTTTTATCTTCCTTATAGGTAGCTTTACAATTCTGGAAAATTAAAAATTTTACTGATCCAGTCATATGACTGGCTATAAGCTAGTAATTAAATAGTGAAGCGTAAAAAGTCGATAAATCTTTGAAGCTTCAAGAGTTTTAATTAGAAATGTAGTCTAGATTTCATTCTGTATTCTTGGCTAAATCACATATCCGTTAAAAATATAAAATCCCTAAGAAAAAATTTATCAATTCAAATAAAAACTTCGAATGTTTCTAATGACTCTGGTGTTATTTCTTCATGAATATATCATACGACTGTATTAAGAACATGCGTCACTTCAGTTTGGATTAAATTATTAAGGTGTTTGAGTTCCGATTACATTGATTTTCTTTAGCTCCCTGTTAACTTACGAACCAATTTGCTCTACATCACGGCAGTTTACATTTAAAACTTTCTGTAAACAAATCTTTCAATATAATAGAGCGTGACTAAATATTTAAAAAGAGAGAAGAAAGTAGATTTAATTTAAAATTATATGTGAAAATCTTTGATTTATATGCAAAAAATCACATTTTATCAACGTAAATTTTAAAATGCGTCATGCATTACACATGTGAATTTTCTGTTTTATCACGTGGTAAATTTTGCTTAAGGTAACTGACCAAGTTCAAATAGCGATTTTGGTGAAAAATATCGAAATTTTATTTTAATGATCAGTTCTTTAGCTTTCGAAAACAGTTTTCAGCTTGTTTCTAGAGTCATTAGAAGTCATAATACAGTTGTTTAATTATCACCGGAAGTGTTGAAAAGATATCAGAAAAGAGCAATTAAAGGGCTTGACATGAAAAACGTAGCATGTGTTAGCATGAAAAACGTAGTAAATAGCGTATTATAGCTTCTAAATAAATAAATAAATTACTCCAGCATATTTCCGAATGTTTATCAAATTATAAAACACTTAATGAATTTATCCAATAAAATCTTAAAATTGAATTTCTGAAAAACTGTGTTTTTTGCCACACCACCACACCTCAACAGTCATAACTGCTAAAATAATTTTTATAATTTAATTAGAATTTAATTGTATGTTTTTGATGATTATATGTATGCATTGAATCTCAGGATTAGAAATATATTCATTTTGAGATGAGTTATGGGCATTTATGTTAGAAACTTCATTTTTTTTCTTGAATTTTTGCACTAAATTACTTGATTGGCTATAACTCATTTATACTTTAGAATATTTTCATTCTGTAAGTTCAATGCATACATAATGGATATATGTGTACATTTATCCAAGTAAAAGTGGTATGTTTTGCGTATTTTTTAGTTAGGAGTGTTGGCTTAAAATCAAAAAATGCTTGATTTTTCTCTATTTTTGCCAATTTTTAAAGACAATATGTATTTATGTTTATTTTCATATTTTTCTATGGTTTATAACTTATTATTGAAATAACTAAAATAATATTTCCATAAAAACCTTATTTAAAAATTTTGGCTCCGAACGTGGTCTGTTACCTTAAAAAAATCTTGAATGCAAACTTTCCTGAATGATAGCATGGAGCTAAAGGAATTCAATATTGCCGCTACGCAACTACCATAAGTTTTCAAGCTTTTCTTATTTAATTGCACTTGCGCGATAAAGAAAAAACAACTGTAAAATCCTAAATTGACGATCTACTTCCAAGCAACTGTGGGTCATTTAGACCATCAAATACTGGTTTCCGTGATGGAAATCAACTGTCGACTTGACGAGCGTTTCCAATCGCCAAACTAAATTCACCTTAAAAAAAAGGGAAGGAATGTTTTCAATTCTAAAGATAATTCTAATACATTCGATAAAGAGACGACAATGTATCTGCCACAGATATGTAGATTTTCCATGGTTATTCTAATGGAAGTTTGCTTTTTGTTGAGATTTCCTGATAACAATGAAAATGATTTTGTCATTCACTGCCTCTGGCAAGAAAGGAAATAGCAGACATTGGCGAGCACTTTTTATTTTCTCCCAAACGCTTCAGGTAATGAATGTTCGCAGACGAACTAATGTTAGAATCACTTATCCTCTTGAAAACACTTGTTATATTGAAACTAATTCTTTATTTATAATTAATCGAATATACTTTACCCTCTCCTTCACTTATTAAATAAAAATCCAACATAACAATCATTTTGTGAATGATATGCTTAAGATGATATTCTAGATCATACAGAAAAATTATTAATCATGACCCTATTAGCACATTGTGTGCGGGTACATTTCGCAGGGGAATTGTACCAGGAGCGGGCGTTTTGCTGTTAATTTAGTTATTTAGTTAAATCTCAATAGATCGAAAATTATTTAATTTTTTAATCAACTTTTCTTATTTTATATTGAAATATATAAACAAATATATAAATAGAACTATATAAATAACGACCATAAGATTTTTGTAAACAAAAAATATATTTTTTAGTGGATAAATTTATAATAGTATTGTAAATATGAAAATCAAATAGAAATCGTAGTATATATTTAATTTTTTCGAATTATGCTATGTATAAACATTTTTACAATATGAAAAAATGAAAAGAGCAATCATAAAACTAATAATGTAAAAACTAGTTTTTATTTGTCTAAATTTTTCCAGAATCTATATAGTAGACAAGAACATTCGGCTTCGTTTTCCTGTATATACCGTTATTTTTGTACCCACGAGCAAACCATGTTGTTACACTAACCCGTACTAGTACGTGACCCTCCCTCCAGTATCAATCATCAGAAAACGTACTAGTACGTGTCGCACGCTCAAGTATCAATCGTCAGAAAACGTACTAGTACGTGTCTCGCATACAGTGTGTTAAAAAAAGTTCAAGGTACTTCACAGAGGGTTAAATGGTCTTAGAAACGCAATAAATCTATGTAAATTTAGAACAATTAAACAAAATAGACACTGAATTTAGATGATAAATTTTACATTAAAATTTTACAATGTTATAAATAACGTACAATAAAAAAACTTAGCATTTAAATAAGTGTTTTTTTACAAAGGGCAAATAGCAAACGTAACCAAAATATTTTGTTTTTCCTTTACCCTCTTCAATAAATTTGAGACACTATTTTTTCAATCTTGTGTTTTTAGCACTTATCGATAACTATATAAAATTTGAATCTATATATGAAGTAATGATGTTTAATAGAAAGAAAATAAAAAAACTTTGTTGAAAAATCATTTTAAACTACATTTTTTACTTCATTGTACAAAGTAGACAAAGTAATATAATTATGATAAATTTTAATTGCTCAAATTTCAATAAAGCTATTTATGTTGACTATGACTGCTTGAAGTTTTACCAGTTCCACAATTACGTCTGTATGGGTCTACAAGGAAACTTTAATTTTGAACAGTTAAATATCCATTTTCCCCACTCATGAACTAGTTATGATTAGTTTACTCATGACGTCTGTACATGAGTATGCATGCGTAGCATGACTCAAAAAGGATTAACCATAGAAGGTTTATATTTTGTATTTAGGACTGTTATAAAGTCTAGTCCATGCACCTCCCCTTTTGATTGCAATCTGTACTCTTTATAATGAAAATTTTCAATACAATCTTATTAGCGCTGTGCCCCGTAACTCAACAGCGATTACTTTTAAAATGTCAAAATTTTGTATTTAGGAAAATTACAACATGCAATTGTATACCTCCCTCTTTTGATATCAATCTGAACTCTATACCTTGAAAATTTTAAATATAACGTACATCAACGTTGTAGGGCATAATTAAAAACGTTCAATTGTAAAATGTTGAAATTTTGCATTTAGGACTATTATAACATCTGGTTATGCACATTCCCTTTTGATTGCCATCTTCTCTCTATAAATCTAAAAAAATTTCATTATAAACTATATAATGCTGTGGGCCATAACTCAGTAACGATTAGTCGTAAAGTGTTGTGTATTCTATTTTTTATTGCAAGCCCCACTTCGTATACCAAAATATCTCAGTGTAACAGCCATTAATGCTACTAATCTACATCAAAGCAGCTAAAAAAATATGGACGTATTCATACGCAGTTGTAACAATGCTTTCGAAAGGTAGAAACAGTATTTTTAAACGCTATATTTAACAAAAAAAGAAAATAATTTTTGTAAAGAATAATTTTGAATTTTTACTGTTTATTACTTCCTGGTACGGAGTAAGGGTTTGGTTTGGTTTGGAGAGCTACGGTCTACTGTTTTGCACACGAGGGCTAATGAGACCGGGACCTACTGCTTAAAGCCGATTCCGAACGGCTACGAATATCCATGCCATAGTGGGATTCGAACCCACGAACTCCAGTACTCTACGATCAGTGCCCTAAACAACCGGCCAGCGTTCGGCACGGAGCGAGGGAAGTATTGTAATCTTGAATAATATTTTTTATAACGAATATTAACGCTTCTATTCCAACATGTATACATATTATAAAGACAACGAAACACTTTACTAGAGAGAATGTGAAAACTGTAATTCTGATGACGCATTACAAAATAAAAATTAAGAGAGATAATGTAATAAATGTACAAGGAAGTCATGTGACCACATCAGATTTTTTATTACCTAAATTACCTAAATTAGGAGCTTCATTTGATTTCCTGTAAACTAAAATGTTAAACGATGAAATATTAAAACTTAAAGACCTTACATACAAATCTGAACTATAAGTATCTTCAAGTATTCTTCAAAAAGTAATACATTTTACAATACTGAATGGATATTATTTGAAAAAACTTTCTTACCATCCTAGAATTCAGAAATTTGAAATTATTGTACGTGAAATAATTTTGGCAACAAGCTTAATTTTGTGACTGTGTGAAAGTTATTCAATTGTAAGCCACAAAAATAAAGTGTTTGTAGCGTTGGAATACTAAGGACTAAATTTATGTATTAATTAAACTAAAAAAAAATAGAATCCTCTGAAAAATCTGAGAAATTGTACGTGGAATTATTTTGTGCAAAAAGCTTATTTTTTGTGATTGTGTAAAAGTTGTTTAGTTGCAAGCCACGAAAACAAATTGTTTATAGCGTTGGTATACTAAGGACTAAATTCTTTTTTTAATTAAAATTGAAAAAATAGAATCCTTTAAAAATCCTGAGAAATTGTAAGTGAAATTTTTTTGTGCAATAAGCTTATTTTTTGTGACTGAGTAAAAGTTATTCAGTTCTAAGCCACGAAAATAAATTGTTTATAACGTTGCCATACTAAGGACTAAATTAGTTTGTTAATTAAAATAAAAAATAGAATCCTTTAAAAAATCCGAAAAATTGTACGTGGAATTCTTTTGTGTAACAAGCTTATTTTTGTGGCTCTGTAAAAGTTATTCAATTGTAAGTCCAGCCGAACGCTGGCCGATTGGTTACGGCGCTGATCGTCGGTACGTGGGTTCGAATCCACTATGGCATGGATATCCGTAGCCGTTCGGAATCGGCTTTAAGCAGTAGCTCTCGTGTGCAAAATAGTAGACCGTAGCGCTCCAAACCAATTGTAAGTCCCGAAAATAAAGTGTTTATAGCGTTGGTATACTAACGACTAAATTCATTTATGAATTAAAATAAAATATATAATCCTTTATAATATTTCAAACGTTTTTAGTTCTCAAAATCTCAAACGGCTTGAAATATTTCAGATTTCAAATATTTACAGCCAGTTCGAACTTATTGTATAGTTTTTTTTTTGTTTTGTTAATGAAGATGAATGAATGTTAATAATAACGAAATGTAAGTTTCTGCGACATAGACTACGGCTGTAAAAATGAGCAACTTAGACTTTTAACTCTGGACGAAACAGGATTCAACGGAAGATCATCCGAAAAGAAAAATAAGTATAAAAGTTATTTACCATAATAATCTGATAAGGAATATAAGTTCCTAGCAGACGATTTTACAATTGATTTATAGAAAAGATGTAAAGAATTAGATCGGAATAAAATAAAAAGGGAAGAAATAGAGCAATGTAAAAATTCGTATAAGAACGATTTTATAGATTTATTACCCCCAAAAACTATCCTTCCAAGATAAAGAGATGCCTATCACTTATATTTTTCGGTATTCGATAAGCATAAACATACTGTAATGTTTACTGAATTTAATGCTGATACTATAATGATGGGAACTACACCAAAATTTCAGAAATTTTGTAAAAATATCTAGTGTAGCGGTAGAAAACCGATTGCTCTAAGTAGAAAAACTTTTAGAAAATTTTCAGTTAGACTTGGGACGAGTACACCTTAACTTAGTAATTTTTGCTTATTATTCGGGGTAGAGGGGATTTTTATACTTAAACATTAAAGTCTCATATTTCACTACAAGTTTGATTGCATTTTCGAGAACAGTTAGTAAGAGAGATAAAAAAATGAATGTCTCACATATGCCGAAGAAATGAATACAAAAACAAAGCATTTTGTTTGTGTTAGATTGTCTCTTTACTAATAATTTTTTTAAACTATTATATGTAACGGTATAAACTGTTAATCCCCTACCTATATATATATATATATATATATATATATATATATATATATATATATATATATATACACCCCCCTCTCTCTCTCTCTTTATCTATCTATCTATCTATATATAATAATTATTTCCTTTGGTCACAATAATTATGTAGCCTCTATTGTTTTTACTTGCTTGGGCTAATGGGTAAGAAGAAGTCTAATCAGCTAGAAGTAGCAACGAACGATGCAGTCTGGCCACATTGAAGAGAACGGCACAAGTCTAATTAAAACTTTATTTTAGAACTGCTAAAACGGACATCTTTACTAGTCAACGGCAGACAAGAGAAAGACACAAAAATCACTCTGCTCGAACAGAGGTGCACCCAAGAGCGAAGACAGAAAAAATTTCCCACTTACTCAGCGAATTTGAGTGTAAGATCAGGAAAAAAGCGGAGCCATTTGCCGGCAACAACTGGAAAACTTGTTGAAGAGACAGAAATTTACACCTTTAAGACAGAAAGCTTTGGGTTGGTTTGGTTTGGTTTGGTTTGGAGTGCTAGGTCTACTTTTTCCACAACGGGGGCTAATGAGACCGGGATCTACAGTTTAAAGCCGATTCCGAACGGCTACGAACACCCTTGCCACAGTGGAATTCGAACCCACGAACTGTGGTACCGAAGGCCAGCACCTTAACCAATCGGCCATAGTTCGGCAGAAAGCTTTGGGAATTGTATCGAAAGAATTTTAAGTCGAAGGCACTCCTTTGATTAAGACATTTAGAGCATGGGAAAAAGATTTTAAGGAATTAGAATGGGAGGAGGTTTTTAAGGAAATATTAAAGTGAAATAATTTTGATATATTACACACACACACACACACACACACATATATATATATATATATATATATATATATATATATATATATATATATATATATACATATATACAAACACACACACACACACACACATATATATATATATATATATATATATATATATATATATATATATATATATATATATATATATATATATATATATATATATATATATATATATATATATATATATATATATATATATATATATATATAATTCTCTCTATGTGTACATGTGTCCATGTATGTAGGTTGGCCATACATTTCTATATGGTTGAAATGAGCTTAGGGATATTTTGTATGGTACTTCGGGTAAACTCTAAGAAGTTCTTAAAGAAGTCAAATTGTTTGAAGATAAAGGTCATGAGGGAGAAAGAAAGCTTTTTTGCCCTCCATCGGACCTGGTGACTATGTATTGAACGAGACATAAGACCTACGGTCTTAAGTCTTTTACTATAAATTTTAGCGGTTTGACAGATTTTTTTGCGATATTTATTCTTTAGCCAAGTGCAAGGATAACTATCACCATGATGTTCCTCTTTTTAAAGTATATAAATAAAAGTAAAGGTGCTTTACGTTTTAAGAAACGAGTTTTGTTTTATCGAAAAATTTATATTGCTCTTGCAATATTCTAAAAACTAATTTAAGATGCTACCATATTCTGGTCGAGATATATCACAGGCGAATTCCATGGCATATTGACGTCAGAAGTCGCCAGAAATTTGAATTTGCTACTAAAAATCTTCCTGTCTGACGTCATTTTGACGCAGAAATCGTGTGTGACTTATCATGACCACAATATGGTATTATACTTAAATTGGAAAAGAAATTTGAAAATGATTTTATTGTAACAGGGTACTACCACATTGCGATCGAGATATGTCACAGGCGACTTCTACATCATAATGAGGTCAGATAGGGAAATATATGGTACTAAATTCCTATCTCTAGCAACTTCTGACATCATTTTGATATATCTCGACCGCAATATGGTAGCACCCTAATTGCGGTCGTGGGAACTTTAAATACCCAAGCCGAAGGCTGGACACAAACTGGCTAGAATATGTGTAAAGTTTATCATCTAAATGTACTACATGTTCTATTTAAATTTTATGGTTTTGTTTAATTTGTATCCTTTTCAAGCCATTCACCCCTTTTGTGAAGCTTCTTGAATTCTAACCTCAGTATGCTACCCTTAAACCGAGACAATATGTTATTAAAACAATAAGTTAAAACAAACTATTAACCCATTTGCATGATGCAAAAATAAGGAAAATGATAAAAAAAAAGGCTTGTTGTAAGCAAAAATTGTTTTTGTTCCTTTAAAATGAATCTGTGATAAAAAACTTAATCATAGAGTAATAATTTATCTTGTTAGAAATACTGAACCCTCCTTAAAAATTCGGGTATGTATGCTCTTTTATAATAATAACCAGGTAGTTACGACGCAGATATGAGCTTATGATGCAAATGGGCTAAAAGCTGAAAACAATTTTAATGTGCAATAAATATTTTTTTAATAAAAGTTTATGTATTACCCTTATTTGTTTAATTTATATTTTTATATATAACTATATATATATATATATATATATATATATATATATATATATATATATATATATATATATATATATATATATATATATATATATATATATATATATATATATATATATATATATATATATATATATATATTATATATATATATATATATATATATATATA
>CM063511.1:60977168-60979668 GCA_032207245.1 Pardosa pseudoannulata | reverse complement strand
AATCAGTGACATGTTTTTGTTTTATGTTAATTTAATACTATTAAGTTTTTAGCTAACAAGAAATGAAACATATAATAATAACTACTTTTTGAAATTAATCAGATTTAGTTTACTGATAACTTGTATAAAGAAAAAGAAAATAAATTACTCTTGACATTAAGTAGTTTTAGTTTACCATATATCATATGCATTTTATTTGCATAAGAGGCGCACCACTCGCTAAGGAGAGCAGCGCTATAGCTACCCTTGCTATGTTAAAAAAATTAGTGTAAGAAATCTCTAAAGAGTTTTATTACTTTTAAAAATAATTACTTTTCTACCTCAAATAAACTTTAGAGGTGTAGAACCACTATATATAAGCTCTATAAAGTTTTAATCTAAAACTATTTCACACCGAATGTAACCGGTTAAATATCGAAAATATTGTGTAGTAGTAGGTTTGAATGTTCTATGTTATCATCAGTATCGGTAATAGATAATAGTGAGATATAAAATAAGCAAACTAATATGCATATTTTTCTGCAGCGTAATGATTAACTTACGATTCTCATGATAGTGCCGAAAGTACAAAATTGAAGTTTAGGAACAAAAATGAAAAAAAACAAGCTTATCGCCTCAAATGACACAGGAGAGAGCGCGATAACCTTTCTTCTCGGCAAACACTTCATGTTAACTGTCACCTCTTCATCAGCGCTTAACAAACTGCGCAATCTTTAATAATCCAATCAGGATTTTTAGTAATCTAAAGCAAGTTGACTTTGTCAAAAGAGCTCTTGGGGCAGATACAGTTGGGAGTGAATAAGCAGTTTTTCTGGTTCGCATTTTACCTTAACTTCTATAGCAGGGGTGTCTACTTGCGGCTAGCGAGCCACATATGGCTCTTTCAAGGATTATTTGTGGCTCTCGATAAATGTACCCTAGCTCCCTTTTCATTTTTGTGTTATTATATTAAAAAATATATTACAACTGATGGAGCTCCGGCAATGCTGGGTAAAAAAAGCGGTCTTATTGTCCTTTTAAGAGTTGATTCTCAAATTCCACAATTCATAGCGATTCACTGCATAATTCACCGATAACATCTCGTTACAAAATATTTAAAATAGCCTGATGCTATGAAAACAATGTAACACATTGTAAATTACATTCGCACCAATGCAAAAAATCATCGACAATTTAAAAAATTCCTAGAAAAATTAAAGGACGAAGAACTTCCAAATAACATTCATTAACTATAATTTCTGTAAAAAAAATTTTAGTGTCTTTTTTGCATACCTTTTAAATACATATTTAATTGCGGCTCGAGAAGAATTTCAAATTTTGAAAAATGGCTTGGACTATCAAGGAGCTTGCCACTCCTGTTCTATAGAATAGAAAGTAATTGGGAAATTAGAGTAAAATTTTTGGTTGATAAATGTTAGGTTATATGTATATATTATATTTATCAATGCCTTATTATTTACCTTACCTCTATGTGAAGTGGATTATCTCAACTCGACTGGAGCGCCACACATTGCATGGTGTACTGCGCATGACTTGTAACTCTGTAGTATAGTATTTTGGAATGTTCGTAATGTGATGTGTTGTGTGTAATTGTCCGTGATCGTTTAATTAAAATGATGTCTATTCTACTGAGCATTTCTTTTATATCACTCTGCTACTAAGCCCAATAGGTTATGTGCCTAGAGTAATGCAAATGGACTACTATTTACGTTAAATAGGCTTTATTGAGCGATCGACTTGTGATATGGCGTCTTATGGAACATTTCGAATCGAAACGCTAAACAAGGACAATTATGAGACAGGGAGAATACAAATGAAAGCTCTTTTGATAAAAAATGACTCTTGGATATAAGTATCGGGTTTGAAACCAAAGCCAGAATTAAAGGAAAATGATGCAAAATCAAAAGAAGAATTCGATAAATGGTCAGAAATGGACGAAAAGGCAAAAGCCGATATAATTCTACTGTGCATTTCTTGTCATCACTCTGCTACTAAGCCCAATAATAAAAACAATGTAAAGGTATCTCGATGATTTTCATTAGCCTGCGATATGAATAGAACATATGTAAAAGCGAACATGTTTTAAATTTTCATACTACACTACAAATGGTGATCTACAAAGCTGCGTACAACAGCATTCCTTTTATTTAAACCTCACCTGCACCTGTCAGACTTCCCCATCCTTTGAAGTGGTTAATTAGGCGAATACTAAGGGAATGTACAAAACTTATTTATTATTACTTGTATTTCTGTATATTCCATTCAATCCCACAGCTGTAATTTTGATCGCAACTTTCCATTCATTACTATCGGTAAAAAGGCTGATGTTTTTGAAGGTATTTATTATCATTTTATCTGTCCAGACACTGATTTCATTGCGCTAAAACAAAATTATTCTAGATAGTTTTCCAACGAATGTAGACGAAATGACACCTCAGCTGTTAATTTGATTTCGTCTTTATGGTGTCTGCAGTGTAGTAATACAGTTGCAACTATGCAG
>CM063511.1:60947168-60967168 GCA_032207245.1 Pardosa pseudoannulata | reverse complement strand
TGTAATATTAAAATCCCTTATTTACGTATTTTAATATTAATTTAATAACTTTTGTTCATAAAGTAAGTTCGGGGTTTGCGCGGTAATTCTGATTTTTCCCTCCAGACAAGCTATAGACTTAATTCAGCCTCTGTCTGTACTACTTTAGCCAATAGTTAGCGCATTCTCTTTAAACATGGGTATTTTTTATCACGTGATCAATTGTGCTTAGGGATTATTCGTAGTCTTTTTACCTGAGGAATCCCTACTTGAAAAGTGTATGTGCGGGATCACATTGTCTATGTGCACGAGGTTGTAAAAGTGTTTGCCTGTTGTATGGATTTCATGTTTCTTACCAGAAATAAACTGTGTTGTGATTTTGAATGAGTCTTGCCCATATTACACACACACACACATATATATATATATATGTATATATTATATATATATGTATATATATGTATGTATATTATATATATATATATATATATATATATATATATATATATATGTGTATATATATATATGTATATATATATATATATATATATATATATATATATATGTATATATATATGTATATATGTGTATATATATATATATATATACGTACATACATATATACATATTATATATATATATATATATATATATATTAATTTGGAGCAGGTCGTAATTTGCTCATTCCTCTTCTGGACCGTAATGTGACTTCTCACATTGCAGTGTACGGCAAAGATAAGGCAAAACAAAGAAAATGAAGATTATCGACTGTGATATGCTGAAAACGAAAGACCAATTCTAGCAATTTGCTGTTCTATCACAAAAAAAATTAAAGTTAAAAGAGATAAAGTGTTGATAGATTAAAATAAATAAAACTAGAATTGTTCTAGCAAACAAAAATCCCTATATAAAAAAATTATTAAAGACCAGAATAATAAACTAAAAAATATAGACAAAAATTCACCTCCATGTCCCTGGATTTGGCTTGGATTTTTTTTTGCAACATGAGGTCTAATTAGACCGGAGCCTGCTGCTTAACCCTTAATTTGACAAGATGCTTTTTCAAATATTTTTTAATTTCTGTTATTTTCCCATGTTTGTATAGACATTAGGATCTCTGTAAAATAAACAACAACAACAACAAAAAAAAAAATATCATTTTCCATTTTTGAGATAATTAATGTCCGCTGTGGCGAACACTGACAATTATGTTATATAGTAGTTATAAATATACATGTCCGGTGTAGCGGCCAGACTTAGCCAAATTAAGGGTTTAAAGTCGATTCCGAACGGCTACAAACATCCATGCAAACAGTAGGATTCAAACCTACGAATTCGGTTCCGAAATCATATCTTTGGAATCTTTAATATAGGGAAATCGATCACCTAAAATGCTGAGATTTTCCACTCACCAGTGAGACGCATATAAAAATTACTATAGCATTTTTGGTTACTTAATTAAATGTACCACTTTTTTAATGATTGCTTTCTTTAATTAAAGATTTAAAGATTTTAGGCTTTTATGCATTAAGGTATAAATAAGAACTAAATTTTTAGTGGTAGAAAAAATCGATAGGAATAAATTTTAATGAATTCGGTATTTAAATATATTAATATTCTTCTCATAGTCATCGCCTAAATGCCGCTCCCAATATTCTGGCAACTGTTGACAACTGTTCAAATTGTCCATTCTTAGGTTATACCTTGACAAATATTTTAACAAAATAGAATTGAAAGAAAAAAAAGAGATAAAAATTCATGTTGTAAAATTGTATCATTTAATTAATGAAACTTATTTTATAATCTAAGCTTATAAAGTGCGATCAAAAAACTCCCATTTAAGGGAATGGCTGCAGCAATATGTAAATTACCAAGTCACCGAGTATAATAAGTACCGATATCTAGGTATGGGATTATTGCAGATTTCGTGTTTGTGGAAAATGCTGAAACGTCAACAATGGCGACGTTACTACCAAAACCAAATGCGCTCCAGCAGGACTGGAAAATAGTACTGAATATGTTCTTTGATTACTAGGGTCCATTGCTTATAGATTTCAAAGGTAGTTTTGGACTGCTTCAAAAAGTAGAAAGATGAGTTTTACTAAAGGTGTAAATCTAACCTGGTGAAGCAGTAGTGTGATAGACTCAATGTTCAACCCCATTTTGCATGATTGGCATAACAAATCTGAGTTGTACAGCCTTCAAACGGAAACTTTTTAATCACCCCTTATATATTCTTTGATCAGGAAGAGCATTAATTATAACATATACAAAATACAACTGAATAGCCAACTTTTGCATTACACTATTTAATATTTATTTGTAACTGTAAAAAGAATGCTTCTACTGAACTGTTTTATCTCACTTAGCAATCTTCTGACATTAATTTATATCAGTCATTTACGTCATTATCATTTACTCAGGTGACAGTTTGCAAAAATCAAGATAGATAGAACTTGAAAATTTATGTTCCCAGAAAGAATTGTTCTGGTTCTTAACATCTCGAATAACTTTATTCAGGCGTGCACTTATCAATTCAAAAAGAGATAACAGATGAGATAAAATACAACAATCAACTACAAAGTAATTCCATAGAAACAGATGTGAAATGGAAATGCATATATCCACTACTACAATTGAACAGTTTAATGAATAGTAAACAAAGAAAAAGTAGATTCACTTTTAGTATTCTAATAAGAAGACTTGGTGTTTTTGATAGGGGGAGACGTTTAAATTTTTAATGGACAATTATTTGTAGGTTGTATGTCATAAAAATCGAACACCTATATTAAGAATCATAAGATAAAATATTGCATCTTTAAAAGTTTAATCACCATTTGAATGGATAATATATCCTTAAATAGAAATGAATAAAAAAATTTCTTAAATGAGGGAAACACGTTGTGTAAGATTCAAAGAAAGAAGCAGCCTAAAACGTCCAAATCAGATAATAATGCATAGTTTTTGAACAATATTAAATTTATTGAAACTATCTTCTCCATTAGTTTGGTTTGGTTTGGTTTGGAGTGCTACGGTCTACTTTCTGCAACACGAGGGCTAATGAGACCGGGACCTACAGCTTAAAGCCGAATCCGAACGGCTACGAACATCCATGCCACTGTGGGATTCGAACCCACGAACTCCGGTACCGAAGGCCAGCACCCTAACCAATCGGCCATCGTTCGGCTCTTCTCCATTAACCCAAAGTTTGATTTTATATTAATGAATGCATGTATTTCCTTTTTAGTAGATGCTTCAGAAACAAATAGCTAGAATACCGAATTTTTTTAAATTTCGGTATAGTAGCCATTTGTTTAAAATATATAAATATATTATAGTAATACATTACAATAACTTAAACAATTTACTTAGAACTTCTTCTGGAAAGAATGATTATTAAAAATTGAGAAAGCCGTCGTCGGTGTGTCGGGGTTCAAGAGGAGCTGGACATCGAAATCCCAAGCCCTGCACGCCAGCACCGACGTCCCGTTCGCCCGAACGCCCGAAACGACAAACCGCAGGAGGAAAGCGCCTGATTGCTCCCCTGTACCTGTCTGGAGGTGAAACAGATTTAACATATTCATGACGGTTGTTTAAGCCTCATATTTTTATTAAGGGATAACTCATAACTAAAGAGAATTGTAATAATTATGGTGTAAATATGAATATAAAACATAAATAATTGCTGGTTATGTTATATGGTAATCAAGCATACCAATTTCTGAATAGTGTACAGAATAAATGTCTTAATCTAAATATAAGGTACATTTTTACTGTGTTTCCCCTTTGTAAACGAACACTGGTGTTAGTGTTGTAAGTACATTACAACACTACGGATTCCAGCTCCGAAATCATACCTTTGGAATTTGGAATCTTTATAGGGAAATCGATCACACAAAATGGATGCTAAGATTTTTCACTCACCAGTGAGGCGTATGCAAAAATAATTATAGCATTTTTAGTTATTTAATTAAATGTACCTCTTTTTTAATGATTGCTTTCTTTAATTAAGGACTGAAAAGATTTTAGGCTTTTATGCATTAAACTATAAACAAGAACTAAATTTTATTAGAAGAAAGAATCGATAGGTATAAATTTTAATGAATTCGGTATTTAAATCTATCAATACTCTCTTCATAGTCACAGCCTAAATACCACTCCCAAAATTCTGGCACCCTGAAAATGTCCAAACTGTTCATCCTTAGGGTGGACCTTTGGCAAAAATTTTAATAAAATGGAGTTGAAAGAAAAAAAAAGAGATAAGAATTCATCTTGTAAAATTGTATCATTTAATTAAATGAAACTTCTCACATCGCAGCTTATGAGCTTAGATTATAAAATAAGCTTATAAAGTGCGATCAAAAAACTCCCATTTAAGGGAATAGCTGAAGCATGTATGCAAATTACCAAGTCATCGAGTATAATAAGTACCGATATCTAGGTATAGGATCACTGTAGCATTCGTTTATTTCCGATGTGTATGTGTAGAAAATGCTAAAACGTCAACAATTTCGACGTTACTACCAAAACCAAATACGCCGGAACAGGAGTGGAAAAATAGTACTGAATATGTTCTTTGATTTACCAGGGTCCATTACTTATAGATTTCAAAGGTAGTTTTAGACTGCTTCAAAAAGTAGAAAGATGAGTTTTACTAAAGGTGTAAATCTAACCTGGTGAAGCAGTAGAGGGATAGCCTCAATGTTCAACCCCAGTTTGCATGATTGGCATAACTAATCAGAGTTGTACAGCCTTCGAACGGAAACTTTTTAATCGCCATTTATATATTCTTTCATCAGGAAGCGCATTAATTATAACATATTATACAAAATACAACTGAATAGCCAATTTTTGCACTACACTATTTAATATTTATTCGTAACTGTAAAAAGAATGCTTCTACTGAACTGTTTTATCTCACTAAGCAATCTTCTGACATTAATTTATATCAGTCATTTACGTCATTATCATTTACTCAGGTGACAGTTTACAAAAATCAAGAAGATAGAACTTGATAATTTATGTTCCCAGAAAGAATTGTTCTGGTTCTTAACATCTCGAATAACTTTATTCTGGTGTGCAATTATCAATTCGAAATGAGATAAGCGATAAGATAAAATACAACAATCAACTACAAAGTAATTCCATAGAAACAGATGTGAAATGAAAATGCATATATCCATTATAACAATGAAAAAGTATATTGAATAGTAAACAAAGAAAAAGTAGATTCACTTTTAATATTCTAATAAGAAGACGATGTTTTTGCTAGTGGGAGAAGCTAAATTTTTAATGGGGAATTATTTGTAAGGTTAAGTTGAATGTCATAAAAATAGTACATCCATATTAAAAACTGAAAGATAAGATATTGTATCTTTAAAAGTTTAATCCCCATTTGAAAAGATATTACATCCTTAGATAGAAATGAATAAAAAAATTCATTAAATGAGAGAAATACGTTGCGTAAGATTCAACAGCCTAAAATGTCCAAATCAGATAATAATGTATAGTTTTGAACAACATTAAATTCATTGAAGCTTTCTTTTCCATTTACCCAAAGTTTCATTTTATATTAACCAATGAATGTATTTCCTTTTTCATAGTAGATGCTTCAGAAACAAATGGCTACTATACCGAAATAAAAATTATTATAGATAACACAATTACAATAATTTAAGCAATTTACTTAGAAGTCCTTCTCGAAAAAATGAATATTAAAAATTGAAAAAACCATCGCAAAGATTTGGTTTGTTTGGAGCTTAACGGTTTACGATTTTGTGATCGATATCTACTGCTTAAAGTTGATTCCGAATGGACATACGAACGTTCATGCCAAGAAAAGTATTTGAACATGCGAACTCCGATGTTGAGAAAGAGCATCTTACCTATTTAGTCATCTTCCAGCCATTGTGATAAAAAACCTGTTCTCAATTACAAAACCTTATATTTTTCTAGTAGTGCGTGGAATACGCTACTATGGAATAGACTCTGAGCTGTAATATCGATTTTTTTGTTACACGAGGGCTAACCAGATCGGGATCTGCTACTTAACAAACTAGTGCCTAGCGACCGCTTTCAGGGAAAACAAAATATAATTCATACCATTTTTACATTTTTCAAAATAAGTTTTCCTTTTCAATAAAGGTAGACAGCAACCCTACAAAAAATCTACCGAGTCTCCAAGTATCTGCAATTATTTATAGTTTTGTCACTGGGATGAACATTTCATGATTTTTCGATCCTTGGGCATAAATTTACTTTTTCGACAGGCACATCGACTAAGATCAGGACAATAGTTTTATATAAGGCTTCTCTTTACAGTACTATGTTTACATGGGCTTGAAAATAAATTCTCTTATCACGAAGTGTTCTTCTTTTTTTTTTTTTTCATAAATAGCATTGTATGATGCTTAAAATGACAGCTTATCACTAATGAAAACAGGCTGAAATTTTCAAAGTTGTTTGATTTTCAAGTAAGTTTTACTCCCATGGGAGTCCATAAAACTTAGATTTAAGATACCAGTCAATATATATTTGGCAGAAATAACTAAGGCATCAATGGGTTAAAGTCAATTCCGAACAGAAACAACACACAGCTACAACTCTGCTAATCGAATTCGAACCTTTGGTTTCAAATGATTTTATTACCCGACAAAATGAACAGGAAACTACTCATCCCACGACCGATTCTTTAGAGTTTTAAACGCGTAGATCAAGATGGGGTAGAATATCATAAAGCACCCCAAAGGAATGGGGATGACAGACTAACGGTAATTATTTGTTTCCAAAATACCAGGAGTCCATAATTACACTTCAATACTTTAAATTTGTCTAAAGTTGAAACTATCGTTCAGTAAGCTATTAAATATTGTGTAGGACATAATCAAGGGATCCGAATTTGTTTGAATGAATTAAAAAGTTAGTTCAAAATTTTACCACCAGAGGAGATTTTTCAATGAATTGTTCTTTTAGCCAACATTTACTCTAATAAAAAAAAATGTATTGCAACAAGACATGTTCGACATGTCGGTCATTTAAGATCGTAAGAAAGCATGTTCTACAGTTGACCAGAGTGTGCCCGGGAAAATGCTGAGAACGTGTCGTGAAATTCTGTCTTTCAGATCAGGTATAGTTCTCGATTTATCAAGACTGATTAGATGTTTGAAATCCCCCAAAACCAAATGGAGCTCTTCCACACTAGCCTTCCTGTTGAGAGCGTTCTCAAAAATCACTTTACAGAAGAACGCACCATCAGCCGCCATTTTCCTAATGTGTGGCAACACGTCCCTGAAAACCTCAACCCATGCCACTGCTGAAATTTTGAATTAATTTATTTTTATTTGTTCAAACAAATTCCCTTCCCTTCATTATGTCCTACACAACATTTCATTAATTTCGAAGCAATAGTTTCCACTGTAGACAACTTTTAAAGTAGAGAAGTTGAATTATGGACACGCTGTACATACACATATCTATCAACAAAATAAACGCAAAAATAATATTGGAACAAAAGTGTATTGCGACAAAATTAACGTAATACATTATTACCCCTATCTATCTATCTATCTATCTATCTATCTATCTATATATATATATATATATATATATATATATATATATATATATATATATATATATATATATATATATATTAAAAGTAGCCATTCTTGACAGCCTATTCTATAAGAAAACGAGCCAAACTTTTATAAATGAACACCAATCTACAAAGTGGACAAAACATATAGACCTAACTGTTTGAAAAGCCCTTTAACTACGTATACAAGGTCACTGGATTACTGGAAGACAGCACAGTTTCTAATCCAAAAAAAGATTCATCCATTTACTTCCCCAAACCGTAACAAAATAAGAAGTGAATGCATAAGCCCTGAGGGTTTTATTCAAGTACACTGCATACCATTATAGAGCTATTCAAGCTTTAGGACACAGAAAAAATTAGATTTTCACTTAAAACCGGCCTTCTACTTTTCCAGGTGTTGCAGACTTTCCATAGGCTTTCCCTTTCCGGTTATCGAGAATTTTAAGTTGATAAGAAGTCGCATTCGCTGCTAGACTCCTTGTTTCGACATAAGCTAGACCTTGCCTAAGCTAGTTTCTAAGAGATGTAGGTACTTGCTCAACCTGCCAGGTCCCTTTTGCGTTTGACCTCCATTTGCAGCACTTTCCCTTCTCCACAAGTAGAGAAGACAAGACTGAAATTTTCTCCAAACTCGGACATGCTTCGAGAAATCAGGGCGACTGAGGTGTGTCGGCCTAAATATCACTTGTCTAATGGTGTGTGACCCAACACTGAAAGTTAATTGCAACATGTATTTTATGTTAACTTTGTGAAAAAAAAATAGCGTCTCTGTTACAAATTTGAGAGATTCAGCGTTTTCTTTACAAAATTAAAAGGACTTTTATATCCCATTAATTAATATACAAAAGCTATCTACAGCAGTTAGACTTCTTATATCGACTTTAAACAGGGTAAAAAATAAATTAAGAAAACAATAAATGTGTGCTTTAAATAAATTAATATGGAATTTGTTTTTACTTTAAGATTAATAATAACCAAATCAGATGATATATTGTTGTCTTTTATTATTACACTTCTAACTCATCCTTCTAGCTAAATGCGCTTTCATGTGGAATTAATCTATGTAGTACATCTCTCAAATCCTTTTAAGAAATTCTAATTTTATAAACGATGTTTTTCTTTATGTTGCGAAAGTTTAGAATCTCATATCGATAATGCTTATCTTTCTATCTTGATATGAAGCCAACATTTTAATCAAGGTATGCATCTCTTCCTGAAAATTTATCCTTTACTATCTTGCCCCAAAACTGAGAAAACAGAAACGAAAATAGCTTATTGATATTCTTCGATTGATTCATTTTTAACACTGAGGTAAGAAGTCCAAATTTCCTGCTATTTGAAATATAATATATGTAGAGACCTCTTTCTGATTTAAGGTAGATTAAGTATTAAGAAATGGATCATCATATTTTGCTATCTTAAATTTCGTAGAACTTTACTTTTGATATCTTGAACGATAAAATGTACCGAAAGTAACATGTATCACTGCAAGACAGCTCAGACTAACCTTTTAATCATGGTTTTGGTTTAGTTTCGAAAGCTACGGTCTATTGTTTTTCCTACACGAGAAACATCCATTACAGCTGTGGGATTCGAACCCACAAACTCTTGTACGGAAATTAGTCCTACCCAATTATAGAAGTCATTTGGTATGATGATACATAAACCTCTAATCGGGGGAAAGGGGTGAAAACTACATTTTTGTTTCCACATAAAATTATATCCATAACATGTAAAGAATAAAAAAAATATTTAAATCAAAAACTTATTTTTTATCAGTTTGTACGCAGAAATATTTTAATAAATATACACGTAATTTTTTTACATTTAAAATTTTTTCCAAGACCAAAAGAGAATAATTTAGAACCTTTTCAGTTTTGATTGAACATCTCTACTTCCTCTAATAGACTAGTCGATTTGCTTTATGATATGTCTGTATTTTAAAATGTATTAAATGATTTGTTAAATTAAATTTTTTACTCAACTTACTCGTTATACATACAAACCAATATCGTGATTGGCAAATATATATTGCTTTTTCACAATTCGCAGTGTACCAGATACCCTGACGGTTGTAAGGTGATCGTGATGCTATGCTAGTTATTTCTCTAAATCTTGACTGTTTCTCAAGATTCCATACCTCTTCCCCACTTGTCAACCTCCCAGCAAGAGGGCATCTAGATCCACAGATTTATCCTACATGATTTCTAGGTGTATAGGCAGGTGTGTCTATCAGGCTTAAACCCAGTATTCCGGTATTTTATGCTATTTTTTTATAAGGAAGATGAAAGAACAAAATGTTGTCATTTTTTTCAAGGGAGAAGCTGATTACACAAAATTCCATCGTGGAATCTCTTTAACTTTATTTTAGGATTATAAACTCGTACGAGGAAAGGAGGGTTTCACCATTAGCGTACCATAGGGGGTGAAGTAGGCATTCGAACCCCGGGCGACACTTTGTTAGGGGTGACAAAATCCCTATCGTTGAATTAATATTAACACTTGGCATGCGGGTATACTTCATAGCCAACTTACGCGTGCAGCGGGCGTTTTTTCGTGAATCGCGCGAAAGTTTAGTTATTCAGAAAAATCGCAGTAAATCGAAAACTACTTTGTTTTTATGAACGAAACTTTTTTTATTTTACACTTTAATATATACTGTATGATTATTTAACAAAAAATAAAAACAATATTTTTAACAAATCACAAAAATAAACGATTTTTAAAATTAAAGTCCGATAATCTGTCAGCGCCTATTTTTTCATCACTATCTTTGTCACAACGGCTCATTTTATCAATTTTGTATTCAACAATAAAAAACCAAGTTTCAAATTGACAAAACACGATTTCAGCGTTCTGGAGCTAGGAATTCGATCGAAGACAAAATAACGTAACAAAAGACAGAGTAACTCGACAATCATAACTTGTGGAAAGAAAAAATGCAAAGCGTTGCATAGCAATGCAAACAACACGCATATAATGTCACACAACATATAATTATACGTATTTAGTAGATTTGTGGTGGTTAGCGGGTATTCATCACAAATCTACTAAATACGTAGTTTTACGTGGCCCGCGCTCCAGTGACAGACTGCAAAAAACGTAAAAATACGTTGCTCGCACGCGAAGTGTTAAGGAAATTTATATTAAAAAATATTCCTTTTATTTTGAAATTGGCTGCTAAAAATTATTTTCTTCTGTGAAACAATAATTATTTGTCATATTGTAACAATAAAATAATGTAATAATGTTATGAATAATATTTATAATAATTTTGAATAATATTTATTATAATTTTTGATTAACAAAAAATGTTCTTCAAGTTGTAATAGTGCCTTAAGATAATAAGTTAGTAATACTAGGTTTTTAAACATGTATCCGCAATTAAATTTTGTTTTATAGTAAGATTTAACTTTTTGAGATAAAAATCCTTTCAGCTTAGTAATGTCATTGCTCTAGACAATTTTAGCTCTATAATAATATATTTTGTTAGGTGCAGTAAATTTGGCTTCTGCATCTGGCGGCAGAAACCTACACTGTGCCACTGGATTTTACGGACCAAATATCCTCCGGGATGTCTCGGTTATAACAAAAATATATTAAAAAATATTCCTTGGTACGGTATACTAAAATTATTCTACCTGATGTATTTATAGATTTTTAATTGATTAGGTTAACTGCAGAAACAGGAATTGCAAACACTAGTATGTATGTTTCAAACACAAGAATAATTGAGTATGAAAAGAAAAATTGACAAAACACGATTAATCACCTTTAAAAACATTTTAAAATGACTTCTGAAAGGAGTTTAATTTTTTTCGTTCTCTGTTTTGAAGTAAAAAATGTGATCAAATATGGGTAAATGTTTCTATGTACATTTTTCAGTATGATAAAATGTCTCCACTTTTGAATGATTTTATTAACGTATTTTTTTCCTCCACGATTTGAAAATGACTGTACGTTTTCATTACATAATTTACTGCCATTGCATTAAAGAAATTCATACGATTCTTCACGTACGTCCTCGAAAGAAAATAAATGTGATGATAAATTGTATAGCACTACATAGTTCAAATGACAATGCAGTCATATCCCGCGGTTGATCCATCTTATTTTTGGGCCTTCAGATTTCTTTCCCATGATAAAGAGGCAAAAAAAATTATAAAAGTAGAAGCTAGGGAATGGTGGAGACTGCTTAATTTGAGTATCTTGGGAGTGGTTCTTCAATCTGGTGTTCTGGTTGAGAATTATACCTTTAGTTATTCCTTAACCCATCAGAGTTGAATCATTTTTTGTTGAATATATTAAATATAAAATGTTACAAATGAACAACTTAAAAGTGATAGACTCGTTAGAACAGTGGTTCTCAAACTTTTTCCGTCGATTACCAATTTGATAACCGAGGAGGTAGAAGTTCGGTTGTATCTGAAGATAAATGCAAGGGTAATTTTTAGTACATTGCAGCACAAAAGACAATTAAATTTTCAGTTTTAAATACCTTCATGTCTTCTGTAATTGTTTCACAAATTTTAGCCAGCTTTGACTCAGTTTCATAATAGCGGTTACAGTTAAAAGAAAGGAAAGAAAAGAAGAAATTTAAACAATTTTTGATAAATTCGAGAGAACCGACACTTTACAATTTCATCATTCTAATGAGTTTCTTTAAGTTTCAAGAACTGTTCTTTATAGAATTTTGACAGAATACTTAAATAATGTAAGGTGTGTTGACACTGAGTATTGAAAACACAGCTAATTCGAGTGCACAAAACCAATTGTTTAGCCATTTTATTGGCTGTCCTAAATCAATACAGTGATTTTGGCGATGGTTTTTTAAGCCAGAGTTTCATTACCTTTTTGATTTGGAGGGCTATGGTCTACTGTTTTATTATACGAGGGGTAATGAAACCAGGATCTACTTACAGCTAATTTCAAACGGCTAGGAGCATCCATGCCTGGATTGGAATTCTAGCCCACTGGTATCGAAGAGTAGTGCCTTAGCCATTCGGTTATCGTTCAACTTCGTTACCTGTGATAAAACCACTTGTTCCGACATTTATAAAAAAACATCTTGATGGTCAGTACAACGATGAGAACTTTAAAAAGGTCATTTTGCAGTGTTATGAAATCAGGACCATGTTTCTATGAGAATGGAATACAATAGCTAATTGCACGATACAAGTACTTATTTTGAAAAGTTGTCAGGGAGAAATAATGTTGAAATGTAAAATAAAGTACAAGATTTCAAGTAAAAATAAAACTGATTAAAAATGTACATTTGTTTAATTATAATATCAAAAGGGTACATGTGTAAAAATCATGACTCGTATAATATATAGAGCAGGCAAAAGATAAAACTAAAAGTTTAATTATTTTCCTAAGGGTTCCGAGTTTCTATTTTAGTGTTATTCTTCATATCAAGCCATTACCCTTATTTGCTTTGGCATGTTAATCAACTTAACTTAAAAATATATAGATGAATCTTTTTAATCTAATGGGAAATCACTGTGAAATAGTGGCACTAAAAATATGCAATAAAATGCTTCAAAATCATTTCCAGGTCTTAGCTTTTTTCACTCTAAATCTTTGCTTATTCGCATCAGTTTATAAAATAGAAATAAGGTAAAAGAAAAGATTAGATATTTATTTTAAAATGGATTCCCATTCTCTTTTCATATGTTATGTTTTTGTTAACATCAAATTTAACTGATTTACTTCGACTGAATGAAGTTGATTTACTTTACAGTTAAGGAAGAATCGCAAAGAATTTCTCGTAGTATACAGCTCTTATGGCCAGGTTTTTGACTTTTACCTGTGACCTCATTCCAGACACATCGAGCAGGTAATCCTTTTTGTTGCTGTTGTTGTTGCTTTTTTTTTTGTTTTGTGAATTGTTGTTCTCAAATATGCCTTTTTACAGTTATTAAGAAGTAACTTGATGCACGTGTTAACCTTTTGTGACATTAGAAATTCTGCATTTACTTCGTTGGCACAATTAGTTTCTTTTTCTTTTTTGGGAAACGAACTAGATTCTTTTCCTTATTGATGTTTTTTGAAGCAGCTGATGACACTAAAACGATGAGATACGAGCTGGTTTGACCATAAAATTCTATTTCAGACACGGAGCATGAAGAAAAATTGTATTATCTGGTAACACATTTTAAACGTTCTCAGATCATTAAGTTATTTAAAATATTTACTTCGACTTAAAAATCGACTCTACCCAACATATATAAATACAAAACCTCCCGTATGCATACAAAGAGTTTTATGTAGAGAGGCATACTTTAGGATGTAATTAAAAGAAATTTATATCAAATGGTGCCGAAATAATCTTCAAACGCAATTTAGAATAAAAGAAAGCATTCTATCTCCACAACCCCTTGACCTCCGAATAATTTAACCTGTATAAATCTTCCCTGAGGTTACCTGAATCTTCATGTTAAATCTCGTCATGATTGGTTAATCCAGTTCTGAATATATATCCAACATATATACATACACAGACATGCATACAATAGATTTTATGTATAGAAATATATGTTATAATTAATTTATGATAAATGTCTCTTTTATATTTCTCGAGACATACCTTCCATGCTGACCACAAGAGTGGCTAGCATGCGTCCCTAACATGATGGAGAGTTCGACTTCAAATCTTACCTTGACTCTTGCGAATTCTCTGTTTCTACAGTCTGAAATGGAACTCTATTTGGAAAAGAAAACAAGGCGAACTTTCGTCTATCGTCTGCAAATTCTTTCTGCTTATCTTTTAGTCATTATATAGCGTGGCTCTATCATTATTTGTATATTGGGCTTATACAGGGCAATGCAGTCTTCTTTACAACTATTATCAACAGAAGAAACTTTATTTGTACAGCAAGTATCTTTATTTGCACATTGGGCTTACAGGACAATGCAGTTGGCTCTAGAGACATCATCAAGAAATGCACGTTGCATCTATGGATAGCTGGTTACAATAAAGTTAAATGTTGCCTTTTAATTTTAAAATTTCTAGTTTACCTGAATTTTATACGAAACTCTTAATTTAAGTAATAAAATTTGGGTAAATAATTTTTCAACGGACTTTTTATCTTAACTTTTTTTTATACATCTAAAAACCTTATATGCGACCTCAAATTGGACTGAGTTCTCGATAGCGGATTTTTTCACAAGTTGAAAAATCATAGTTTTAAATTTGTCGAAGAAATAAATACAAAAACAAAGCATTTTGCTTATGTTGGATTTCTGACTCTTTACTGATATTTCTTAAATATCACTTAAAATGATGAAAAAATGATAATACATTTGCGACCAATGATATCAATTCACATCAAGTTCTATTCCTGGTTGCCAGTGAAGTGAATTCACTCCTGTAATTTCTGTTTCTGAATGCGTCAACATTATCACAGGTATGCCTTATCATAGTAAAATATAGGAATATGAGAGAGAAATGTAATTTACATTAATTCCGTTACTTTCTTATATTGTTGTATTTTAATATTTCAATAATTTTAAATTCGAATTTGTTAAAATTAAATTTTTATCTTTGCCTTAACGATATGAATTTTCGGTAACCAGTTTCAAAAGTTTATAATTTTCGTTATTCTTTAACTAAAACTGCTGATATTAATATTAGAAACGCAAAAAGAATTGGCTGTCGCCAATGTGTTAATATCAGTATAAAATTTGTCTAAATGCTTTTCCTGTTTTAATTAATTTGCAGCCATCTCTTCAGACTTTTCAATCTCCTCGAATTTTACTTATCAGGATCAGGGGGAACATATATTTTTCTGCTTAATCTAGAATATCATTTTAAGTTTAACAATTCACAAAATTATCTTTTTCTTTGGTGTTCATAAGGGAGCAATATGGTTAAATATACGTTATCTGTTAACATAAAATTAGCATTTCCTTAACACGCTTTTTTCTCAATTTCAGGAGTAATAATCAATGAAAAATAGAGGAAGGGAAAATTTATCAGTTTGTGCTTTGTATTCTGTCTGCGAGTGTAGGATTTACAAAAATTATTCCACTTCATTGACGTTCGCACAGCGATAAAAATGGAGGCTTTTCACAAACACAACGTGTTTATATACCCTTTGAATAACATTTACGATAACCTATCGGAGAAATTGAACCGGTCGCACTTGAATACCGACAAACCATTCCTCGTGCATTGCGGGTTCAGAATCAGTGAACTTTCTCTATCAGTAAATAGCTTTTCCGTGTCTGAAAGCCATCGAGTGATATTTTCCCCTCTCTTCCAGATTTGTCGATAACTGAACAGTAATAAGATCTTGCCTCTCCTTGTTTACTGAAAAACTGTCGAGACTGGATGGTAATTCTTTTATGTATTCCAGGAATTGGCGTTGCTCAAATCCACATAAGACCATTATACACTGAAACACTTTAGTGTAGATAGTAGAAATATTAAAAAAGAACAAGTACAATGTTAATAAAGGCTAAGAATAATAAAAATATCTGTTAAATTATAAAAACAAAATTAATATTTTTGACGTTTCCACTCAAGAATATCTTAATTCATTTTTATCTCATTATCGTCTGCGCTCAAGTTTTATTATACCAGTCTTATTAATTTAATATCTTTCATTTCAAATAATTCAATTTTATGTTATTTATGACGACATAATTATTTAATCTCTTGTGTTTTCTTATTATTTTAACTATTAAGTTTAACACATTGACTGCCAACTATGAGATAACTCGTAGATTGCGTTCTTTTCTAAGTAGCCAACAACGAGTTATCTCGTACTGTTTACTTGCCATTTTTTTGTGCAGCTACGAATAAACTCGTAGTATATCGGTACTAATATCGGTAGATGGTTTCTGGGAAAAGAACAAAAAATCAATGCTGGCTTGCATGGACAGAAAATTTATTAAAGAACGAACAAAAATATAATTATTCCAAGAATAATATAATATGATTAAATCAAATTGTCATTTTAGGCCAGATTTTTGAAAATTGCCGAGGCATTCAACGTGTTAAGTGACAAGCTCACTCTAAAGTACGTAAAAAGCATATTATTTCTTAATAAGCCTTCTTAATTCTGTCTTACTGCTGTTGATCGGGATATAAAAGTGAATAGCTTTTATGGCAATAGTTTGGTTTTTAAAAGACAGTTTAGATAAAATTTTAAATGATAAAAATTATTTTTAAAACAGAAAATTAAATTGTATTTCAAAGTGATAAAATAACAGAGTGTGTTTTAAAAGCAATTTGTCCATGAAATGTCTCAGTTTATTTGTTTTCTTTTTTGGGGTTGGTTGTATTTTAGTGCACAACGGCTATTTTTTTATACATGGAATAATTAGACAGAAGCAAATTTCTTAAAGTCAATTCTGACTGCAAATAACTTTTCCAATTTAACCTCTTAAGCTACAATTACGTGTGAGATACGTGGTCTTGTATTAGAGCCAAACTGATCATCAAGAGTCTGGACCGTAGTACATCGGTTGGGATGAATGTAAATATCACGGACCAAATCATTACTGAAGAATATGCCAAAACCAGATTATAAAAGGCGAGAACAATTATCGTACTGAGATATACGAGAGAGACTCAAAACAAAACATTGGGCTCGTTTTTCTAAACATATTGATCCTACAGCATCAAAATTAAGGCTATCAAGACCTTGTAAAATTTGCACGAAAAATTAAAAAAAAAACGTAGTGAAACAACGTGGGAGGGAAAGAGATGCAAAATTCCATTACTTATATCAGTATGTTTCGAACGATATCACATCTTTTAAGATTATTAATTTTTTATTGTTGATTTTTTTAAATACTAATTACATGAATTGCTAATTTATTCAAGAGTTGCAGGTAAATGTTATTGATTTATATAATATATTTTAGTGATTGATAATTAACCTTTTGTGGTATATCTACAACAGTTACTTCATCAAGTTGTAATTACTTATCAAATATTCCACAAAATTAAACCAGTTGTAACTTATATATATTTACATTCCGTAAGTTGTGAGCTTTTGTACAACTTAGGATCAATTTGCCTAACTCTGGAATGGCTGCAAGTTGCGCAATCTGGTTTACGTTGTGGACTCATGGTGTTGAAGCGTACATAGTAGATTAAGGGATTAAGAATCAGAATCAACCAGTGTGGTATAGAAAAGTAATGTGCTACCTACATGACTAGCGTTCGCCTTTTTCCTTTAAAACTAAAGCATAAATGGGAGTATATCCTTTAGGCCTGGAAATGGTCGAATAGCTGAGACACTAACAGTTTGAAATTATATTAGTTTTAGTTTTATAGTTACTGTAGATATTTATAATCGGGTGTCCAAGCATGATTATTTTTAACAAAATATTGACCGCTGGGCTCCAAACCAAGATAAAACTCTTATTTTGTTCCACAAGAAAATTCATACCATTTACACATTCTTTAACTAAAATTCCTGGTATTAATCTATATTTTAACACATTTAACTATCTTTTCCTAACAGTAATTTCTAATATTCTTTCTTGTATACCTTCTCTGTTGTACCTGAACCTGACGATGGTTGAATGGTAGGATATAGTTCTTCAGTACCGGAGTCTTCGGCTTCGAATCCAGTTCCTACACTAACGTGACGTGCTGTAGTATTCAAAGTTGTTTAAACTTCATATTTATTTTATTCTGAGCAGTTCATAATAACTTTGAATTTAGGTATGCATTAATATGCAATTGGCAAAAAGTGACTCGAGGAATAAAGGGTTAAAAAATGTGGACGTATTTTGTGAAATAAAACTGTCACCAGTTGTTCATTTCCTTTAATTTTTATCCATCTTGAAACTTGTGATCTTGACAGCAAGCTGCAGGAAGATATTGATATAGTCGCGAATCACTTATGATTTAGAACATAGGTTACCTGAGGGTGCTGAAGCTTTCCAAGGGGGTAATAGCGAATTTAAGGGCAAATGGAAAGTTGTTCACTTGCAAAATGTAATTTCCTGTTATGATACAAGGTATAGAAAATGGCTTTCTAGTTCAAATGATGGTGGTTCAGCATTTTTAAAAACAAAACTTTAATGGACTGAGAAAACAGTGTATTGTTAGGCCGCCGCCTTTTCAAACATAACAGAAACTTACAATGTTTTCTACTTCGGCGCGGGCATCAGCGCCCTCTAGCCTCGGACGCAATTATTCTTCACTCCCCACCTGAATTCGGTGAGGAGGTCATCTTTCAATAACATAAATATAAGCATATAAATTTTACAAGAAAATTAAATGATACATATTACCGTGGTCAAAAAAATCTGGAATATAAACAAAAAATATAAAGTTTAAGTTCCATATTATACAACAATTGTAAGTGCAGTAGGTGTTTTAATTATACATGATCTTATTTTTCTATCCCTGCCTGGAATTAATTCCAAAATTCTTCCTATCATCCACAGATTTCTGGGATGTTTATCGTCATGAATCAAGACAATATCGTTGTGTTTAAATTGTGATACGTTCGAGTTTGGAGGACAAATATTGGCAGATCTCAGATTAAAAAGATACTCCGTTCTCTAACTTTTCCAAAAATGAGATAAGTACATAGAAAATGGCATTCTAGTTCAAATAATGGTAGTTCAGCATTTTTAACATTAAACATACTGTTGGCTCAGTTTCCGAAACTCAGTTCCAAAAACGAAAGTCAAAAAACCATAACTAGCAAATGAAGAGAGCGTACTGTATCTTAATCATATTTATTGCAAAACCAACTAAACCAATACTTCAAAGATAAGAAGCATAATTAAATCCCAATGAGGGAGTTTTCACAATAGCAGGATTGGATCCCCATAGAACCGAACGTCTGCTCTAGGTGACGACCAACTAGCGACTACACCTACTAGCGACAATTTTCGCCAGATGGCGCTCATAAATACAAACAAGAGCTTGCAACGCAGGGGCTCGAACACATACCATATAACGGGTCAAATGACCCATAAGGTTTATGTAAAAAATGCGATGGGAAATGAATTAAAAATTCTTATTCTTTGTGTTTGCAATATATTGTCAACTTTTAAGTTGACAATATACAATTTTGTTTAATTATAATAAAGTTTATTTGTCTATTTCCTTTCAATTTTCATATTTCATACATTTATAATCGGAAAAAATAAAGTCCGGTCATTTGACCGGCTATGGTAGAAATAGGTATGTATTAAGTGTTAGTATGTTTAGTGTTAAAAACAAAATTTTAATAGACTAAGATCACAGCGTATTGTTAGGCCGCCGCCTTCAAACATAACAGAAACTTACAATGCTTTCTACTTCGGCGCGGGCATCAGCGCCCTCTAGCATCGGGACCAATTATTCTACACACGGTATATATATTGATAAAAAAAAAGGCCTCTTTACAGTGGAGAGCCGAACACGTGCTCCAAATTCTGAGCCTTAAATGAGGCTTTGAGCACA
>CM063511.1:60904668-60942168 GCA_032207245.1 Pardosa pseudoannulata | reverse complement strand
TCTCAACTTTATTAATTCCTAATTTGTTAGCACTCCATTGGTATAATCCAGTAATGTCTTCCAATTCGTCTAAATTAAGCGCATTGGCAAAGCTCGTAATTCCTTAATTTGCATCAGTTTGCCCAAGATTGGTTCAAGATTGATTCAATATTGTTCGTGAGATATTTTATGCATTTTTTCACACGCCGGCTTGACTAAAGAACTAGGTTCCTCCGCCAACTTGGCGATAATGGTTTAAGTATGGTCGCCTAACATTTTCTCTTGATCTCACCGTGTTGTCCAAGCAATCTGTATCTATATTATAATTTATAGGATATTTGCGTCCAACTCTCCTTGTGTAACTCGTTTCTTATTTATTAAAAGTGCGCAATGCTTAAAAATATTAGATATAACAAACCATTAATGGTTCACTATGGCTGAGCTTTAATAATTTGGAGCTGTTGCGTTTGTAAACTGTTAAGGGATTAATTGACCACAAATATAAATGTCCGGTTTTCAAGTAGCTTTCTTTAATTAAGTAATAGTATATAATTCTATTACGATGGCGCACTATGCATTAATTAAAGTCGTCAGAAAAAGCAAGAAATACAATGTTTGGATGGATTACCTTTATGATTTAGTAAATATCGCCAAATTTGCTAAGAGGAACCCAATTCTAAAGTAGTCCCCCACACGCCTTGCACATACTTATTGTCCCTTCGTCCCAAAACGATATAATGTTTGTAATGCAATCTAAAATCTGAATTTTGGGGATTCTCTGAAGTGCAGTTCAAAAACTTGATAGGTCGTAATGTGAGGAATTTATACTTCTCACTTTACGACCTACGAATTGTCGGGCTCTCTTTGACCTCATACGGCCTTACCGTAGATCCCAAAATAGATTTTCATGGTTTGTCTCTCTTAACACCCTTTAAATTAATGTTTAGTCACATAAAAGTAGAATTAATTTATTGTACTTTAAAACCTGAAATAAGAATTAAATTTACTAACATGTGAAATGTGATACGTGTTAAAAATGTGCTTCCAACAGCTCATTTTTCTAATTTTCTATAAGAAAATTAAAATGTCAGTAAATTTAATGATTTTTTTTTTCATGTAAGAGTTGGGATTTATTATGTATTTATCACGCATTCCGAAAAAAAATCATATTTTACGATACTTATTTAAGAACGAATATTTGTTAATAAAGATATCTTCTTGTATACTTGAAATGGTTTTAATGACAGCTGTAAGTCCATATTAAAATGATCTATTTAATACTTTCAAAAATTTATATCCTTCTTCATGGTATTCTTTATTTCTCATTAAATATTGTTTGTTAGAATCTTCTTGACTTTAAAAACAAGTTTGTAAGTATGTAAATTTTAAAAAATTACTTAAATAAAATGTAGATTTTATCACCACTCTCTTCTAAGGAAAGTCAAAAAGATACAAGTCGCATTTCTAGGGGAACGATACAATAGCAATTTGATATTTCTTAGATCATTTCAAAAAGTATAAACTCGCAAATTTCGTTTTACATCACTAGATGGCGACACTACATAATACTGGTATCAATTTCTGCTATGTTCTATGCTAAGTTCTATTTCTGCTAGAAATATAAGATGAGGCTTCTTTTCATATTTGATTTGTGACACGGAGAATTGCTATTAGTGTCCAAAATAGTGAAATAATAGCAAAAAAGTTCATAGGTTTTATTTTTTTTTCCTCTAAATATTACATTTAACTTTTATGAATGAAACTAAGGTTGGAGAATGACAGTCTTCACCATAAGATAATTTTCTCTCATTAACACTGTAACGAAATTAAGATAATTCTGCAACAATGATTAGTAGACTTTTTATATTTTTTAATATATTTTTCAAATACTTTTTTTCACAGTTATAACAATTAAAATTAGAAATGAAATTACAATTGAGTTTATCTGACAATATTTGTTCAGCTAAATCTTATATCCCAACATAACCAAATCTAGACTGACAACAAAATAATAGACTAGTACAATTAAGTAATAATAAGTAATAAATTGAAATTTATAATGAATTTCTGAACCGTTGATTAGGCAATTTAAGTCATATCCCTTAATTTTTTAAGAAAAAACCTATTAATGAGACATAGCAAACATACTTCCTTTGCAAGACTCTTGCAAGTTTCAAAACAGAATCTTGCATATTTTATCCCTGGGAACTTCAAAATTACAGCCAACATATCTCCACCAACACACTGATAACAGCCAACTATTTTTAAATTGTTTTAACCATTAAGATCCATTACAGATTTTGAAGGCAAATGCCTGCTCGTTGACTTGAAACCAAAACTCATAGTGTGAAAAGAAAGCATGACTTCTATCAGCAGGGACAAATTAATAATACATTTGAAACACTGATATAGGGAATTGAACAAAAAAATAGAATGTGACAAATACAAAATTTCACTCTAACAATGCATTATCAAGTGATTTTGTTTACCAAAAATTTTCTTAGCATATTTGAAAATCTCTTGCATCACACAGGTTAAGAATTCTGCCTGGAGCAAGTTTCAAACCCATGAACTAATCTAACCCAATGAACCCATGAACTAGTGACAAAAGGAAGTACCATATTGAACAGTTCCAAATTAAGGAGAAAACTAACAATGTCAGATATGCAAGGTTTTTAAAGTCAATGACTACAATAATGGAAAGAAGTAACCCTGTAATACAATGGAATAATTGAGTTACAATGATAGATTTTTGTTATCTATATAAATGTATGTTGTCATCAAATATGATTAAAAGAAATATTTATATTCAATCTATTTTATACACATCTACGATAGAAATATAGTGTTTTCTTTAAAATATTATATTCACCTTCTTAAAAATCCTCTATCAACTACCATAACCACTCTCAGTCTAATTACCTTACAAGCCCAAAGCCCAACTAAGATACTTTTATGCCCAGGGCACTATCCAATTTTTGTGTTCCTGCTACTCAATTTATAATGACAAGCTAATAATATAATCACATTCATATTATATTATGACATTAAATTAGGAAACCTTTTAAATATTGTGTTGTTTCTACATTCTTAGTTATTTAAAAATATGAAACTATTTAATGAATAATAATTTAACTAAACACAAAAACAAATGTAAATAAAAGATGTATAGATTTGGCAGCAGAGAGAAAAAGAAAACATATTTATATATTTTTCCCATTATACTTGGTCATAGAGACAAGAACCAGAATTTTGCCACGAAGGCCAAAAGAACTAATTCTGGACCAGAGACATGTACATTAATTTGTCCTTTACTATTAACCTGTATAAATTGTGCCCAAACGCAGATATAAAAATGGGCGAGTGCACTGGACCCTGACTTTTACAGAGTTACAAAATCTGAACTTTACAGATTTTTCTAATGGAATTATAATTATACACTTTCAATCTGCAGTAAAGCCTAATAACATATTTATACTTGCTTATTTTCATTAAAAACCAAAATCCAAATACTGATTCGATAAATGCTTTTATGCCTTACAAATTGCTAGGTAAAATAGGTAGTTACAATAGCAGAGGTGATGCAGTTATAGTATTAATATGCATTTACAAAAATAAAATAACCATTAAATTGAATAAGAAATTCTTAAAAAAAAATAAATAAATAAAAATAAATGACTATGAAGCTGTTGCAACAGAATATGAACCTATGGAATAAAATGTCACAAAGAATCAATGTAACAAGTAAATCTTTACAATCTATTGTCAGCAAACGTGTTAAAGGTGGGTCACTATTAAGGGTCTAGTTTGGTTTGGTTTGGAGCGCTACGGTCTACTGTTTTGCACACAAGGGCTAATGAGACCGGGACCTACAGTTTAAAGCCGATTCCGAACGGCTACCAACATCCATGCCATCAGCGGGATTCGAACTCACGAACTCCGGTTCCGAAGAGCAGCGCTCTACCATTCGGCATTAAGGGTCTAGAAATTTTCATAAATTAATATATTAGACACAATTCAAAAAAAAAAAAAAAAAAAGAAGTAGAAGTAAAGAACAAAAAATTAAGCATATAAAGATGATTGCAAGCAAACAGCTTCAGAAAATCTCCCTCTTCCCTGAAAACTAATATTTTCCTGTTGAAATGCATCAATAGAAATGTATGAGGAGATTCCAAATATTTTTAAAAATGAGTTGAACAGTTTTTTTTAACCTTTTAGATGAAGAATTACAGTTAATAATAAGTACAAAAAAGCATTAGATTAGAAAGCAACTCTTTCAAATGTACAAATAATTTTTTTTTTTTAATTTTTGTTATCTTATGACAATTTGAAACACAAGGGGAGAAAGCTTATTTTCTTATGTGTGAAAAGTGAAGAATTGTCTTAAGAAGTTAATGACAGAAGAAAATTAAATAACTTGGCTAAAAGTTATAAAAAAAATCTTTAAATATTTTCTAATTTAATTTCAAGTAAAATTCTATTCATTTATATTAAATCAAAATTTTCTTGCAGTAAAATATAAATAGTACACAAGCTGTTTTATTTACTTAAAAATGTGGCCAATATGTATTTTTCTTCCTTTTATTTTTTATTAAAAAAACTTTGATGTCTAGTGGTTTTCCCCTCAAAACCTACGTTAAATATCTTTTTCTCTGCTTTTTAAAGACATGGATAATTTATTTTTATTATCCATGTTTATAACACTCCAATTAACAAACTGCATTACTGCACTTAATATTTTTCTTCTTTGAAATATACATATTTAACTTTTCCTTAAATGGATTTAGATTTTTCACATTTATGACCCCAAACAAAAGTACATACCAAAGCAATGCTTACAAATTGCTTAGCTATTTAATTATTGCCTTTTTATAATGGTAATTATATATTTTCCTAAAATAATTGAAATTTAAAACAAATAGTATAATTTTTATGCAGTACAAAGAGGGAATGCTTTTAAAAATACCCCCTCCCTTTTGCATACACAGAATGTAAAAGCTATCTTCCATTTTTGTATGGTTTATAGATATCATTTAAGAAGGAATTTTATTAAATCCTAAAAAAAATTTTTATTGCATAAGTCTAAGTTTTTTTAGGGGGGGAGGGGGGGCTCGGCTCAACTAGTCTCAATCTACCTCTAACCAAGAGCAACGTACAATCCTGAAAATTTAAACTTTAATTTGTTACAGTTTGTTCCTTTCATTTCCTTAGCCCTTGTGTATCAAATAATAAACTGTAGCACTGGAAACCAAACCAATCACATTGCAGCATAACTACAATACACAGGACTGACTTAGCCTAATTGGAGCCCATGGCAAAAACTTCTTTGGTGATTAAAAAACTTAAACTATGATATATTGATGATAAAAGATTAAACTAACCTATATAAATATCTGGAACTAGCAAACATTAATAAATGCATTTATAAATATAAATTCCTATTACTTAGACATGTTCATTGTAATTCCTAATGAATCTTACCTGAATTTAAATGCATCCTTTCTAAGGAATAATAATATTTTTTTCTATGAGAAAAATTTATATGAAATATAATTTCTAATCAGTTTAATGGGACAAGATATTGTCAAAATAATAGAATTTAACTGAAAATATGAAATGCTATTTATCTATGCAACAGATCAATTATTTTACTATGTCAAGTTATCTTTTCTTACATACCTATGTTTTAAAAATTAAAATTTTTGTTTGACAGTTAGATTTGTTTTCAGCCCCTTTAAATCTTTTTGACATTTTCTTTTAACTGATAATTTGCATTACTTTTTGGTTACAGCTAAAGAAAAAAAAATAGTTTATAGAATTTTTATGTTTTCTTGAAATGAGTTTTCCTTTTCAGGGAAGATTTGAGTATCTGTATTATAATTTTGTTATTTTAATCAACATTTTTCAATTCTCTCATATGAATTTACTTTTCAGCGGGTAAAACTGCTGAAATCATGACAAACAGCTCTATCTTTCAAAACAAAATTCATTTTACAGCAGCAATTTTCAACTGTTATTCTACCACACCTCTCTAATTTTATTCCATGAACTATAAAAGAACCTTGATAACCAGAAATATTTAATTAAGACAATACTAATTAAGGTTTACAAAATATTGTTTTATAGTAAAACGATATTCCCCCCCCCTCTCCTATAGCTTGCCTCATACATTTGCCTACCACTTAAGGTTCTGCCTCTGCTCTACCTATTAAAACAAATGATGGCCAAATGGATAGGGCAAATCTTCCAGGTACCAGAGTTTGTGTTCTGTGAGGACTTCCCTTTGTCCAAGCATGTGCCAAAACACAGTGTATGGAGTAGAATAGCATGGTGTTGCAGAGTCTGGGATCTTGACAATCGGACTGAATAGACGAATATGCCCCTGATGGATCTCATTAATGAATGCTCAGAAATTCCATGAAGGGACAGCCAGTGAATGAGAATTCAGCTAAAAAATATAACTTTAGCTGGAGTTCCTCAAGTAACTGGAATCTTAACTGACCCCAAAAAACAGTTGGCGGGACCGTAACTGACTCCCCATGTAAAAAAAGCCTACAATTTTGCGACTCAGGGCTTTTCGTCATTTTCATAAAGTCGGCTCATATAGGGAGCGACAGAGTCTCGATACTGAACAGGGGATAAATTGGGTTTGATTACACCCTGAAAAGCCTTCCCACTTTTAAGAGATTATTAAATCTCTTTTCTTTCGACTGTGATCGTCGTGAGGAAGTTTTACCGGCAACCATCCTTTGCAGTTCTACATGATTTGGGAATTAACATTCCTTTGTAAATAGCCGTAGTTAATCAAGAATAAAAGTAAATTTCCAATTTTATCTTTGACTGTGATCCAATATTCACGTTACCTCACATTTGAGAATATTGAAGGCATCGCAGTTCATATTTTACAGCTGGCATGGTCACTCACAGTTATACAGAATCAGTTCTAAGCATTAGGTCTGTTCCATCAGATCCAAAGTAAAAATAGATAGCCATATTCCAATTCAAATTAAACCATAACTTAGATTTATGATATTCACCAATATATATTTGGTAGAAATGAGTGACATTAATGGATTAGTATATTCTTTACAAAACAGGGTGTGTTTTTTTAAAACAAAATATTTTGCAAAGTTTCAGAGAATGTAATATTAAATAACAAAAAGAATTGCTGAAATATTGTGCATATTTTAAAAAACTTGTTTTTCCTTTGCTCCCTTAAACCCCTAATTTTTAAACAATCCCCTACCTTAACTGCTTCTAGCAATTTTATTACAAAAAAGAGAACTATAAATAAAACAAATACAGAAAATTCTAATTAAATAAACAATGTATTAAAATTATCTCTCTTAATAAGTGTATACATATAAGATCACATATTTACATGAAAAAAATAGCATAAAGTACAATAAAAAAAATCAAAAATCACAAGTTAGTAGTCACAAGTTTAACAAAAATGAGATGGAATGATATGTTGGTTTCTCATTTTTTCTCTTTGGGTACATCAAAAGGAATCACTAGATTCTCAGAATTCTGCACTCGTATACTTTGGATTGCAGCCGCAATCATTGAGTTGGCTTCCTTTACCTAAAATGAAAGTTACAATTGGAGTAAATTAACAAAGTTATATTCAGCTTTTCAATAAAATTCTAAAGTAATGTGCTTCTGAATATTGAAATAAAAACAGAACATGAATAAAAATATATTTTAAGATATCCATTTAATACAATATGTAATGTATGATAAATAGTTGTCATCAAAGTTGAAGCTAATGCAACTCAACTTGTTCTGCAATACCCTAGGGTTACGCATACATTGAAGAGTATCTTTCATTTCATTTTCTTGTATACTCATAGAAAAGTAATTTTGTTACTCATGTTTTAGTTCTTACTTTCATAAAACAGAAAATAAACTTAAATAACAGCATCAGAAACCAGAAAGTAACCAGATTTAGCTTTTCAGTAACCAGGTACTGCTACTTCAAGTTGCTAGAAGTAACCCAAAAGTTGATAAAAACTACAATTTTGCTACAATGTATAAAAAAAAAAATTCAGTTTCTGTAAATCAAAATGTACTCTATCATGTTCATATGCGCGCACACAACTGCAAAAATGGATTTTTCAGACTCAGAAGTCTAAAATGTGATGATTAATCAAAATTTCACGGTTGAATTTTTGGACAATTACAATACTTTTTGCTATACTACATACATAAGAAAGTAAAAAGGGGCTTCCATGTGTAATTCACTTATTTTACATACAAGAAATATTTCTCCCATATTATTTAAAATATAATACTAGAATTAACCCCCCAATAGGTAGTAGACAAGTTTATTTGTGGTTACAGTATAGCAGTTGTGCATTCAGTTCAGGGCAAGAGGAGGTACAATATTGGTTAGTGCTGTATTCAGTGATCTCACCCCAAAGGTAGATGTCAATCCTATAAACAACCTACCAAATTTTCAAGTATCTGCTGTTATTTATAATTTAGTCATTTAGCTTGGTAATTTAAGATTTTTTTTTTTTAGACTCATACAGAAATTTACTTTTTTGAGGTGTATAATAGCATTATCTATTATAAAACTTTTCTTTACAGTACTGTATTTAAAAGGGATGCCATGCAAATCTCATATAACAGAGTCTCACTTTCCTAAATGGTATTCAGTGATGTTTAAAATAACTGATCACTAATGAGAACAGGCTGTAATACTCAAAGTTGTTTAAATTTGATTAATTCTTTTATACAGTGCAGTACAATAATAACTTGGATTAAAGATATTGATCAATATATATTCTAAAGAAATAACTCTAGTATTAATGGGTTGAACAGCACTTTTTTTTTTTTTTAAATTTAAACCACAACAAACATTTACATCACCTTTTTTAAAAACCAAGTGTATTTTAACAAGGTTTTATTCTATTTATGTGACCACTGTCACACTAAGCAAATTGCTTACTATAAGCATTAGTATATTTGTTGGAAAATAGATAATTTCAATATTTTAATAAAGAAATTTAACCAAAATTTTATTATATCGCTGACATGATTATGAATTTTTTTTTTAATAGATTTACCAATAGTAATTCTCAACATTATAAAAATTACCAGAGGTATCATAAAACATACAAAATTATAAATCGATGTCTAAAGTAATATATAAAATGTGTGATGTATTACATAATATTTTACAAACATGTAAAAAAAATTGAAATCAGATTTAAAAAAATAAACAGAGGACATCACTAACTTTAGCTTTAATTTAATGTTAGAAATGAAGGTGAAAGAAATTATTAAAAAAAAAAAAACCCTTGTATTATAGAACATATACAGGATTTTTCCCTTAGAAAGTTACATTTAACTTTTAGTTTTAGCAAATATATTACAGAATTATCTAAAAGTATAAAATAGACAATTTTGTAATCAATTCTTACCACGAGAAAGTAATTTCTAATTTATCAAATTTTTTTTTTATAAACATGCTGTATTAGTAATGAATGGAGAGGTGACTAGAAATTATTAATGAATTCTAATCAAGTTTTCCATATTAAGAATTTTCATTTAAAAACATCTTTATTTCTTTGATTTAGTTAATACAAAACTCAGATGAATGTAAAGAATTTAATTGTAAATATTTTTTCTAAGAATAATTTCTTTTATATAGAAAATATTCATTGGTCGAGAATTGTGTCAGTTATTTCCACAAATTAATTCTATGAATTTAAAAATACCATTTAAAAACAATTTCAGACATCAAGTTTGATATTAAAGTAATAAATATAAACAGACATCCAAAATTTTCTATAAAAGTTAACTTTAAGATCGAAGTACCAAATCTTTATCTAATAAAATCATACAATATATACATTTATGAGAAAGAACTATTTCCAAGTGTATAACAAACAATTTTGTAGCAGCAATTAAGCTTTGTAGTATAAAATGAAGTTTCTAAAAAAACTAGAATAATTCATACACATTTACACACTAAGATATTTAATTTTATCCTATAGTCATTAATTCGAAAAAATGCATAATTTAAAAGTTAATAGGTAACTTTTATTAAGAACTAATGTACTATTAGTGCAGGCTTGCAACTGCTGAGGTACTTTCAAAAAGGTAAGAAAAGTGACAAATAATACAGAATAAGTGACTAAAAAGTGACTAAACATTGAAAAAAAAAAGGTGACTTTTTTCTCCTCTTGATTACAGATGCTATTATAAAGAATTTTCTATTTAATTTAACTCTAAATCAAATAATTCATGCAAGACATGATTTTAGCGGTCAATACAAAAAAGGTTAAAAATGTACATTTCAGGAACTTCTTTACGAATTCTTAAAATCACTAAATTCTGGAAACCATACGACTAATTACATTTTAATAAGAAAAATAAGATTAGAGCATCACTTTTATGGTCTTTTATTAAAATATTTTGTTATTAATTCAGATTTTCTTCTTTCAATAACATACTTTTACTGTGATACACCATGAAAAAATTCACTTTTTACTTTAAAAAAATGACTAAAAGTGATTAATTGTAAAAAAAGTGACTAAAGGTGAGAAAAGTGAGGGTATTGCAAGCCTGTGGAAACCATATGACTAATTACATTTTAATAAGAAAAATAAGATTAGAGCATCACATTTTTGGTCTTTTATTAAAATATTTTGTTATTAATTCAGATTTTCTTTTTTCAACAACAGACTTTTGCTGTGATACACCATGAAAAAAGTGACTAAAAGTGATCAATTGTAAAAAAAGTGACTAAAAGTGAGAAAAGTGACGGAATTGCAAGCTTACATTTTCTTACATTCTTAAATAGTTATGCAGTTTGTTCTGCCCACAGAATGAAATGAGAAACCAACTGATGGCAGTTGCAGCAATAAATATCCTTCATTACTGAGGCAGTTTCATGTTGCTTTATCACACCAACAGACCATGACTGCAGCCCTCCCCATTGTAAATTTGGTTATACAACATATATATTGTTGCAAGCTTAGGGGTTCACAGATTCAATGGACATTTAGAAAAAAAATAGAGCAGAAATTTACCAAATTCTTTAATTGACAGCAACATAAATCAGTATTACTAACCATGAATAATTCTCATCTAAAACAGGAATACAGTACACAAAAGCACAGTATATTACAATACAACAGGCATGGCAGACTATCCCACCTCAACTAGAGAACTTCTTAACACAGAGGTACTCTGAATGCGACTTAACTGAGCTCATGAGTTTGGAATCCCTTTTATAGAAAACTTTCTGGGAATGGAAAGAACACTTTGAGGAGGAAACCTTCTGAAAGGTACCAAACCCCCCCAAACACTATTAAATTGGCAACAAAATTAGTCAGCAGAAACATCACCAAGGAACCATTGTCTTGCCAATTTGACAGCATACAATAGAAATCCTATGTAAAAATTAGGTCCATGAAACTCAATAATATAGGAATTTACATGTACCAAATTCATAACAATAAACATACCTTCATAATTTTAGATTATAAAAAAATAACATATAAAAATCATCAAATAGAATGTTTAAAATTCACAGCACTGTTAGTGCTATATTAACAAAAAGTTCAATAACTAACCATTTCACGAGCACTAACAGAAAGGGGTTCATCTGATAATGTCCTTTCTAAGTGGGGAATGTCTTCAAGAAGAGAAGTTTTTTCTGTACATTGATGTTTTTTTAAAGCTGCTTCAATCTGAGATCCATAATCCTTTGTTTTATCTACTGGTGGGTCCATTGGAGAATTCAGAGCTGGTACATCAATGTAACTACTAAAAGTACACAAGAGTAGATTTTATGTAAAGTTATTCATATAGAAATGTTTTAAATGATTGAGAAAAAGAAATATACCTATTTTATCCAAAATTAGGCTTTTAATGGTTATTTACTTTTGCCAAATTCATAAGATTAAAGTCAAGGAAATTAATATTTTTGCATAAAAATATGATATTTGAAGCTGAATTAGAAAGGGAGCACATCTGACAGATTAAAAAGAAAGGACTAACATCAACAACAATTCTCATCTGTTAGAGTTATTTTTAAATCATATGAAAATAATCTTATAATCCAAATTATTAAAACAGAAAAGTAACAGAAAATGATTGAGTTATTCTCAGTTGTTATAAAAAACATAAAACATCAATATTAAATATACTTTTGCTTTTATAAATTTTTTTTTAAAATGTACACAGGTTTTACTAAATTACGCCAAGGCCGTAGGCAAGGGAGGGGGATTTAGGGGACCGGTCCCTCCCCGAAATTCCAAAATTCAAAAAAGACTGTTTCATAGAAAGAAAATTGATCATGTGTGTGGGTGGTTGTCATCTGCTTAGCTGTGCATAGACAACAGCGTTCTAAAAAATATACCTGTTCGGCCATAAATGTCTTGTGGGGCCATACGCTTTTATCTAACTCCACCCCCCTATTCCCTAGGGTCATTCGTTTGAAGATCATTTTTCCTAACCTATTGTCTATCCTCTTCCTGTCTAGAAGGCTGCATGGGGAGTATTTTGAGACAGATTCTATTTTCTAAAATATCTTGAACTTATTTAGATTAGATTTTGGTGTATAGCTAAGTACAGGGTATCTACCAAAATAAAATTTTTCAAATCCATGACTTTTCATGACTTTCCTTGATTTAGCAGATCATTTTCCATGACTTTAAAAAGCTTTCGTTAAAATATATATGAATAAAACTTCTGATGTACATACAAATAAAATATATACTTTTAGAGAAATTACAGGAATTTTATCATAAAAAAACTATAAAATTACTTTATAAGTGTTAATAAACTCACATACATAAAAATAAATTGTTGTATCTACATACCTAAGTTTAATCATATAGCAATTTTTCAATCAAAATGTTTCCAATTTGAATTCAGGGTACTTTGGTATTATCCAGGTGACCATGAATAATAGCCAAATATAACCCTATAATGTTTATATACAATATCCCTAGAGATAAACTTATATTTTGTGCAAAAATCTTAACTAATTTTTATTAAAAAATAATTATTATTATATTAATAAAATTTTAATCTACAATTTAAGAAAAAAAAACCAGAATAATATACATTTACCCACCCATTAAGCTTTCTTGCTTTGAGTTTCCTTGGTGAACAAATTTTACTTGGCAATATGGTCAATAAGATAATACATAAATACCAAACTCAGTAACTTCAGTCAAATGACAAGTAAAAATAGAATTAAACAATTCAATGCATTTTTTTTAATCGGTAGTTTAGCGGATCCATGACTTTCCATGACTTTTACTCATTTTGCTTGAAAAATCAAGACTTTCCATGACAAAATTAATCCATTGTCTAAATCCATGATTTTCCATGACTTTCCAGTGTGAAACCATGTAAATAAAAGAGAAATTTAAATAAATAAATGTAAAAAATAGTTTTTAATGTTCATTTTATATTAAATTCATGTGCAAATACGTCATTATATTCTAAGCTTTAAATTTGTTCATTATATGTATTTAATCATACCTTTTTTAAAACCACACTGTGTTACTCATTAGAGATATACATGCATAAAAAAACCTGTTGTTTTACTGAAGTATCATCTATAAAAAACACTCTTTCCCCTTGGTCCACCTCCGAAAATAATTTCTGGCTACGGCCTTTGAATTAAAATTAGAAAGTTCACTTTTCATATGTAACTTCTTAAAGTATTTAAAATATTTTTAAATTATGCAAAATTATTAATTTTATACAACCTAATCTTAAGTAAATAGGAAAACCCTGGGGGTAGACATAAGTCTTATCATACATCATTTGTAATAAATCATTCGAGCTTAGATCAAGTTTCACAGAGATTTAAGAAGAAAAAGTTTAAGAGTTTTAAATAATCACCAAAACTTTATGAATAGAATCTAAACCTACAAAAACACATTTTTTTAACATTAAAAAGTTAAATGACTTCAACTTATAACAATTTATAAATTCAAAACTTTAAACCCTGTAACGACGTGAAATTTTATACATGTATAGTTGATAATGTGTTAAAAGAATTATTTCTAACTTACTTAGCAGTCTTTTCCAGAATTTGATGCAATTTAGCTTGCTGATCTCCAATATCAGAGGAATGTTTATTTGAAATACTGTGACTTGAAAGAGAAAAAAAAATTACTCATTCATATTCCCACCTCTAAAATGGAAATATATACCACTAGAATGTATATTTATATGACCTACCTAACTGATCTAGAGGGTTCTCCTACTGGATTTCCTAAAAGATTAGTCTTATCATTTTCTGAATTCTAAAGAAGAAAATTAGCACTTAAAATAACAATAATAAATAAGAATAAATATACTTATAATAAATCTATTAAAAATAAATCAGTAAAAATTGAGTATATTAAATTGAGGAATGCTTAGTATCACAAGTAAAATTTTTTTAAATATTTTCCTTTGATAGACTGTATATTCAAACAGTATTTTAAACTAAATTAATATATGCTTAGAATAAAATTCTTGCTACACATGCAAAAATTTATGAATTCTTTATTTTCAGAAATACATGAAATTTGAAGATAAACAAATTTTTCTCATAAACTTATATTTTCACATAATCAGCTAAACTAATAGAATTCATTACTTGCTTCAATATTTCCAGCTCCTTCATAAGTAAAATATATTACCATATTGATTATAAAACATTATGGTGTTTAAAACTAGGTGAAAGTGTTTTTTAACTGACAATTTGGTCTGGCAATTAAATTACTTTTTATTTTACTTAAATGACTAATACTTGAATGACTTTACTTAAATGCCTAATAATTTTGACTATAATGTGAAAAAAAAAAATCATTTGATAAACTCTCACAAAGGATTCTTTAAATGCATAATTTTACAAATTGACCATTATATGACTATCAACATGAAAATTGTTTTCTGAAGCTTTTACAAATATAAATTTAGAAAGAATGAGGACCTTTCAAAAAAATACTATCATTATACGGATTTTTAAGCAAAAAATTATCGAAATATTACGTAATAATGAAAAATATTTAACTTCTTTTGCATGACACAAAATCTAGGTTACATAAAAGCTACAACTTAAAAACTTATATTTCACATCAAACAAATTTTATATATAACAAGAAAGAATGTATCATAATTTTTGCTATTAATAACGTCAACAGGTCTGACCTGTTCTTCTCAGTAATACTTTAAAACTCAGTAATAATTTAAAGTGCGTATTTTATTTTTTTTATTTTTTTATTTTTTTTTGTATGAAATAGAGGAATAAGAACATTGACAATAATGCATAAAAAGTAGATACAATTCAATAACATAGAATTGAATAAATTTAAACACAGATAATTATATATGAATGAGAAACAATTGCAATTAGGGGAAGTAAAAGCTTTTCATTCAACATACATAATACAATTAGTTCATTAACGTAAAATCATACTTCGAAAATGTCATCATCTCTGTTACCGCAACACGAAGTACACAAATTTCCCATATCTCAAAGAATAATTTGTAAACCTCCGAAAAACCAATCAACTTTAAAAACACCGACAAATTTTAAAAGCATTAAAAGGCTGTCATATGGGCGACACGGGATTTTATAAAGCTCGATAAAGTCGCCAAACATTGTCATGTGATGTATTTAGAATTCGATTAAAACATATGGGCACAAATATAACTATTTGTCTAATTCGAATTCTCAAATGTCATTTCTAACATGAACCTTTCTTTGATGGAAAAAGTGTTCGTATACTGTTCGACTTTTTATATGCTATTGAAAATAAGTTCCAATTGAAATAAATGCCTGTAAAATACATTTCATTTGAAGTCCACTTCAACAGCAGTTATCTTTTTATTCATATGTGTGCTTATAAATAGCTTCTACATTTGGAAATGATAAATTTTTTTAGCTCATTAAACATATTAAAGAACATGATTTAGTAACAAAAAATTAATAATTTTACTTTGACTCCCAAAGTACTGACAATCGATTGGTTTTGAATCGAACTAAAATAACAAAATTATTGCCAGACAAATCTCACTTCGATTTTTCCTAATCGAAGATTTACAGAAATGTAAATAATTTTGTAATACTAATCGCCTTTTAAGCACGAAATCGCAATGAAATTGCATTAACAAAGATCTAAAATAATTTATTCTCCCCTTGCTTGTTAGGGATTTATAAAGATATTTTCTCGAATTCTATAGCATAATAGTTTAACAAATAGGCTTAGTTTTGAAGCGATGCGGTATCATTTAAAACTTTATTTTTACTTAAAAGTAAATAAAACATGAGAGTTGATATTGAGATCTATTCATGAAAGCCGATTCCGAACAGCTACGAACTTTCATGCAAACAGTGAACCCATAAATCAAGTACCGAAAAGCATCATCTTACACATGCGACCTCGTCAGGTGTATCGAATGTTCTAAATCATTTTTTTCATTTTTGGCTATTTCATCTATTTAACTCCGTTCAACACAATATAATACCATTATGAGAATAAAGAAAAGACATAAAAAGGAAATTTTTCCAACTTGTGCTAAAATAAAATCTTTTTTTAATTTATTTATTATGATTCATGACTTATGAAGTTGTTTTCAGTTATGTCTAAATTCTTAACTTCGACAATGCAGATAAAATATCTAGAACCTTAAACTTTGAACCATTTAAGTCCATGTAGCGTTAGTAAGAAGAAAAATAGAGCTCTTATCCTCAATCAACAATGTATACTTCAAACTATCAATTAAGGAAGAAGGCATCTATACTTTGAAGTATGACTTTTACACATTCATGTAAGAATCAGATTAAAAAATCTAACTTTTTTCGCAACTTAATTACATGGTAATTGACAAATAAAAGAGTTCTTGAAATTTAAAAAAAAAAAATGAAAACACAATCACAAACGAATATAAATTTGCTTTCGGACTTTAAATATAAGAATGCATTTACTATTGATTAAATAAAAGAATTTACAAAATGTGAAAATAACAATTTGTATAGTTGTTCAGGAAGTTAAAATTGATATTGGGAGGTTGTGGTTTACTTCCCTCCTTCATATTAATTTTCTTCGGTGTCGGAATTTATAACCCACTGCTGCTATGGGTGTTTGCAGTCACTCAAAATTATATTTAATCCATAGCCCAGGGTAACATTAACTCTTGTATAGTGAAAAAGTAGACTATATCACGCAAAATTGAACCAAACCATGTTAAAAATATAAAAAAAAAAGAAGAAAAAAAAAGGAGGGGTTGTAGCAAATACTTGTCATGAATTTTTGGAAAAAATATACACTGGTTTTCATAAAACCATTTTTTTTGCTATATTATTTATATTTTTCTCCTTTTAGTGTCTTTTATATAATTTATATTGATAAGGTTTTTTTTTTTTTTTTTTTTTGTTCATGTTAACTTTAAGTTTAATCTTATTCTGATCACATCTTGAGTACCATTGCTTATGAAATGGAAAAGTATTATGTCCAGAGTAAATTTTAGCTGAATAAATTATTAATAAGTGTATATTTTTATGAAGTTGAAAATTAAATCACTGGAAAATTAAAGTTGGTAGTACATTATATTCTTTTATGATTTGTTCTTAAATTGTTCCTATGTTGAATACTAGATGTCGCCACTACAAAACCGTAGTCTAATCCGCAGACTGAAAGAGAATCTGAAATAAAACTTTTTTTTTCTGTCTCTTTAGGTATTAAATTATGCTCGTTTGCTGATAACTAACCGCGCATATTGAAACGAAAAAAATTCCATGGATTATTTTTTAGATTGCGTTTTCTATGCTTTCTCAAAAATTTATCGATATGTTTCTCATTTTCGAAGTGCTATTTAACTCAGCATGCAGATGTACTTGAAAAGAAGTTGGCATTTATTTGGAGAAAGGGGCCATGATGCCGATAGTCCATTTCCTATATATCTGATCATTACAACGGAGCCAAAAGAACTGTAGACTACTTAAATAAAAAGTTAAAAAATGAAAAAATAGCTAAAATAACATAAAATTAAATAAACAAAAGAAAAATCCGATTTTATATCTAAGTTTGACTACTTTTAAAAAAGTAAAAGTGTTAGTTTAAGAATTTCAAGTCAGATAAATATAATTATTTAGAACACTGTTATATTACACAATATGAAATAGTACTGTTGAATACTGGTTATTACGTAAATATTAAGTGTATTAAACAAACATCTATATTTACAGATATTTTTTTAAACTTTATGCAGTATCTTTTTAAAAATTTTAACTTTTATAAGTTTTACAAATGGTATAAATATACGTATTATTTTCTTTAACAAAAAAGCGGAAATAATGAATTTAGTACAGACAGAAGTACAAAGTACAGGTAGTTATATCACATCAACCTTTGGATATTTTTCAAATTTCTAATAAAAATCGTCTGAAAAGGATAAACGTAAGTTAGTAATGAATAAACTAATTTATTGGCAACAGTTTAAAAATATTTGTTTTTATGTAAGTTATTAATAATTTTCACTGCATTCTCTTCACAAGAGATTAGAATAGGAAAATGATAATTCTAAATTGATTTCACAAGTTACCAAAGAAGTGAGTTTATCTAACGAGTGGATAATGTGTTTTTAACTACCTTAAAAACTGCCTATAACGACACTGTAAAAATCTAGAAAAATATTTTTTAGATATGTTATCGTTAAATACAGTTTTATTATTTGGTCGTCTAATATTTATGTATGTAGTGTTATAACATCTAAGATTGTATTTAAAAATATAATTTAAATTTATTTAAATAAATTAAGAAGTAAATATCTAGAACACAATTACTAACCTCTTGGGGATTTTGCATTGCGTAAAATAAGAATACCCTGAGTAAATACTCCGAAGAATCAAAGAAAATATCGTTAGACACAAGTTTCATCGTATTTGGAAAGTTTTAATAGTTTTAAAATACGATGAATTTAGAGATAATGGTTTTAATAATAGTAGTAGTAATAATGATTTTAATAATAAGCATAAAAAGTCACTTTCCCAAGGATTACAGTTTTATGATAATTTTGATAATTAATAAACTGATTAGAAATAGTAATTGGTTCGTGGTAATATATATATATCTCTTATCTTATTATGATTAACTACATAATGAAATAGTTTTGGGGTTTAATTATATTTAAAAGTCAAAGCAATTAATTATTTCCTTGTGCAAGTAATCAAGTAAATTTATGCTTATTTGTAAGTTAAACTGTTTTTATTTTAACTTTCAATTAAAAAAATATTTTTTTTAAATCTGACCAGTATCATTAACTTGTTTCCAAATTTTAGACGTACCTTTCGAAAACTATATAAATATAGTGAATGATAAATTTTAGTCTTTTAAAAACTTTTGCAATAGAACTTGTGTGACGTAATGTCACTGGGATTTCTGAATTAGACTCTTAAAATATATCAAAATGTTAAGGCAAAGCAGTGAAATTTTGTTAAAGAAAAAAAAAAACTTTGTTTAAATGGAAGTTTAGTTGGTATACGCAGTTGTCACTAAATTTTAATACCTTACCTTAGAAATGTCTTTTCCTTAGGCTTAAGGTGATTCTTTACATGCCATATTTGATTCATGTTACGAAATGTTAACATATGGGAAAAATGAAATTTCCCCAGGACGGTTTATATTTAAAGAATTCTTTAAATCTATATAACATATCAAAATTATTACATTTAAAATACCTATTTAAGATTCTCTTTTTTCCATTCTCATTATTTCGTATCTATTTTCCCAGCCACAAAATCCCAGAATTAACACGTTGACTGACACTTGCGTCTATAGCCGTCAAAACGAAGTTCTCTATGTGACATGTCAGCAATAGACGTCCAACACGAAACGGACATTTTCAGACACTACGGCTATAACGGCACAAATGTGCATTTATTGGCGTACAAGTAGAAGCCTAGTGTCATGTTTTGGAAACAATTTTTTAGGTTGAATTTCGTTTTCCACCTGTTCGTTTTTCACACCAAAAATAATGTGTAATAATTATAAAATTATAATACATTTTTTCGTCATTTATTTATTTTTGTTTAATTATGAATTAACATTTCGTGTAAAACTCCCAAAAATACTTTGTTGCACTCAAAAAATTGCTGTTTACGTTTTTAAATTTTTTCTGTTATAGCCGCCATCGTCTCATTACTTATTATCTCGAGTTCGCTGGAGCAAAAACGGTTATAGCCACAACCTAATTAAAAGTGCCGAATTAATCAGAATTAAGTTTATTTAAGCAGAAAGAGTAAAACTATACTTCTTTTATTCTAAAAATTACAAAAACATATAGTGTTAATTTTCAAATTTCACTTTTCCTACTGTCCGTCAATGTGTTAATAGGAGTGTTCGCCGCTTAATTTCTTTTAACCAGTCTCCCAAAGTTAACTTTAAAATAAATGCTAATTTTCTGTCCAGTCAGCACTTTTCCAGTTTCACAATAAAATGGTTCACTTTTCTAAAGATCTAAATTCCTCTCTGACTGTTAATATCGCTGACTATGTTGCTATCTCTTGAATATCTCCTCGTCATCTCTCGCTGTGGGGCCAACTTTGTAACAGAAATGTGTTTTTATGTATCATTAATTGTTCTGCTCTTGTTGGAGAAAGAGGTCTTGTCTCAAATAAACTTGAAATCCACGTTGGACTTGCTTCTTTTTCTGAAATGGTACAATTGCAAGTTTCTTAGGCTCACGCATTGTCCAGTAAGCCCGGACATTTAAAAATAATAGGAGTTACTTGCTTATGCGACCGGTGGATTAATTTCGCCGGTTTACCTATCTGCCTGGACTGATCGCCATTTGTAGCACACTTTCATATTCCTTTTCTTAAATTTATATGTTAAATACTATTATTTAACACATAAATTTTTTTATTTATAAAAGAATATACCATTATTTCTCACAAATAATTTAAAATTAAATATATTCTACTCGAGGCTTTTTTAAAACGGGAAAGATAGCAGCATATATATATATATATATATATATATATATATATATATATATATATATGTGTGTGTGTGTGTGTGTGTGTGTGTGTGTGTGTGTGTGTGTGTGTGTGTGTGTGTGTGTGTAATGAGACTGACTTCTCGATGGGGGTTTGCAGTCATGGCCATAAAAATGATACCGTTTCAGCTAAAGACCTTTATTAAGATAACTTTGAAGGACGGGTTCCCACTTCATCATAGGGACAAACTGAAGGGTCAGCTAGCATGAAGTTCTATGTACAAGACAAGTAACACCTGGGTCAACATCTGTGGGAAAATATCTCTAGAAAAATCTGTCTCCGCTAGCGTGTATCTCCTTTTTATTTGGAAATTTCCTAAATTGTCCGCTAGGGCCATGTAGTTTTATAATTGGCCAGGCCCCTTCTCTGAGGGCGTAACCTGTAGCCCCAGTGGTCAATTTAGGTTAGGGGTTAAAAAGGGGAATGGAAAATGACGCGGGAATTTTTACCCTTGCTTTAAGTTTTGAAAACCCCTGAGAATTTTCCCTACATACATATATATATATATATATATATATATATATATATATATATATATATATATATATATATATATATATAAAGAATTTTATAAATGCAAGCCAAACAGAAGGAATTTTATTTTTACTATAGGTTAATATTGAGCGAGAGGAATCTAATGTGGCAGATATAAAATCTGCCTAAAAATATCTGTCGCATGATCTGTAGAAAGACCTTTGATGAACCAGAAATATTTTTGACATTCACACAACTTAGTAATTTTCTTATCAACAAAATCATTTCTCCAGTTCTCCTAAATTCTTAAAAAACGATGTTTCCGGGAAGACAAGGGACGAAACCGAAGTTTATCGACGATAGAGTGTAAAGAAACGGATAATGTGAGAACGATAGGGATATTTTGTTTTATTTCACTAGGAGATATGCCATCAATAAAATACTTAAGCAGGTATGTGAGAGATTGCAGCTGCATGTTCACTGATTACTGGCACTGAGGAGTGTTCAAATGTTGAATTTTCAGTTTGATGTTCTTATTAAATTTCTTTACATATCAACCACAACTTTTGACAGAATCAAGTCTTCTGGAATAAGATCTATTTATGACAAGAAGAATAAGAGATTCGGAAAAGATGTGGAATGAAGGAATCCAGGGCAAGGAAATTTTTAAGAATCTGAATGAAGAATCGACTTAACGAAAAAACACTTAACGAACATTCGGTAAGCATTTTCCATAATCTTCTTATACGAAACATTGAGTAATATTTTCTGAATGCCTACTAGTATTACATGAATATTACAAAACTTGTCCAAAATTTTATTCAGTTTGTAAGAAATCCGAAATACAATATGTTAAATTGCTTAAAATGTACTCTATTGGAATTATTTTTACTTTTTATGGATTTTATTTTAGCATGCTCCATGACGTAAAGCTTTTCCAAATGTATTGCAAGTTAAATTGTTTTTATAGTAAAGCTTTAATAGTGGTAATCATAAAAAGGAAAGAAAACGAACAAAGAAAAAAAAATCCATCAAGCCTCCTCCACACTATGACCCATTATTGACCACTGTAGTGCTCGCCCTGATCGTGACTTTGGTACAATCCTTCACAGGTTCTATCCACACACTGGGCCACTAAATGAGTCGAGAGCATGGATGCGTCCTCTATCTACTGCGCACTTTAGTAGCGCATGTTGGCTGTCTTTGATGTTTGGAGAAAAACCGCTTTCGAGGCCATCCTCTGTCTAGGCCATTTTATCATCTGCCAACGTCGACCACGATAAACCATACCCCTCCACACAATGGTAATGGCTTGCAGTGGATCATAGTATGGAAAGGCCTCCTTCACACCATGGCCCATTATTGACCACTGCAGTGCTCTCCTTGATGGCGACTTTGGTACAATACTTCAAAGGTTCTATCCACACACTGGGCCACTAAATGAGTCGATGGCATGGATGCGTCCTCTATTTACTGCTCACTTTAGTAGAACATGTTGACTGTCTTTGATGTTTGGAGAAAAACCGCTTTCGAGGCCATCCTCTGCCTAGGCCATTTTATCATCTTCCACCGTTGACCACAATAAACTATACCCCCTCCACACAGTGGTAATAGCTTACAGTGGATCATAGTATGGAAAGGCCTCCTTCACACCATGGCCCATTATTGACCACTGCAGTACTCGCCCTGATCGCGACTTTGGTACAATGCTTCACAGGTTCTACCCACACACTGGGCCACTAAATGAGTCGAGCGCTTGGATGCGTCCTCTATCTACTGCGCACTTTAGTAGCGCATGTTGACTATCTTTGATGTTCGGAGAAAAACCGCTTTCGGGGCCATCTTCTGCCTAGGCCATTTTATCATCTTCCACCGTTGACCAAGATAAACCATACCCCCTCCACACAGTGGTAATAGCTTGCAGTGGATCAGAGTATGGAGAAGCCGCCTTTACACCATCTTATTGACCACTGCAGTACTCGTGATCGCGACTTTGGTACAATGCTTCACAGGTTCTAAAACTGGGCCACTAAATAAGCCGAGCGCTTGATGCGTTCTCTATTACGCGCACTTTAGTAGCGCATATTACTGTCTTTGATGTTTGGAGAAAAACCCTTTCGAAGCCATCCTCTGCCTAGGCCTTTTATCATCTTGCATACACGATAAAATACCCCCTCCACACAGTGGTAATAGCTTACAGTGGATCAGAGTATGGAGAAGCCTTTAGATAATTTTTTTTATGAAAATGTGAAAATATTTAAAACAGCTGACGGAGATCAGTGTTTGAAGTCTAGAGACCAGGTCAAGCCGCTTGAAATAATAAAATCTAAAATAGTCTAAATGGGAACAGATAAACAGTTTACAAATCTACACTCTGCGTTTTCGGATTTGCAAATACAGTCAAAAAAGCAGCTTAATTAAAACGACATAAATATTCATTTATTTTGGCGTATTCGAAAAGAATTTGGATAAGTTTATATTTCGATGCAAATGATCTTTTTTGAATACATGAGAAACTTTTTTTTTTATGCTACCCATTTGATTTACAGATCAGCGGGTTTACTACAAATCGATGGTCTCTTTCATTTACTTGCTTTTCTATATGTTATATATCAAAATGATTACACCTTAAATATCTATCTAAATTTCTCCTTTTACCCTTTCTCATTTTTAAATTTTCCCGCGTTAAAATAACAGATTTAAAGGAGTGTATTTAGATTTATCTGATTTTTACCCTTCTCTCAAAACTAACCCCGGAAAAAATGCTAAATTTCTGTCCAATAGTCCCATTTTTCTGCTGTCCGAGGAAAATAGTTTTACTTCTTCTATAACTAAATTGCTGCGCGTGTAGTTTTCGAGCTAACTTAAATGATCAAGGTTTCCTCTTGACTCCAAAAAAAGCGCTGAATAATCTAAAGTCACTTTGGAACAAAATCCCGTGATAACTCGCTCTTGAAATGGACATTTGTAGTAAAGTCTCCTTCACACTATGGCCCATTATTGACCACTTCAGTGCTCGCCGTGAGGACAACCTTGGTAAAATGGTTCACGGGTTGCATCTATACACTGGGCCGCTAAATAAACCGAGTGCGTGGATGAGTCCTCTATCTACTGCACACTTTAGTAGCGCATGCTAACTGTCTTTGTTGTTTAGAGAAAAAGCGCTTCTGAAGCCATCCTCTGCCAAGATCATTTTATTGTCTGCCACCGTCAATCACGATAAGCCCCTCCACACATTTGTAATGGCTTGCAGTGAACCATAGTGGGGAGGGATCTTAAAAAAAGGCTCATACATTAAAAGAAGACTTAAGAATACAGGACGCTACTGTATTCTTCTGTAGACGCTACTTTAGTAATATAATATGTAGAATATTCCATGGACTCCATATAGAAAAAAAATCTATGAATTCTAAACAATTCTGAATATTACAGCTTAGCCACAAGATTAGGTGTGATTTTAAGCCCCTTAGGACAAAGATAAACAAACTACGAATCATGGACCAGCTTCAGCCCATTAAAAAAATATATATTTTATGTATAGTAAATTACGATAAAAAAAGATTATCTAAGATTCAAGTATTGTGCTAATCTTTTTTACTCTGGTTTAATTATATAAGTAAAGGTGGTTTAATTTCAAACTGAAAGACTTAAGAGATAGGTAGGGAATTGGTTTCTGTAATTAGGGTAATCCAAAATTGCATTCCAAAATTCCAATTGCATTTTTGAGTTCAGACCCATATTTCTATATTATAATGCCATTCAAACAGAATACAACGTTTTCACTATGATGCTCAACGAGAAATATAAGGCAATGAGGCCAGATTTGTAGTTTGAATCGAGTTATAATCTAATAATAATTACCGGAAACAAGTTTCGCAAAATTAATATCTGACGCCAGAAAATTAGTGCTATTTTTGCTTCATCTTACATCGTTAATAAGTGTTTTCCACTATGAAACATAGGGGGAAGCTATTAGAAATATTTAGAGTAAAAAAGTTTTAAAAAAAATTTTAAATTTTGGTGATGAGTATTTGGTATTATTACTCAGAATAAGTACACTGCAGTTCTGAATCTAAGGAGCTTGAAAATGAATTTTCAGTTTTATTCATCACATTAACATTTGCATATTGTTTTTGAATATTTAGAGGGAGCCACGGTAGTTCAGTCAGCAAAGGTAATGTTCTCGTAACTGGAGAGTTGCGGGTTCAAAGCTCGAGCCGGCATAAGATCCGCCGTGTTCATTAAAGGGGACTGGGGCACCTAAAATATGTTTGTGGTCACAATGTCTTCCAAGTTCTCAATCAATATCTCTGGGGATGGCAGGCGAAGCCTATAGGTTCTCTGCTTGGTCCCTGCTTCAAAATTACGAGGACCTACTTGAACCTAAGTCGTACTTTCACCCTTGAGGTGTTCATCAAAACGAAAGGCGGACCTCCTTGCCTTAATACAAGTAGCCTCCGGCTCAATCGTGCTTGATCAGACAAAATGGCATATGCAACAACAACAACAGCAAATATTTAGAGAAATTATAATGAACCACTAATATTTTTTTTTTGGACCGATATTAAAATAAGCTTGGCCATCATTGCTGCAGTATGTCTTTTTATATAAAAGAAAAATTTTATGGTACCAGGTTTATTTGTTATATGTAAACATTGTACAGTAAAAGGAAATTTTATTGTCGTAGATTAGCTATTCCTCCTAAAGTCAGTTTACTTACCTGTCGAAAAAGGAAATTCAAACGCGAAGCATCAAAAATCATAAAATGCCAATTCAGATGCCAAAATTATAAATTTGGAGGATTTTATATGGATTGGCATCTACCAATTATAAAGAAAAAGAAGTTCCACGAAAAAATTTCTACAAACTCTTTTTAACTATCGCTAAGAAAGTACACTGGGCATGGATGTGTTAAGGCAGTGACGCAGTGAAGAAAGAGGATGTGGAGGTTGCAACCCCCCCCCTTCACACACACACCACGGATTGCTGTATATATGTTTATGTACAAATTTTTGTTTTCATTTTGAGATATGATTTCAAGGGAGAGAAGAAACTTCAAATGGAAAACTTCTCGCTAAGCCCCTGAATTAAAGATATATTTTTGAGTGGTGTTGTATGCTTTCAATTTCTTTGCATGAAAGTCACTAGAAGTAACGGATGCAGCATGGGGAAGTCTTCAAAATAAAGACAATAATAATAATCTGCTTTTTTTCTCTCAGCGAAATGCGCAGTGCAGAGACAAGAGAGAGCATAGAATTAAAATGCAACTGAACTAGACATTTTTAATGAATATTATTGAGTTACTTAATTTTTATGACGCCTTTTTATATTTGAATAAAAAATTATTTTTTCGTAGAATTTAATGTCTTATACTTTTTGTCTCAGATCATTATTTATGCTCACAGATCTCGCTCTATGGTTAGACGATCGGATCATTTGTACGGGTGTCACAATCCGAGAACGGTACTTTGTAAGTGTGAGAAAATATTGATATGTTAAGTATCAAATTAATCGAAATGTTTTCATATCTATTTTTTTTCTTTCGCTAAATATTTACAGTTCGTAATATTTATGTCTATAAGCTAAACATATTTACAATCTTTAATTCTAAAGAAGACAACAAGAAAAGAGCGATATGCTTAATTATTAACAAAAAATGGCAGTTTTGACCCGAGCATGATATCGCTGATCGATTAAACTTAAAAAATTATTGAAAAAAAATTTGCAAAACTAAAACAGAGAGAAAACAGTTAGCAGAATTCAAAACGAGAAAAAAAAATATCTCTGATTTTAGTCCAGTTGATGTTATTTTTTCTTTGATTGGGTAATAATACATTGCTTTTTAAAAATGTAAAAAAATATAATGATTACATCATAAGACTTCTATGCCTATTATAATATGCATATTTTGATTTTGTATGATGCATATCAGAATTCTCTTCAAAATACAAAGTTAGTTTGGTTTCTTAATGTAATAGTGTTGTCTAAACAGAGATGAAGTAATGCCATCTGGCGGATATCCATAGCATTAATATTAGTTATAATAAGATTTTTCATCTTATAGATTCGTTATAAATCTAAATGTTTTGGAATATTTTCTTTACTCCTTATCAGGAAGTAATCAGCAGTAAAAATCGAAATATATTTTCTGTAAATAATATATTTGTGTTTTCTAAAATAGACTCTAAATGTATTATTATATCTGTTTAAAAATACATGGATATCTTTGTTTTGAGTTACTTTAACAATATCCTGTTTGAAATGACAAAAACTAAATAACTTTTAAAGTAAAGCGAGTTAAAAAACTCTAAAACAATTCATTCTAATAGGAAAAAAAACTTTGTTGTAATGAAAATTTTAAGTTCCGAAAAGTACTATGTTCTCATAAGAATATATTCTGGCAACCACTGTGTTTTCGTAAATATGCTTCAAAATTCATCAAAAAAAATCTCGCTTTGGTTATAAAAAATGTTTCAATAATTTTAGTATAAATTGGATTTTAATTTTCAAGACTCCTGCTTTTTATTTTCAAATCACATTTTCAAATCTCATTAGAAACAAAAGAAACTCCTTTTTCCCCTACCAGTTTAAAAAACCTTGTTATTTTAAGTAAATACATACTAAGGGGACATTAACTTTCGAACTGAAAAGTCTTCACTGTAATAAACTTTTTTTTTTTTTGATTCAATATAAAATAAATAGTTCTGCTCTGTTTAGAATAAACATCTTCTCCATCATTAAAAAGGGTTTAACGTTATAGATTTTTTTTCTTTATTTTGCTAATGTAGACATTTTTAAAAAGCATAAAATATGTGTATTAAATGCACAAAAATAAAAATCCTTCAAAATAACTTTTGAAATATGTAACAAAAAAACTAATTTTTCATATTAGATGGAAGTTAATTATATTTTTATTCTGTGAACCACAATTATACTAGAGATATTTTATTTTATAGCATGAAAAAAGCTATTTTTTTTAATTATTTGTTTCTTAGCAGTTTATAATTTTTTTATAATGTCAGATACTTTAAAATTTTAGGTTTATAGAATAAAAGAGATAATTAGTTTATATCTGATGTACAAATTTAGTGTCTAATAAATATAGTTCAAAAGTTATTTTGCGAGTAAATGAGTTTCATATTTTTAAGTGGGGTATACTTTTTATTTTATTTTTAAAAATGTACTACCTAAAATGATAAAACTGAATAACTTTTCTTGAGTTAGAGCATTATTAAAGAAATTGTAAAAAATTCATTTTAAAAGGTATAAAACTTTTTAATTTATGTAAAAGCAAAAAATGGTTGTTATAAGAAAGTTTTAAAGGTGATATGTCTCCTTAAATTATTTTAGTATTTCTAGAAATTGATTACTCCATTAAAATATTCTTTATGTACCTTAGTTTTATAACGTTTCGTGTACAGTTATTAATAACTAAGTAGATATGCTTAATCATTCTTCATGATTATTTTTAAAATTCCTGAATTAGTAATTAAATTTATCTAGTTTTTTCTAATTAGGTATCATTTTAATATCCCAAAAAATTTTAGGATTATTTTAATATATTTATTTTAATGTGTCTTAAAGCCTTTTATTTTTTTTTCATAATAATTTTCATAAGCTATTTTGTGCATATAAAAATTTTATTCTTTCCATTTGGTGTACATTTTTTAATGTTACTTAAAAAATATACCCCGTGAATTGATAAAACCAAATAATTTTTTAAAAGTTAGAGAGTAATTAAATAACTTATAAAAAATACATTTTAAAAAGATCGGCATGATTTAGTTTGGAGCACTATTGTTTTTTGTTAAACGAGCAACAATGACACCGGACTTACTACAGTCGAACTTCGATAATTCGACTTCCTATAAGTCGAATAATCCGCTAAGTCGAACTTTTAATGAAGTCCCGAATCATTTCTATAGTTTTCTTTAAAAAAGTGTCTCGATAACTCGAAGTGAACGTCTTCTAAGTCGAAATTTTTGTGATAGATTTCCCCGGTAAAAAATTCAATTCTGTTCAAAACTTCGAATGGCAGTCCACTCGTAACCTTCGAGAAAGCACAGGACGCTATTCACATCTTACAACAATACCTGGAGACCACCGAAGGTACAGACAACACCCTATTTAACTGTGTTCAAAAATTAGATGACTTTTTAAATGCCAACAGCCTTAAAAATAATTGCCTTTTTCAAATGAGATTTACATGGTATGTATACTAATTAATATGTAATGAGGCCAAATTTCTTGAGTTTTAATTAAACTTTTGTACCCATTCTTCTCTTGTTGTTTACATAGGCTATTAAAAAATTGAAATGCGTGCGACTATAGTATTATAGCACATATCAAACTATTTCAACCATGTCGACCCATCTTAAGTGCCAGTTGAGAGGAATGGTAGGTAACTTCGATAACTTGAACTTCGGATAAGTTGAATATTTTTTGGGGTCCCCTGGGACTTCGAGTTATCGAAGTTCGACTGTACTTAAGGTCGGTCACTACGAATGTCCTTATAGCAGTGGAAAACGAATCTACGAATTCTAGTACCAAACCACAGTGCTCTACCCATTTGGCCATCGTCCAGACAGTCTATAAAGACATAATTTTTTGTCATTATTTTATGATGAAACTAAAAAAGGCTGTTATAATGAAGATTTTAAGTTTCGAAAAGTACAGGGTTGGATTAAACGACTTTGGAACTCTAGACATTTTCTTCTTACTGGGCCCTCTCTCTCCCACAAGAAATAGAGTACACAACTATAAAACAATCAATAAAAAATTAATAAAATGAAAGCTTAAAACAAATATTACATTTTTATTAACATAAAATATTTAATATACAGCAATACAGTTTCGTTTCTTTAAAAAAGTTAAACCAGTTCATTTACAAATTTAAAATAAAATGAAATTTATTTTATTAACAAATTGTGGGTCGGTATATTTCGCAGAGGAATTGTACCGGAAGCGGGCGTTTTGCGTGTAAATTTAATTATTCAGTTAAATCTCAATAGATCGAAAATTATTTAATATTCAACCAACTTTTCGTATTTTATATTGAAATATATAAACAAACATATAAATAGAAGTATATAAATAACAACCATAAGATTTTTGTAAACAAAAAATATATATTTAGTGGATAAATTTTTAATAGTATCGTAAATATAAAAAAAATCAATAGAAATAGTAGTATATAGTTTAATTTTTTCCCAGAACAGTACTTTCAACATTTAATAAAAAATAAAACATTTTCATAAGAAACATAGTTCACCGACTACACGCAAAACAGTCTAAACACATTGTGTGCGGGTACATTTCGCACTGGAATTGTACCGGGAGCGGACGTTTTGAGCGTAAATTTAGTTATTCATTTAAATCTCAATAGATCAAAAATTATTTAATTTTTTAACCAACTTTTCGTATTTTATATTGAAATATATAAACAAATATATAAATAGAAATATATATAAATAACAATTATAAGATTTTTGTAAACAAAAATTATATTTTTTAGTGGATAAATTTATAATAGCATCGTAAATATGAAAAATCAAATAGAAATAGTAGTATATAGTTTTAAATTTTTCCCGTTCTGTGGTCCTGCATCGACTGATGTAAAAACTAATTTTTATTTGTCTAAATTTTTCCAGAATCTATGCAGTAGACAAGAACATTCGGCTTCGTTTTCCTGAATATACCGTTATTTTTGTACCCACAAACAAACCATGTTGTTACACTAACCCGTACTAGTACGTGACCTGCGCTCAAGTATCAATCGCCAGAAAACGTACTAATACATGTCCTGCATACAGTGTGGTAAATGTCTATCAAAAGTAAATTCATAAATATGAACGAACTTTATTTAACCCTTTAAAGTTCACGATTAAATATTCTTTGGTTTTAATGGAATCAAGTTATAAATGCTCTCTATAAACCTTATAAATATGAGAAACATGGAATAATTTTGACATTCCTGCAGAGGGATATTTTTTTTTTGGGGGGGGGAGTAATTTACAATTAAACCATCCCCTTAAACCGCATGAAAAGAATACTTTATAAAAAATTTTAACTATATTGGGAAGAAAAATGAATAATTATTGTTAAAATAATACAATAAAAATTAATATATAAACAATTTATAAGTGTTGTTTGGGGTATTTTGATTTAAGGTCATAAAGGAGAAAAATCGAATTCCTGATTTTTTAACGTAAAGCAAGTATAAAAACACATATTTCAAATTTAAAAAAATGTAATACTACTATCTATTGATAGCTTAAAGTGTCAAATATATAGAAAATCGAAAAAAATACTCCTATGTCTCTAAAAAGATGAAACTTTTTAAGAGGTGGTTTTGTCACGGAACCATAACCCTTTAAAGGATTAAAAAAACTTCGTTTTCTAGTCTTCAATTCAGCAAAAATCTGAATTATTTCATCATAATGAGGAATATGCACATATGGTGGATTCGAACAACTTGGTATTTTTCTGATAATTCCAGACTCGTAGATTCCAAAAATGTTCTCAAAAAATGTAAAATCTGGGTCCATCATTTTAAAAATTGATTTTAAAATTAAGCGAAAATCACGTGACATCAAAACGCTCCGGGATTGGTTGTGACGTCATATTTCACACTATCCAATATTTTATTATTGCTTGTAAGCGCGCACTATTTTCCAATTTTGTTTTTGCAAGTTCTTGGAATTTTTTAGCTATCAAAATTTGTTTTTATTTAAACCTGAAGGTTTATTTTATCGATCTCGATAGCTTAATTATCTTAATTTGTTACAAATGTCTCTTTTACCTGGATTTACCAAAGGACAGTCAGACAACCTCCCAAAATTGACATGATGTCAATCTTTACGTTCTTGGAAAAAAACCTGGATTTTATGGGAGCAGAAATATGAGGAATTAAAACCCAAAGATATGTAAAATCATTTATATATTTATCCAATTTTACTTAACATGTATTAATATTTTATTCATGCTAATCACAGCTCTTCTGATTGCAGATATACACAAGTCAAATAAATATACATATATTATATACACACATTTGTAGTAACATCGCTTTTTATATATAGAGATGGATGTAATTTATTAAAATAAAAATTAGAGGAGGTATTTATTGTGAGACCGGGACCTTTAGCCCTCGTGCTGTAAAAAGTAGACCGTTGAGCTCCAAAACTAAAACTAAACCAATTCTTAAGTATTTTAACTTTGATAAAAAGAAATTTAAAATCTTTAAAAGGCTTTACTTAATTATTTATGCTTTTTTAAATATTGCCCTTAATATTAATATTAAATTTTAAAATGTATGAAGTTTCTGAAATTAAATTAAATTTTTAAAGTAATATCATTATGAAGTATTTTTAAAAAATTATACTTTTTTCAAATTAGTCACCAATTTAATCGAAAAATATCACCGTGAATTGATACACTTAAGAAAGTATGCATCTCTAAAGAAAATATTTATACCTTGAAAATACATAATCTTCCCCTCCCCCGAGTTATTTATTAGATAATTATATGCTTTAGATAATTATATGTTTTACGATATTCATATGCTTTATCAAACATTTATTGTACTTGAACTCTGTGATAATACTCGAAAATTAGCAGTTTTAAAAGTTAAATAGCACTGGTTAATCAACATTCCATTTAAAGGTATAGATGTATTTTTATATACTTTAATTGTACTAAATTAGTAATATTTAAAGTAAAGCAAACATTTAATTGTCGAAAAATCGTCTTCAGAAACCCATAGAGATGATTTATGTGATAATTTGGGGTTTAACTTCTCATTCGTTTTCATTGCATTTGTCTAGATATTACGTGTATGTGGATCTTTAGGAAATCTGAAAAATATCTTCTCATTGCAATTAGTTGTATTTTTACAGAGTGGCACATTACAATATTTATAATATGATTTTTAATGCCATACATAATAAAAAAATTTCTATTGTATGCGATACTTTACACAGAAATAAATTTAAAAGTGGCCTTTTAACATGTAAGCAACATAGGCGGTCGGTGTTTTCGTAAACGATGACGTCACAAACTTGGCGGAGAAAAAGTATCGTTTTTGAGAGATACTAAAGAGTCTGCTATAAAACCCATTAGAAATCACTAATTAGGCCCCTAAATAAAAGAAAAATAGGTAATGTCCTGCTTATTTTTTTTTGTCTTCTATTGTTTAAAATTAAAATTAGAAAACGTGAAAATTCCTGATTAATGTTATGGTTCTTATTTACAAATCATTTCAAATAACACTATAACCGGGACTTAGATATTTATCTGATTCTCCCGGCCCTCGAAAGGTGCTATGTCTTATATCTAAGATTGTATTTTAGAGTGGTGTCGGCAAGCTTTGAATTCTCTCATATGAGAGTCACTCTAAACGGCATGAGACATGGGGGAGTACCAAGAAAAAAAAATCTGCTGGAGAATTCTGCTTTTTTCCCAGCTGAAGCAATGTTCTGAGCAGAGACAAGAGGCAGCATAGAAACGGAACTGCACACTCTGTGGGACCGGTTTTTCGTGGGCTTTACTCTTGAGGCTCGGGCGTTGTTGCATCTCCAGTGTCTCCAGAAAATCGCGAACAAAAGAGAGCGCGTCTCGGGGGTGGAGGAAGAAATTAAGAGATGCAGAGGCCTTTTTTATTTTCCCACATTCAGCAAACAGGTTTCCCCGGGCGCAGTCATCATAGTAATAATAGAAGATGCGCGCACACACGACACTTCATAAGAACGCCGACGCCTGCCTCTAAGGAAAAAGAAAATAGCAGAGTTGAAGACCTCTTTTAACCAACGAAAAGAAATTTAAAGAAATGAAATTTAAAATAGTTTTAAGGCACGTGCAACGGGAAACTCTCATCCCGCGAAGAACGCCTCTGAAGCGCATTTTCTCATATCTAGACAAGAACAGGTTGGAATTAAATTTAGGTGTCTGTATATTTCAGAGATGGTGAACTTTTAAGGCCCATTTAAATAAGACAGGAATAAAGGAGGCCGCATAAGCTGATATACCTATATATTCCACTTTTGCAAAATTATTAGAGTTTATGTGCAGTTTTGTCAATTTATTTCATTAAATAGAAATAATGCAAAAAAATTAGGCATTTTAAAACTTACATTTCAAGGCCTCAATTCATTCAGCGGTTGTAAAAAAAATAAATAAATAAAATAAAATTCTTGCACTGGTTGGCATTTCAATTAAATCAAAAATGTAAAATAATTATGTTCCATGCTTTCAAGCTATAAAGAATTATATCTTTGTAAACTCTACAACTATTTTCCTAATAATGAAATATTTAATAAATCCAAGCCAAAAATGCCGCCCCTAAAATTTGTCAATTTGTCGCCCTGACAGGGGTCTGGTTTGTTCAGACCTAGAGCCTCCCTGCTCACACAGATATGTAGCATTGAACTATACTATCGCTGCTAGATTAACCTGGTGCAAAATTGGTAATTTTTCGTTAGGAATAAGATATACATATTTTTAGAACTTGTAAAAAATGATTATAAAAATAAAGATTTATTTTTATTTATTTTTATTTTTTTTAGTTGTGTATCTGAGCACAGAGGGTCAGTTTCAAGCCAGCCAACTTGAACGTAACACTGTGATCAACTGAAAATACATTTTGTAGGCTATTAGTAATTCACGATCGACAGTTCGGCGATCTTTGGTCTTAGTAAGGCAGTCTGGAAAGGGGTTAGTATCCAAACATTATTTTTAATTGAGGGCTTTTAATTTCAAGCCTGCAGGATTTAGGGAGACATAGTACCTTTTGAGCTGAATCGTCTTCACTATTCAGTCTACTTTCGATTCGGTTTAAGATAAAATGTTACATTCTGTTTAGAAGAAAAAAATTTCATACTTATGATTAATAAGCGTCTGACTGAAAAATTATTTGGTTTTATTATATAAAGCAATACATTTATGAAAAACAAAATATATACACCAGGTGAAAAAGTAGAAATCCAATTACTCGCAAAAAACTTTTGAATTATGTAAATTAAAAATTAATTTTTATATTAAATAGAGGCTAATTATCTTTTTCGTGATTCATTTTCTCTATCGTGAGGCATGGTTCTATCATGAGGCATCTACAGTACTCATTTATCAATACAATCGGTATATTTTATTTTATTCCCTATATAATAATAGCCTAAGTTGTCTGTCCATCTGTCCGTCTGTCCGCGAATTTATGAAGCGGTTGTACCTGGAATGGATAGAGGCATCCATATTGTATTTTTGATGAGTTAGGGTTAGCAAAATTCAAAGCGAGTTCGAAATCCACTCCTTCCCCGTTTTTCGAGTGTTTAATGCCATTATTTCAAGCTCTGTTGTCCCCGGTTAAGAGCAGAACATTAAATTTATCAATTTATCACATAATAAATAAGTAAAAGTAACATTTTTTTCTAACATTATGACGTCATTCCTTTAACCATCTCCTTTAATCATTTCTTATTTTAAATTATTTAAATATCGTCTGCATTATTTTCATACGTTTTATCACTGAACTTAGATATTACGTAAATAATTTTCTTTTATATTTGTATTAAATAATAGATTAAGTACATATGTGCTAATTTTAAATTTAAACAATGATTATTTTTTGTTGCAATGAAAATTTTATCACCGGTATTAACAACAAATACTTTTTCATAAAAGTCTAGGAGTCTATTTCCCGGACTAATAAATATCTAGCGTTTAAGTAGTATATCTTTGAAAATTAAGAAGTTTGTTCGTTTGTGTGTTTGTTTTTTATACATAACCACACGGTTTGCACTCGATTCGCTAAATTTTAGACAACATTCCTATATATACCGCCAAATAATCACTGTCAATATTAAAACCTCTGTTCTCCATCCTATCACGTAATATGACAAGATAAATTAAAGTTGGCAACTAGCATGCGGTCAGTAAAGATAAACAAATTATTGAGTGTGTACCAGATAATTCTCAGCCAAAAAACAAACCATTTTTTTGCCTGCCTTATAGGGTACTTTACAATTTTAGAAAATTAAAAATTTTACTGATCCCGTCATATGACGGGCTATATGCTAGCAGCATAATAAAGGCAGTTTTTTTAATTTTCTTATGTAACAGTTTTTACTTCTTTTATACATTAAAATGTCAGATATATTTTAAGTTTTACGTTTGAAGAATGAAAAAGATATTTAACTTCAATTTGATATAAAATACAGTTTATAAATAGTTCTCTTCCAAAAGTGATCTTCCTGGCAAATTTTTTTTGTTTGGTATATATGTATTGTGTTATTTAAAAATATTCTACTTAAAATGACAAAACTAAATATTTTTAAAGTTATAACGTTATTAAAGAAATTGGGAACAATTCATTCTGAAAGAAGCAAAACTTGTTATTTTTTGATGAATTAAAATAAGGTTTTATTACAACGGTTTTTAAATCTCGAAAGATATGATGCTCGAGTAAAGCGATTGTACACAAAACTATAAAATATGAATAATAAATTCACTTAACTACGATCGGTTTCTAATTTGTACTTCGCAAAGATTTTAGGTTGACTTACACACAGTTGTCTGAAAGTTTTGAGAATTCTGTCGATAAAAAGAAATCGAGACTATACGTACCAATGAAATTATTATTTTTGATTTTTAAGATTTGCGCTTTAAATTCTTATTTATTAAAATATGTTCAGAATTAAACACTGGATAGCTTTATGACTGACACTAAAGTTAAGATATTGACTGCTTTCCTACTTTAGTTAAAGCATAAAACTGACATGGTTTTAGGTCACGTATTTTTCTCTATTTTTAACAGGATAATCATCCCATTTTTAAAAAATAAATTTTAAGATTAAATGTCTGCTATTTTTATTATTTTATATTATGGCAACTGTACATTTTTTAATCTTAAATCTTTGAAAGAGCTTAAGACGTCTTGTTTCTCCCCCCCCCCAGCTTGGCCTCTGCCTTTTTCTAGGATGGTCTGGTTCATCTCGGAAAGTAGTTTCTTGTGAGATGGCTGCAAAGTTGAA
>CM063511.1:60847168-60902168 GCA_032207245.1 Pardosa pseudoannulata | reverse complement strand
ATGTATATATATATATATATATATATATATATATATATATATATATATATATATGTATATATATATGTGTGTGTGTGTGTGTGTGCATTATGCATATAGTTATATACATGCATCGTCAACATTCTTCGAAACAGAAAGTAGCAAGTGTGAGACGTTATAGTTTTAAGAAGCAATACCAGAAAAGACAGACTAAGAGTTCTAACCATGTTCTCAATTAAAAAAAATATGATAAATCTTATTACCTAAATTCAATAAAAGCATTGTTGGTTGTTTGCCTTAAGACATACAACTGGATTTGATTTACAAAAATTGTACTTGAATATTTTGAAATGAGCTAGAATCGGAGAATTAAGCAATATCATGGTTTTTTTATATATTCCGTAGCAAAATAATCCTCCACTTTTTCCCCCTATAAGAATTTGTTTCCTTTGAAATTCCAATGTTTTTTTGCAATTTGTGAGAATACAAATGTATTTTAAATTGTAAATTATGTCGCATCTGCGTATTTAATTTTTGAAACTTGTTTTGAGAATCTCTATTTATATGAACTACGAGCTACCTGTGTTTACAACAAAATATTAGTATAATAAATGATATGTACTTGTGAAGCTTAAAACTTTAATTTATTTTTAAGAACATTTTTGAATGATTGTTTATCTGACATAAAAATATAAAGATTAAAGCATTTTAAAGCTTTAAAATGTTAAAAGAACTTAAAATTCAAACTCTATTCTGTTTTCAGTTTCGGACCAGTAACTCCATTTGAATAAATTTTCTTCATTGGGATAACGGACGGTTTTAAAAGTTTTATGTCTTAGATTTATAAGAATAAAGGTAATTTGAAAAGGTTGTATATTATTTTTAAAAAAGGTAAAGTGGTTAATCTATTTCAAAAAAATATTTTCTTTTGAGAAGATATGTTTTGAATGTCAAATATAATTTAAATATTTCTCTAAACGGTTCAATGGAAACAGAGCGGAGAATCAAAATATCATAAATGTATCCTGTAAAAAACTGTGAGCATATCTTTCTGCAGATGCCTAATACTTCTTTACCTTGATAAATAAACTGAAGGCAATTCATGTTTATGTAAGATGACACGATTGCCTAAAAATTATTTTCTGCTGCAGAGTTCATTTAACTATTTAATTCTTAAAGTTCTAGTCGCCTTATTGCTCCAGTTAGAGTTTAAAATATATCTAAATAATATTTGGCAGGATCAATAGCGTACGCAGAATTTTTTCAAGGGGGGGGGGCATAATTCTAAAAAATAATAGCCTGCATAATTTCTACTAAAATTTTTATTTTTGCCATTTTGTCTGAGCTCAAGGGGGTGTTTAAACCCCTAACACCCCTCCTTGCGAACGCCCCTGGGCCGGATGACGGTCTGAAGAATACTAGGGCACTGCCTTTTGTTGAGATTTTGTTTTGTTTGTAACATGAACCGCGGCAGCTCAGTCGGCAAAGGCAGCGTTCTCGTAATTGAAAGGTTGCAGGTTCGGGGCTGGAGCCGGCCTAAGATGTGCCGATGTGTTCGCTAAAGGTGACTGGGGTACGTAAAATATGTTCGTGGTCACAAAGTCCTCCAAGTTCTCAAGCAATACCTCTGGGGTGGCAAGCCAAGCTTGGAAGTCGTCTGCTTAGTCCCTGATTCTAAATTACGAGGACCCAGCGGGGGTAATGTTATTCACATGCGTAGCATACCTTAAGCTATATGTGCTCCTCGGATGGTGCTAAATGAGTAACAAGTTCACAGCCTTGTTAAGGCGTTAAGATAATGTCTGTATCGCCTGCTGCGTTGGAAAAAATGTTTGTAACATTCGCGAACACTAATTTACAGAATGAGGCGCATAATTACCACGTTCTACTAATTACTGAAGACTAGAAAACATATAAGAGCTTCTGTACAGTATATAAGATCAGCAAATCTTTTTGTAACTAAAATTTGATGTATGTTTGTTCAAACAGCTCCTCATTTATCAACAGTTTGCTTCTACGGATTCATCTGAGTTTGTGGATTTACTTATGTTAAGGTTCAACGACGGATTGAAGATATCCATATGAAAAATGTCTTGAAACCTCTGTCTACTCTACGGTGATAATAAACAGCCTTTAAGTGTTGACAATAAGAAAGCAAATCTTCATCTTGTGTAGTGGAAAGACAAAAAACTGGTTACCAATTTATAAACTGCTTGTATATTTATTTTAACTTTCATAACAATGAAAATGTGTCAAAATATTTTTTTTGTATTAATCCTTTCGTAAACCCAAAAGTTAACTACGCAACCCTAAATTAGTTTTTATTTACCACATAACTCCACAGGGGTAACACGGACCGCTTGGGATCCATAGGAACAATTAATCTATGGAAATAATTAATTTAGGCAAACAAAATAATATTAACCCAAATTTAAATTCTAACTGTATAACTTTTTAAACTTTCATTGCTCTATTACCAGCGCCTATATAATATAGTAACATCTTATCTAAAAGTATACTATCTTAAGACGTTGGCGGACACTTGAGTCTATAGCCGTCAAAGCTAAGTTCACTATGTGACATGACGGCAATAGCCGTTCAAAACGAAACGGTTGTAAAAAATGTTATAAACAGGGAATAAGGAAGGAAACATCCTATTGCTGCAAGAATTGCATGTCAAAATCTGCACTGTGTTCTGCACCATGCTTTGAAACATGGCATACCGAAAATAATGTGTAAGTTATAAAATTATAATAAATATTTTTGTCATTTATTTATTTTTGTTTGATTATACACTAACATTTCGTGTAAAACTCCCAAAAATACTTTGTTGGACACAAAAAACTGCTTATTTGAGTCATTAAACCTGTCAATTACGTTTTTAATTTTCCGCCATCGTCCCATTACTTAGTGTCTAGAGTCCGCTGGAGCCATGACGGTTACAGCCGCAACCTAATTAAAAGTGATGAATTAATCAAAATTAATTTTATTTAAGCAGAAAGAGTAAAACTATACTTTTAATATTCTAAAAATTACAAAAACATATAGTGTTAATTTTTGAACTTCACTTGTTCCTACTGTCGGTCAATGTATTAAAAGTATATATATATGCTGCTTGAGATTGATCTTTATTAATCGAATTTCTTGTGGGTGATTACAATGCTTGTTTTCTATGCATACCTCTTATATGGCATAAACAAAATAATAAATTACAATTAGAGGTATGGAAATCACTATTTGAATTATATTTACATTTGCTCAATATTTTCCTTTTTGCAAATACATTACAGTAAAAAAAAAGACATTATAACTTATTTCTTCGATTTCCAAATTATAATGTAAATGTTTTTTTAACTTTTATTAAAAAGAAATTTTGTGAGTATAGTGAGTAGCAACTTAAATTTTTGTGAGTTTGGACGTAGTTGAAGCATATGCCATCATTATTGCCTGCATGAAATATTCGTGCTTTCAGAAGCACTGATTTTCAAAGATCTTTCGTCTATCCTTCTTGTTAATCAAAGCGATTAGTAATTAGAAATATTTACAACATGCCACTTTGTCATGAAATTCGCAGGTCTGCGATGAGGGGGGGGGTAATATCCAAACCGTACTTTTACTTCAGAACTCTCTTACTTGAGGTATAATATCATTTAAAAAATTTTGTACTCAAAGTTAGCCTCTAATCGACAGAAGACTGTTGGTTAATTTAAACAGAATCGTTCTGAAAATTTGGAAAATTACGTTGGTAAAATATGCTTGATTAAATGGGACTACATGAATACTTTCACTATTCCTTTATTAATGTAAGATCTTCACTAAAATAGATTAATTGTAAAATGCTGGATTGGATCATCATTGACAGCACAGATAAACTGTTGATTATTTTTTTTTTTAATTTTATGAGCAAATTGATTAACGAAATTTAAAAAAGTCACGTATTACCCAAAAGATAATCAATTATGTGTTGCGGTTTTGAGTCTTAAAAAATTTAAATTTCTGTTGCTTTTAAATTTTTGTATTCTGATAATGTATATTTCGAAAGTTAAAAAAGAGAGAAATATCCTGGCTTCTTGGATGAAATACCGGATCCCCCCTCCTTCCGTGATTGCGCCAATGTATACCAGCACTTTTGTTTGAACAGTAATAATGCGGACGTGATTAAAGATGCTATATTGGAACACTTGCCTAAAGTTTTCCGACGAGGCTAAACTTTTTTTTCTTTTTCTGTCTGCTCCTTGTAACACGTGCTACACTCTTTTCGGCCCTCTACCTGATGTTTTCTGTCGCAAGCAATGTTATAAAAAATAACCTTCAGTTGTTGGTAATAAAATCAATGTTAAAATAGCGCACCGTTCACCTCGCGATTTCCCATCTTCTCCAATCGGTGGTTACATGTCAGAACGAGGTCAACGGGTTGAGATGTTTTCAGTTCTTCTGACTTTCCGAAGGGAAGAATGTGGAGGTTATAATCTCCCCACAAAGACTGCTGTAACCATAGATTATGTATATTAGAATTGGTACCTAACTTTGAGATATGAGTCGAAGAAGTAATAATTCATCCCATGAAATATTTCTTGATAAAACCCTGAATGTAAGTGACAAACGCAAAATTTGCAAAAAAAGAGTAAAAGTTTGGGTTCCACAGAAGATTTTTAAAGTTCTTCATATACATATTTTTTAATGAGTCCTAAATAGGTGTGTTAATTTAAATATAAAATTTACGTTTCTTTTATCTTTTTCCGTAATTATTTTCAAATTTTTCTATTTTTTCTTATACTCTATGTCAGGGGAGGCCAAGCTCCTTGATGGTCCGAGCCATTTTTCAAAATTTGAATGTTTTCGCAAGATACAATTAAATACGTATTTAAAAAGTATGCAAAAAAGGTATTAAATTTTTTTAATAGAAATTATATTTATTGAATGTCATTTGGAAGTACCTTTAATTTTTCAAGGAAATTTTTGAATTGTCGATGACTTTTTTCCTTGGGTCCGAATGTAATTTACAATGTGTTATATTGTTTTCATAACATTAGGATATTGTAACGAGATGTCCTCGGTGAATTATGCAGTGAATGGGAATGAATTGTATAATTTGAGAATCATCTCTCAAAAAACCAATAACACCAATATTTTTACCCAGCATTGCCTCAACTCCATCAGTTGTAATAATTTTTTAAAATATAATAACACAAAAATGAAAAAGGAACTCGGGAACATTTATCAAAAGCCACAAATAATCCTTCAAAAAGTCGTATGTTGGACACCCCTGCTCTATGTATTGTCTCATGGTTCCACATATGTGTCTTCATGGAAAAGGCCACATTTAAGTTTGGATATTCTCCTTTAGAAAATCCTGTACAAAATCTCTCACTGCTGAAAAACATTTGATTCGCCTTTTATTCTCAGAAATGTGACTAAATAAAAAATATTTAAAATGACTTTGAAAAACAAAAGCAATTTTCCTCGTTCTAAGAACGTTGTCCTGAGCGACAAAAATAATCATTTTTTATAGACAAAACGCTGACAATTAGCAATGGTGGAAAAAGACTGTAACTGTGTTTCCGTCGTCAATTACGTAAATGTCGGAATCGTCTGCAAAAAGAGCGCAAATAACGCAACCAGAGACGTTATGAGTGCAGAGATGAAGAAAAAAAATATTAAAGAAAAAACGAAATAAATAAAAGAAAAACGCAAGTCCAATCCACTCCGTCATCTCGAGTGGAATTAAAATAAAATAAAAAAGCGAAACGACAGAAACAGAAAAACTGGCGATTATTTAAAAAGAAAAGAAAAAGAAAAGTAAGCTGGAAGAAGTAAAACAGAAACTTTTCCTCGGCCATCTCCCCTCCCTCGAAAAGCTAATCGGCCCGAAAACCGGTCCCGTTGACTGTTGGCGATCGCCAAGTTGCCACAGCAAGTCCCGGCAACCTCAGCGAGCGGTTCCATCAACAAGTGCCTGCCAGACAAGTGCAACAAGTCGTTGGCAACTTCCCCTTTCTGGAGAGCCCTTCGGAATTCGAGATGGATGGTGGTGGAGTGCGATCTTAGTAGTGGTTGGTGCGTGTTGGCGCGATGTGAAGTTAGCTCGGAATCGTTTTGGATATTTCCGTATTGTTCCATAGACTGGTGCGCGTCCCGGATTGTATATGGCCAGGGGCCCGCGGACGCTGGTCATTCCTGCCCTGCTCCTGCTGATCATTGCCGCCCGCCCGGCTAGAGGTAAGGCTCTTAAAAAGAATAATAATAATAAAAAAAACACCCTTCGCCTCTCCTCATTTGAAATCTGGGACCGCGACTGGAACACGTGAACTATCCGATTTCAGGGTGAGGGGATGGAGAGGAGGTGGAAAAAAATACATAAAATAAATAAACAAGTAACGTAGTTTATGAAATTTATTCTCCCAGTGTGGAAATAAGATGTTAAATACAATCGGTGAAACGGAATCATATTTTTCTACATTACAGATGAGGTTATTGGGTGTAGAGGAGTTTGTACTGAGATTTGTTGACATTCATCATATTAAGTGGTCATATACCATGGGGTCACAAAATAGATCAATTCCGACACGGACATGACTCTGAAACATTTTAAGAAACAAACAATAAGTGATCTTGTTTTCGGAACAAACAATAAGTGATCTTGTTTTCGGATTACATATGAAAGATCAGTGAGGGTATTTTTTAAAGAATATCTGCAATGATATGATTATAAAATTGATGACTAAGTTTTCAGAAAAGTTTTCAGTTTTAATTTCTGATTAAAATATTATGAATTGAAGTTAACACGGTTAGAGGGCTTAAGAGTATTACCGTTATGCACTTTTAAAAATGGGTTTGGAGTTTTATAATTAAAAGCATATGTTACTAATTTATTTACTAAGTTATGAAACAAATAAAATTAGTGCACAAAAACTTTTATATTTACATTTGGAAGGGAAGTGGATATTGTTTACATTGTCTCAATATCCCTTCCCTTCCCTTGAGTTCGTGTAAAATACTGTATGAAGTATAGGCTTTAAAAACCCTTTACTTTAGTACTAAATGTAGACTTAAAACAGAGAGAGTTTTATATCATATGAAGTTGAACTTACGTATCGATTTTTCAAGACCATTAATGTTGTTAAATACATATATTTATTCTGTTGTTTTCATAGTCTTGGAAAAATTGTTTCTTATATGCTATAATGTGTTTCAAGGTTTTAGCTGATGGCGATATACTAAAAAGTACAAAAATCTTTAGGAGGCACACATTAAATCATTGACATCCATGGGTACTACCAATTGAAATAATATTTTAACCATAAATTAATCAAAATGTGATATTGAATATATGAATACGTTTGTAGGAAATACAAAGATCCGATTTCAAACACCTATAGGATTTATTAAAGATTAAAATCATTAATTGGGGTGCGCCCTACAAACTGAGGCACACAGCACTTCTTGTGTAATCCTTAATTTTTTTTTTAACTGTTACAGAAATCTGCTTACCAAATTAAGTTACAGACATTATAGTTACAGCATTTTTCGTTTTAGCATCTTTTTCTATGGGCTATTTTCCATTTTTCTTATATCAAAAATTTTAAATATTTTTCTTCAATCCGGATGCCTCTTTGTTGACGAAACTATTAGCATATTCGGAAGGGCTTCAAGAAGTTTGTTCTTCTCTAACTTTGTACTGGTTATCATCTTAAATATGAAATATTCTGTGATTGGTCCAGAATATCTTCGGGATTTATTTAGGTAAGGACTGTTCTTAATTACTGTAAATCTTTTAATTACTGAGATGACCTATTAACGAAGGTAACTTAACTTGTTCTACCCTGTTGTGGTTTACTTAGATAGATCACCCCCCTCCCTCAAGATCATGCGGTAGATAATCAAAAGATTTGTCAAAACAATACATTTTGAGCCTTCCTCACTGGTAATTATGAATTAACCAGTTTGCTCTCGCTGCACAGCTACTACATTGTTTTCCATAAGGTAATCATATTTCAGAGATAAAAATAAACGTGATGAGGATGCAAAATAAAAGCATCGACACTCTCTCTCCCAAAGCAGTAAATAAATAATAATAGTAATTTTTTAATTATTTTCAAAAAACTGTTTCTTTAAAATAAAGTGGTCTCATTATCAATTGAGAATCGGAATTGGGTTTATGATCGCTTTCGAAGAAACGAAGCGTGTTCAATCTATTTTATTAAAAGTTGAATTAGTGGAAAAACGGTGAAATTAAAGGTGTTAAAATCTGAGACACTAATACAGGATGCCGTTTAAAACCGGGACATTTAAGGAAAGTGTCGGTATGCTTGAACATATTTTTTAAAACGGCAATTTTCCTAGGATAATCTGATAATTTCTGTCCTTAGTTTTTTCCATGATGCCACAAACATTTTGGAATGTTACGAACTGGAAAACATGTTACGGTCCTTAGGGGAAAAAGGAATAATCTATATTATTGTGGCTTAGAAATAGATAACTATACTTATATTTTCATAAATTATTTGTTATTACATATATAAAACTAGAAAACATTTGGCTTAGCATTTTTTTGTACATAATACCCTCCTCCAAAATATCATTAAGGTTTCGTTTGGAGTGCTAAAGTCTACTTTTTTGCGACACGAAGGCTAGTAAGACTGGAACCTACTGTTTAAAGACTATTCCGAACAGCTCCGAACATCCATGTTATAGTAGCTTTGGTTTGGTTTGGTTTTGGAGCACTACGGTCTACTTTTTGTAACACGAGGGCTAATGAGACCGGGACGTACTGCTTTAAGCCGATACCGAACGGCTACGAACACTCATACCATAGTGGGATTCAAAGGCCAGCACCCTAACCATTCGGCCATTGTTCGGCCATGTTATAGTAGCATTTGAATCCACGAACTTCGGTACAGAAGATCAGCGCTCGACCATCGTTCTACTAAAATGTCGTTAAGAGTGAAAGTAGTAAAATCAACATTTATAGCAATTTTAAAACACTGAACAATTTAATGTTGGTAATGATTTTTTTTTTTTTTTTACTCCCCAAGAAACAATATATGAGATGCTGAATTGTGTGATGGGGGTGCAAAGATGTTGAGATAAAAACCAACAATTAAAGTTACAGAATTAATACAGAACTTATTCAGAACTTTGACAATATGTTAATTTGGCATGTTTAGTTGCTTCATAGCTAAATAAATGATAGATATCGAACTGTTTATTATGCCATTACTATGTCATTTAACCTCGATTTATGTCTCGTATCCGTAAGGGATAATTTAAAATTTTTTTAAATGTCCTTGACCTCTAAAAGAAAATAGTAAATAGAGAAATGGGTGGCCCGTTTTAAAGCTGAAAATTATATTTTTTAACAACTTGATTACTTACAAATTTTTATCATTTTGAGCATCTGGGTTATTTAAAATACCCTTAGGAGTTTACATTAAAGTATTGAATAAATAGGTTACGGAAGCGTGGATATAAATGATAATGTATTATGCATTAAACAATTTTGTACTTCTTAACCTAAGTAAATCGAATCTCCTGTTAGAAAGAATTTTAATGATCATTTCGTGTATATGAATTATATGGTATTGTACGGCCAATTATAGAAAAGAAATTCAGATTAGATTCCTCGAATATAAAACATAAGAAATGTTTTATTTTTGTTGGGCCGGAAACGCTCAATCTCTGACTCATTTAGATTTATTGATTTTCAAGATAACGATTTCTGTCAACTGCATCAACAAGTTCCAGTGAAATATCGCGAAACGTGCATTTTCGCCGTCGCGACAAGGCACAAACGATCGACTTAAATGGGCAAATTGGAATGTCTGGCTGGATGAACTGGTATAAATTGTTTCCACAGCAGTATCTTAGAAGCGAGGAAAATTATTGCCCCGTTTCGTACGGAAACTTACTGTAACTGAACTTTTGTCAACAGCAAAATTTACCCAATTGAAAACTGTTAAGGTCTTAGCACACGTCAACACGTATTCGTTGATAAAGCAACGGATTCAGTTTACAACTCTTTTTCGCGATTAAATAAAATAAAATCGTCTAAGGTTGTTACAATCGCAAAAGAAAAAAACGTCTGCAATTGCCGCCTCATAATGTTTACTCTAATGCTAGTTCTTGCATGATATTTTCATAGCAACTTAATTTATTCCTTTTTTTGTAACCACTTCTCGACCAAAAGCTTCTCTTCAGTACATGCAATAAGCGCATACATACATGTTGGCGTGTGATAAGGCCTTCAGAATATTTCTAGACGTTTCTTTACTGTTTTATGAACCCTGAGTGTAATATCTACCTTGTTTTGTAAATACATAAGATTTTTGGTGGAGAAAATTTCCTAACTTTACTTCTCGTTATTTAATAAACTAAATAAATTTAACTACTTGTTTAATTTTGTACGTAGAATTTTATAGACGACTGAAAAGTTTCCACGCCGCTCTGTCGGCATAGTAGTTAAATCTGCTGTGTTGGAGCTTTTGGGTTCAAATCCCACTTAAGGCTTGAGTGTCTTGTCCTTTCATAGAGAGCAAAGTTGATCTACCTATATGGTGCTCTGACAATAAAATGGTACCTACGGCTTTGTAAAAAGGTGAAAGTTAAGAATTAAAACGAGTGCCTCAGCATTGATTTGCAAAAAGGAGAAAAAAAATCAACATTAGTCTTGCTGTGACATGTTGACAATTTGTTTTAAACTATCTCATCTAACAAGCCTATGAGTATCTGAAGACAAGCTGAACTCCTCTAAAATCAACTCTTAACATAAATAAATAATTCAGCTTAAGTAGAGAAAAGAAATAGAGTAAAAACATTATAAGGTGAACACGTCTATTTAAGAGAAATAATTCCTAACCGTAGTCCCAGTTTTCATATTGTCTATATATTAACCTCTAAATAAGGGATATTCCGAATAATGAACAATAATTTTAGCTGATAAACGTAAATAATGGGTTATTTAATTAATGGGAAATTTTCGATGTAAAAGTTTCAAGGAAAGATACAAAATGGCATTGTACACAAAATACTGTATAAATTTTATATAGAAAAGCAAGACGCAGAAGGATTTAAATTATTGAATAATTTTCAACTTCACTGTAACGCACACAAAACAAGTAATATAAGATGTAAAGCGGAAATAAACATTTTCGAATTTTTTTTATACCAAAAACAATCTGTGTAAAGTAATGTTATGAAATACACTAATCAAATTTTCAGCATAAGTTTTAATTGAAACAAACTTTAATTATTAATAATTTATCCTGAATATCCTTTATATATATATATATATATATATATATATATATATATATATATATATATATATATATATATATATATATATATATATATATATACATTGTGATTGTTCCGCGGGCGAGGTTTGTACCCAAGCAAAAACGTTTTTAAGACCAATTTGAAGCCCCAATTCTTCTGCGTTATTTGCAAAACAGTATCCACGTAGTGTCTTTCCTCACCCGGGACATCCACACATGTGAAACCCTTTTTTTGTGGCAGATGGTTTCTGCTTTTAATAGGTGTTATATCCAGTTTCCCAGTTTTAAGATTTTTTTTTGTGTTATCCTTAACTGAGATCAATTATTTCATTGGCAAATTTCGTTAATTCGGCCTTAATCAATCCTGTTTCTAATATTTAAAATCATTTATGATGCAATTGAGTAATTAGTCAACAGATGTAGTATGAACTTGTTAGTTACTTTACTTTATGTTTAATTTTTAGTATAGATTTTTTTATTCTGTTTTTAATTATCCCAATTTCTATGAACATATACATTACATACACACACACGTATAGATATGTATGTATGTATACATACATACACACGCATAAACTAGGAAATTCAATATTTTCTAAAACACATTGTTTCTAAATTTCCAAATAAGGGACACTTCTCCATACTGGAAAATTTGATGTCCCCGAAATATCCTCTATTCAGAGGTTTCATGGTATAACTATTTGTAAAGAAATAGTACTTAAAATTACAGTATTATTAAATTGGGGTAAAAAAACTAACTTATTTTACTAATCATTTTCTCTAATAGTGAAAACTGTCTTTGAAACTGTCTCAGGCATTATTTCATAATGAACTGCATCTATTATAAGAGTTTAGATGAATTTGAGCGCCCACATAGCAATGTTTAAAGTCATTTATGGTTCATTTCATGCAAAAAAATCTTTGGAAACTAATTTCTGGTTCTTAATGTTGAAGCTCAACAGTAGGTAAATCATGAGGGTTATTAATATATTCTTAGCATATTTTAAAAAATAAACATTTTGATTCATTTATTCATAGGCATTTTTTCTTATTCTTTTTGAATTTACCATTCATTCTTCAGCCTTTGTGCTATAAAGTTAAGCTATTATATTCAAAGTCTTAATTAAGATTTTAAAGAAAAATTTAAGGTATGTTAATGAAAGAAAAATTAATATTTTTAACTAACTTACAATTTGTGGTTACTAAGAGCTGTATTATTTTTATTCCGAAGCTTTTGATATCAATAATTATAATTTATTTTTCCATCTAAATATTATTGAATGAAAAGCGCTCTTTTATATGTGTACTTAAATTTATCTTCTGTCTCTGCAAAATAACCAAGTCAAAGCAAAAATTCTACCATTAGCAACAGGCAAAAAATTTGAAAAAAAAAATATCTCTTAGATTATTGTAAGTATAATTCTTATGGAAAACGAAGAATTTTCTTTTCATATTTCGAACCTCATTGGTGTTCAGGTTTCCCCCCTCACCTCCATTTCTCGGAGAAAAAAAAATCTTGTTGAATCCGTCTTAGGAATGCTTTTACCCAATGTTCCCTCAAAAGAAGAATTGCAAAAAGATGTGATCTTTCGATTTCCTTTCTTTAGAATTTTGTGTTTGAATAGAAGAAAGTTTGCATGATCTTCTTAAAAGTCTGATAAAAACCCTGGGCTTAATTTAGGTCATGGAATTTGCGGCATGTGCCCCTATGAATAGACATGAGTCGTGCGGTACCAATATTTTCTGTCGGAGCCTCAGATGTATATATGGTTAGGAGAGACGAACTTATTCCTTGACGAGAAGAAAATGGAGAGACTTTTCAATTCTGTATTAACCTGGACATTACTTTGCGTCTTACCCGTAATCAATTTGTTAATTGTAACATTTAAAATACCCATTAAAATTCATAGTTCGAAAGTTGGTTATAGAGAGGTTACTGGAACTGAATCAACTTAAGATATATTGTACTAAACACAATACTTTGATTAATGGAGAAAAAATGATAGATTTTGTTATGAAGTTTTATAAAATGTAATAATAAATTTTCCTGAAAGTATGACTTGTGAATAAATGAATTATTTTATATATTTGCTGACTAAATGTCTACAGAGATATTACATAATCATTTTTTCTTTCTTTGCTAAAAATATTTTCCCTAAATGCTTAATTTTCACAAAGGATCCTGATGCAGAATGACGGCGAGATGGGTGGAGGTACTGGGGTTCAGGGGTTTGAATCCTACTGCAGGCATGGATTTTCGTTGCCGTTCGGAATCGACTTTAAGCAGTAGGTCTCGGTCTCATTAGCTCTCGAGTAGCAAAAGAGTGTAGACTGTACCAGTTCAGTTCAACCACAATCAAAACAACTTAAGACCAATAACTTTGCAAAGAAGCTTGAAAGGAAGCTGCGAAATAATAAAGCTGTAAAATTAAACATTACAACGGTAAAACCAAGCACAAACCAAAAAGTAGTGCCTTTTTTTACAAAATTTATGATGGTTGTAAACAATATTTAAAAACAAATTCTTTCAGGCATCGGGATTGTTAAAAAAGAATAACTATATAGAACAGCAATATACTGACAGAGGGAAGGGAGAATATAAAACATTATTTTGTTATCTTAAAACAGTAAACCGTCCAAGCCATTACCACCATCTGGAGGGGGTATGGTTTATCGTGGTCGATGGTGGCAGACGATAAAGCCTTGGCGATGGCTTCCGAGGCGGTTTTTCTCCAAAGATCAAAGGCAGCCAGATTCGCAACTAAAGTGAGCAGTAGACCCTATAGACAAATCCACTTGTTTGGCTCATTTAGTGGCCCAGGGTGTGGATGCAACTCGTGAACCATCGTTTAAGGTCACCACCAGGAAGTGGTGAACAATTGGCCATAATGTGGAGGATACATAAAAGATCCTCAGGCGTTTCCCTAATACTAAATTTCTTATTTTGCGTCTTTCGTAGATTGAATATAAATGCCAATTCAGATCAGTCTTAATAAACACAATATAATCATTGTATAGGTAAAATTCAGTTAAATTTAACTATGGCTTGCCCCAGGGTACTATTAATGAAGTGCATACATACATTTTTTCTTTACATAACTATAACAAAACTACAAAAATCTGGAAACTTCGGATTTTTATGCAACATATGTCAAAAAAGACAGGATAATTGTAATAAATTATCCGTGATCTATTCTTAAAAAATGTACGTAGAATGTTGAGAAATCTGTAAAAAAATGTTTGAGCAAATTTAGAATTCCTCTTGAAAAAGGATTTTTTTAATGAAGATTATATATTTTTAAATATATTACATCATTTATTATGTATATGGCTGTTTTAGGAAATTCTAGTTGCTTTTAAAATAAGTAGAAATATGCATAATAGAAGCTCTAAATCGAAAGCAAAATTTCTACATATTTGAAAGAATTGACAGTCCAAATGATGATGAATGACATCTGTAGATTTTCGTGACGAATTGAAACAATTAACTGCATTAGTGATCACATATAGACAAACAGCAAACTTTCCCAAATTTTGAGAAACGACGTATTAGAATAGTTTACGGATGCACGCAGAAAAAATATTAAAAAAAAAACTTAGGACCTGGGGCAATTGTGGAGCCATTTTCGAAATTAAGCTATTACTTGTCTGAAGTATTGTTGACCTACAATGATAAAGAATGCCTCCACGGAATTTTTCCATCCTGAAAGATTATAATCGAGAATAATGGAACCAAAGCAGATAATAAAGTAATATGGTAAAACGATTTAAATATATACAACGATATAGACATAAAATTACTTCATAGGAAGGTAAAAACAATAGTAATAATAATAGTTTGTAAGCAAACCAGAAAAGAGAGTGTGCTGTAGCTATTTTTATTTTTTAGTTATTATTTCAGCTTTGAAATTTAAGTTTAGTCAGTTGCTAACACCTCTTCAAGCACACATACACACATAAAAAGGAAAGATGAAAATAAAACATCCTGCATGTTCCTTAATTTCAAATGTAAACAAAAAAAAAATAGTGTGAAACTTACTTTTGGGTACAAAGTAAAGGCTTTGTAGCCTAACGATGGCCGATTGGTTAGGGTGCTGACCTTCGGTACCGGAGTTCGTGGGTTCGAATCCTACAGTGGCATGGATGTTCGTAGCTGTTCGGAATCGGCTTTAAGCTGTAGGTCCCGGTCTCATTAGCCCTCATGTTGCGAAAAGTAGACCGTACCACTTCAAACCAAAGGCTTTGTATTTTTGTACTTTAAGAGACTGGGAAATTAAAAATAAGCCAAACTGTGCTTAATAAATTTTATGTTTAGGAAATTAAAAAAAAAAATTATTGCTGAATAAGTTGCTCTACATTTTTACCTCTATAATATGTGGTAAACCGACTTTCGTGGTTTCCTCAATATACGAAACCCGCGTAAAGAATAATAGTTTTACCTTGCAGATCTCAGCGAGGTAAGGGTCTTGTGTTCATTCCGTTTTTGTATTTTAAGAGAAGGCAATTGTAGAGAAAGATTTCTTTTACTATGCATTTACTGTGAATCAGTTGATACTTATTGTAGGCTTATTGTAACTTCATAACTTATATCTACTGTGTAGCATGTTAAGTTACAGAAAGTTTTTCTATGGAGTTTTTTCAACTGTACTAAAGTAACCATGAATTTACAGGGCCGTAATTAGGGTGTAGCAAAGTTGGCATTTGCCACGGACGAGTCAGTCATAGGGGCGCCGTACTGTGATGAAATTGGGATCCGAAAGAGGACGATTCGATCCGAGTAGAAATAAGAAAAAGTTGAAAAATAAATTTTTTATCATAAAATCCAAAGTGTTTAGAAATTATTTTTTATGATTTTTTTAAATGCTTCTAGAGAATAAACTTGTTATAGATTCTTATTAAATATTTATAAAAGACTCCTAAAATGCTTTAACCCTTTCAGACCTGATTTTTTTTATTTTCGCTAATCGATCTGAAAAAAATGCCTGCAACTAGGCTATTGTAAATAGATCTAAGGAAAAATAAATAAATAAATCCTGATTACAAGCTTTTCAAGAAAATAGCTTTTTCTTTTTGTGTACAAGTGTACACATCCGTCCAACGTAATGAAAATATTATATGTGAAATTTTTATATTATATGTGTACAATTGTGTACACCAGGTCTGAAAGGGTTAATATAAATTCAGGTATTCGTTTTAAATTTTGAATTTATTAAAGTTATTAAAATTAAGTTCTTCAATATTTTATGGAAATTTAAAAAATGATACGGCCTGATGTTTAAAAGATATGTGGAAAATAATACATTTAATTTTCTATCATTTTAGCTTCTTCAAATCTATTCTCATAATACTTTTATGGTTAAGTTTTAAGTTTAGCCAGCTAAACTTTTACTAAGCTACTTCATACTGATCTGAGTAGGAAAAGTATTTTACCCTTGCTCAGAATAAAACTGTTATATTATCCTGATTGAGATAAATTAATCTCCTATACAGATAGGTGGGACAAAAAAACAAAAAAACAAAAACATAAACATAAACTCATAAAATTTTTTTAAATATTTTTATTGTTAAATTTGTTAAAATGTACATCTGTGAAATTATCTTCTATTAGTCTATTATCTATACTAGTTTCTCAAATAAACTATTCCGTTTATTAGCAAATTAATACCCCCAGAGTGTTCAAAAATTATTTTAAGTATTAATAAGGTACATTTAGATGAAAAAATTACAAATTAATATACTAGAAATTGTTTAAAATCTAACAAAATATTTTGTGAGTTCATTCTGAATACAAAATATTGAAAAAAAATATGGTTATATATTTTCTCACTATATTTCGCGGCAGGGGCGCCGATGAGCTTTTTTTTTTTTCACGGGCGCCAAAAGACCTATTTATGGCCCTGTAATTTTATACAGTTTTTTTTTAAACTGAAAAATGGATATTTCGAGAAGTTTAAGAGTAGGAAAACCTCCTTTTTATTTTGTTGTTAAAGAAATGTTTCATATTCACGTTCTTTGCATTTTTTCCTACAATCAATAACCTGAATAACAAAAAGTAGTGATAGCATTCCAAACCGAAATCAAACTATCAGTAATAGCTTTTGTATTAAAAGAATCTGGGCTACTCTCAGATAGAATTTGTTTTCCTACTAGTTTTGCGTATGCATGTTAAATTTCATTTCTTTATAAGCCAGTTGAACCCTTGTAGCTTTAATTATTCGGATCAAACAACTACGTTATAAACAATCTCTCTTCTTATCCATTGATGTATTGGGTTGAAGCTCTAGTTCGGGGGGAAAGCAATCCTTTTTGGCACGATAATGGCACAAAGAAGTATCGCATGAAGATTGTGGGAAAATAGTCTTAAAAGTGTAGAGCTTTTACGAAAGCGAGATAGAGGAACGAGAACAGTTGAAAAACGGGAAGAACTGCGTCGAGGAGTAAGCGACCTTGGTCTTTATATCTACGCAAGATGTAGTCACATATGAAAGAATTCAAAACAGCGTGTGAATTTCCAGCCCAGGGTGTGAGTCGTGCAAAATACGAATCGTTATGGAGTAATTGTTTAGAGCAAGGTTTTAGTTCAGGCACGAATGGTGTAGTGCAAAGTTTCATGAGCGAAGTCACTGTCTATTGCAGCTTCTTTTATGTGTTATTTCAGACAAACTCGGATGCCAATATCTTTTATTTCCCGTTATGTGAAATAAAGTTTTTTATATATAAACCTCCTAATTTTAAATGAAGACTTCTGACAATTTCGAAATTTTATAGGTGAAAAAAATTGAGCTCTAAACAACATTCAAATTAGGATATTAGATACCTCTATCTTTTTCACAGGAAAAAAAAAACTAATGATAAGTAAAAAAAAAAACTAAATTACTGAAAATATCTACATTTATAGAATTGGAAACAAACACAATAAAAGTCATTTTAGGCTAATAAAGCAGAAGTCCTCTTTTAAAATCAAGTGGTTAATATGGGTAAAAATATAATTATATTAAAGATGTGAAAAGACAACAAATGAAGAGATAAACTAAACTTTCCCTGATTTACAAGATTATTTATCAACATTTTGTCTTACCTATACCAGTTCATAGTCATAGTCATGAATTTTATCACTGCTATAACCATATTTTATTACTATAATTTTATAACCATAACTTTTTATCTCTGTTTTAACGCTACCATGATAAATATCTCTCAAAGAGAAGAAATAAAACTCACATTTATTGGAAAATTTATAAAAAAAATCAATACGGTCTGATGTTTAAAAGATATGTGGAAAATAATACATTTAATTTTCTATCATTTTAGCTCCTTCAAATCTATTCTCATAATAATTTTATGCTGAAGTTTTAAATTTAGCCAGCTAAACTTTTATTAAAATAGTTCGTACTGATCTGAGTAGAAAAAGTATTTTACCCTTGATCAGAATAAAACTGTTATATTTTTCTGATTGAGACAAATTAATCTCCTAAACAGATAGTTGGGACAAAAAAAAAATAAATAAATAAATAAAAATAAATAAAAACATAAACTCATAGAATTTTTTTTAATAATTTTATTGTTAAATTTGTTAAAATGTAACATTTAACATCTATGAAATTATCTTCTATTAGTTTATTATCTGTACTAGTTTCTACAAATTTAAGTATATATTCTATAATATCGAAATTAATCAGTAAAATCTAATTAATTCTATAAAATAACTATCTGTACAGTTATTGAACTAATGCAGTTAAATGTTTCAGTCCCGTACTATCTTTAACCCTTTATCTACTGCATTATAAATATCTACTGAAAATTTCTTCATAAATATATTTTTTAGCTGCCATATTGATAATTAAAGAATGTACAAGAAAAAAAATCTCCCCGGTGCGAAATTTAATTTATTAGAACTAATTAATCAAAGTGGTACCTAAAAGTACCATCAGTTGATAAAGGATTAAAGTGATTGGTACTTCTAAGTACCGTCAGTAGATAAAGGGTTAAAGCCTTTCTTACCCTTATGCCCTTATCTGAACTCTGGTTACATTAGACTGCATGATAACCTGTCTTGTGACATTCTCCAGGAATAACAGTTCGAATTTTCTAGAGGAGAATTAAGAAAGTGTCCAAATTTAACTTAAACCTGTTCTAGAGAGATCTTACTCTTATCTGAAACAAACCAACGATAGCAAGTAATTTGTATTTCTTAACATATGCTTTCCTAACCAAACATTCGAATTGCAACTTCTTTGTTTTAAATATATGTAGCATCTTAGATGACGAATACATTTTCATTGTAAACAACAAGTGTAAACTTTCTTCTATTATTTAACAGAGCTTGATCTTTATAAAAAAGATTTCGTATTTATGTTTCTCGTTAGCACTTTGAGATAAAGTTATGTCACATTCTACATATTCGACTGCTGACGTTTTATTTTGATTGAAATGTAAAATGAAAGATTTTATTTAAAAATGCACCATACATTACCTGAAATGAGTCAAGGTTTTTGCATTTCAAAGAAAGGTAGTTTTAATTTATCGAATTTTGAAAAAGATAAAGCGTCTAGCTGAAATTAAAGATGAAAAAAAAAATTACGTAAAGTCACATTCTAAGATTATTTGGATGCGGATAAATATGAATATAGTCAAGTGTCTGATTCTAAAAGAAAATCTACCGGTGAAAGAAAACACGTTGCATTGGAACTAAGAATGTACTTTGGCACTGTAAGTAAATAAATATTGATGTTTAAACTTAAAGTTCATGAGTTTGTCAACCAAAGCCTGGCCAGTCTTAAAGGCTCTGCAGGTAGCATTGGAAGTGCATCATATGCGGGTAGTTTAGTGCTTGTGTTAGACCACAGCGCTCCCAGCCAACTAACCATATATCGGCGCGCTGCACTGTATGTGTGTATATACAGACACATATGCATATATATGTACGTAACAGGACGAAAATTAATCCACCGGTCACATCAAATTAACCTCCTTTTGTATTTACTTGCCCGGGCTTGCTGGGCAAAGAGAAGCCTAAGCAACTAAACTATTCAAGTAAGCAGTCGTGGCACATTGAAGAGAACAGTAATTCTGTAAAAGAACTTAAACTTTATTTTAGAAATGAAAACTATTATGAAAATTATTTGTTACTCTATCAAAAGCAGAAGATAGAATAATCAAAAAACACTTGGCTATTACAGAGTTGGGCCCCAAAGAGAGATGAATTCTTTCCAAGAGAGAGTAAGTCACGGACACTCCTTTTAATAAGATATTTTGTGGCTGGGAAAGTAGATTAGAAGAAATAAGAATGGGAGAAAGAGAATTTTAGAAAAATATTGTAATAATTTGTTATATTACACACACACACATCTATATATATATATACTAGCAAGTTTGCCCGTGCTTCGCTACGGTGAACTTAATATATTACTTTTAAACAAAGATTTATTTTTCGTGAATAACTCTCTAAATTCGTCACAGTTAAGTTCGAGTCATTGGCATGTTTATATATTTCTATTATAAGCGTATTATAACAATATTCAGTTTTTATAATCGAATTTGTCTTATATTAAATTTGCTCAAACTTTTTTTATTGTAAAATATAAGCTTAACCCTAAATTGCATTACTGTATTACTACTGTACGTTGATTAGCAAAGTTAACAGATCTTGCCATATTACGTGATAGAATAGGAAGCACAGGTTTTGACAGCAACAGTGCTAATTTTGTTGGTAGTAATAAATGTTTTCCAAAATTAAGGAAATTCATGACAAACCACATGGTTTTGTATGAAACAGAAACACACATTCATATCGACAACCATATGAATATGAAGATAACTATATAAAATGATAGGTTTTATTTGGCCATGAGAGTCACTGAAATTTGTACTTTTTGTACTTAGAATATTGTTGATATGCATTTCATTGTAACATAAAATTGAACCAAGAATTAAATTTAAAATTAGTTCTCATATAAAAATGCTATAATTTGCGTCACATAGAAATGAAAGTGAATCACTTTATATCTCAAATTTCAGTTCAAATCGAATAGATACTAAGCAGACGATTTTAAATAATATAAAATAAGAAATGAATAAATGAAATATTTAAATGAATGACGTCATAATGATAGAAAAATATCATTTTCGCCTATTTATTATGTGATGAATTGAACATTTTAATCTCCTGCTTTTAACCGTGGAAAACTGCGTTTAAAACAATTACTTGGGATGACGTCACATTGCTAGAAATATTGCTTCTTTCCCTTAGATATGATGAGATAAATTAAAAACTTAATCGTTTGCGTTTAACCGGGGAAAATAATGCTTGGAATAATGACATGAAATGCTCAAAAAAGGGGGAATGAATGAATTTCGAACGTTGAAAGTTTACAAAAACCTTCCCAGGGATATACCTAAACATTTCCCAAATTTTCACGGCGATTGGATGGATAGTTTTTGAGTCTATTGAGTACAAACAGACAGACAGACAGACAGACACACACAAATTCATTTTTATATATATATATATATATATATGTATATATATAAGATGAAAATTGAAAAAATTGTATTATTAAAGTTTTTAATCATAATTATTCCCAAATCAACAATAGAAAAGTTATAAATTTTAAAATATACATAGATATGAGTAATAATAATCAATAAATCATCAGTCGACTAATATTATATTTGTTATAATATATGTAGTATTTGTTTCAATTTTATTTTTCATGAATTCCTTCTCGGGACGCAAAAAAATGTTACTGGTGGGTCGTACTTTGATCACCTTTGTTTTCGAAGCATAATTCAGTAAAAAATATATGAAAATACTTAGCTGTTAATAAATAGAAACGTGGTAAAGTTTCAGGAAGTACCGACTTATTTAAATGACTTTAACAAATAAAAGTGTAACCTTATATGTGAAGAGCATTTAATCTAGTTGAGCGTTATATAGACAGTCTCCTGTCATACCTATTATGGCCTTATCACACGTCAGCATGCTCATGTTGGGTTATGATTTTTTTAACTGAGGAAGAATGTGCAGGTTTCCTCTGTTAAAGCGAAAAATTTTCAACCCTCTTATTTAAGCCTGATAAAATCCTTTAATCGATTAAAATCATACATAAGCTTCGTTTTACACACTTTCATTAAGTAACGACTTTAAAAGAAAAGCAGTAAGATTTTCTTAACACTTTTGTGAAAATTCAAATTTGTGTACAGGTTTTATTTGGTAAATATATATATCAGTTCTTCCTGTAAATAATTCGTACAACAATAGGATTGTTTTTACCCTCCACACACATACACACACAAAAAAAAAAAAAAAAAAAAAAAAAATGAGGATTACACCTCGTGATTCTGTATGCGTCTGTAAACTAATTATGAATAAAAGTCAAGGGTGAATCTAAACCATCATTTTACTTTGGAGTAATTGTTTTATTGCAAAACTTCCGTGATTAATTGGGTCTCCGTGACCTTATGATGCTTGTATCGGTCCGATCGTATTGTACGCGTACCCGAAACACACGTACAATACGACCTAAGCGATAATTATTTATTTAAATAGATGTTTCATTCATTGTGAAACCTAGAAATGGGCATCTACTAAGTATTTATAATTGAATTCATTGAGCACTACTTGCCACAGTTCAAGGAAGATAGTTGGTTAATTATCTGAAGAATATATTTTGTTTGTGTTCTGCATATAGGTAAAAGCGCGATTTAAATTAAACTGCACAGTGAAAAATAGAGTTTCTTTTGAAAGATTTCAAGGATATTAGCGAAATCTTTATCTATTTGATTTCCTTTTTCGGGTAATCCCGAAATTTCATCTATATTATACCTTTGGATAAAAATTTCTAACTCAAAGCTTTAACTAACAAAAAGTAACTTTTTAGGATTTCTTAAATCTTGTAATTGTAATCGCGTTAAATCTCCAAACTTAGTGTATCTGTCAGAAATTTTAAGTCGTACTCTATAAGATAAATTTATCTATTTCCTCTATTCAGAACATAAAAATTAATTTTTGAAAATTATCTAAACTGTGGACAGACCATTTTGTATTATTATTTCATTATAGTTTTCAATGAAGTAAAGAAATTTTAATCATTTTATTAATAGTAAACTATAGTATAGTAGTTGTATAGTAGCTATAGTATAGTAGTAGAATAGAAAACTGTTTTTAAATTGTAAATTTTTAAAATGCTTCATCTATATTTTGCTTTTAAATCAAATATCTGTTCTTCCTCAACTTACAGATACTTATAGACTCTCATAAATCCTAAAACCACTGTTGAGTGACTGTTAGGATGCAGAGACAGGTTATGTTTTAATTGTCTTACATTAATTTTTCGGGCATTTTCAATTTTTTTAAAGGGCATACAAGATAGATATCCCAAATTTCTTCGTTATTTATTATGGGAGGTTTGAATTAATAGCCATTAATGTGGATGTTGTGGCGACTTACACAGACATTTTTTATTGGAAATTATATAAAATTCAGTATCAACACCCATTATAACTTCACCTCTTTACTGTGATATTTCCATGGTTTCCGCGCACCTGGAAAGTCAGGGAAAGTCATGGAAAATCATGGATTTAGACAATGGATTAATTTTGTCATGGAAAGTCTTGATTTTTCAAGTAAAATTAGTAAAAGTCATGGAAAGTCATGGATCCGATAAACTACCGATTAAATACATTGAATTGTTTAATTCTGTTTTTCAACTCCTCTTCTTAGCCCACTCTCCTGTTTCTAATCATGGATCTTGTTGGTGCTTCAACCACATTTGGCGAAATTGGAGTACTTGCAGCTTGCGTGCGTGGCGTGCTTGCAGCGTGGCGTTTGAAATCTGGCGAGGGGATCGTAACTCAACAAATTGATACATAAACAAAAACAATATTTTGAGGAAAAATTTTACAAAAATTGAATATTTAAAATCTAATTGAATTAACAAAGAAAACACAAAGGAAACACATAACATTCATACTAAATAGACTGAAACATTCACTTAATCACAAATTAAATAAACTGAGTGTGATTTTCATCACAAATTTGTGATTTAGTGTAAATTGTAAAATTAATTTAAAATAAGAGATTTGAAAATTTTTTTTCAATTTTTGTCCTTTTTTGCTTGTCTAGTCTTTGCAAGCCTTTTTTCTCTTTCTTTTTTTCTTTTTTTTCTGAACGTTTTTGAAGTCGAGCAGCCTTTTGAGTTTTTTTTTCTGTTTTTTTTAAATTTTTTTTTTTTTTTTTTTTTTTTTTTTTTTTTTTTTTACTTGTTTCTCAATTCAAGAAATCACGATCTTTGCAGACGTATTTTGAGTGGAGGTTGAAGGAGTGTAAAATTGAAATTGAATTTTTTTTTTCAAATCTCTTTATTTTCATTTGGCTGAAGTTACTGTTGTTTGGTATTTGTTAAATATAAAGCAAGAAAGTAAAATTATTTTCTTCACCAAGGAAAATAAAAGCAAGAAAATTTTTTTAATAAATTTAAAATATTTTTTTTTAAATTTTATATTATTTTTTTAATATATTTTATTATTATTATATACCAAAGAAAATTTTTTAAAAACTAAGTAAAAATTATTTAAATGTAAATTATTTGTTTTTTTTCATTGTAGATTATTATTATATAATATTTTTTTTAATAAAAATTGTAGATTTTTAAAAATATATTTATTTGTATGTATATAAAGATTTTATTTTCATTATTATATGTAATTCTTTATAAAAATTGCTATATGATACTTATGTAGATACAAAAATTTATTTTATGTATGTGAGTTTTTAACACTTTAAAGTAATTTATAGTTTTTTTTTTAAACTGTAATTTCTCTAAAAGCATATATTTTATTTGTATGTACATCAGAAGTTTTATTCATATATACTTTAACGAAAGCTTTTTAAAGTCATGGAAAATGATCTGCTAAGTCAGGGAAAGTCATGAAAAGTCATGGATTTGAAAAATTTTATTTGGGCAGATACCCTGTGTTTCTTTTTAAATTGCAGGGCTAAGTAGTTGTAATTTTTTAAACATATTTCAAAAGAACTGCATTCTTTTGAACACTTTAAAATTTATTTCCAATTTAGATGTAGAAATTGCTTTCGTTGCCACTAAAGTTACATAATCGATACCCCCCAAAATAATTCAATATTGTCCCGCGTTCTCAGAATTGCAACATGACAAAAGTTCTTCATATTCTTGTAAAATATTCTCATAAATTTTCGCGTTCCTATTAAAAAACAAGCATTTCTTGTATAAATGCTGGTTTTTTAAAACCGAATATTAAGCAGTTATATTAATATTTAACTAATAACATGTTATTCGTGTGATCTTGTCGTCTATTTACTGTCTACCTATATTTTTAACATTTTGTCTGAACTCGAAATATGGTTCTTAATTTAGTCTGGTCCTCAGTACTTCATAATTTGATATATGCGTAATTAATAAATGATTAGCATGAATGCCTTTTAATCTAGAAAGAGTATGTAAACTATTATTCATACCAAAGAAATATTTTCAGTAAATTTAGTCTAAAAAATATTTTATAAAAAATAATAATAATAAAATAATATTTAAAAAATATTTTACTTTTTCTGGATTTCAGTTATTATTAGCATGCATTTTTAAGGATTAATTAGCAAACTTCTGAATTTTACTTCTATCGTTTGAAAGTATTATAATGTTGTCTTCAATATTCTTGGAAATATGGAAATGAGGTTTTATTGTAATTTTATCTAACATTTTGATGGACTGACACTATAGTTTTCATCCAATTTAGAAATCCATTCTAAGCAGGAGAACTAGTAGGAGCTCCCTCTCTCAGTAAAAACCACTAATTAATCCACGTGCCAACAGGAAACATTAAGCAGACCACAGTTTTTCTCTTTTTTTTTATGTCTATGTCTATTTTATCCCACCTCCCCCTTTACCCTGTTATTCCAGACCGAGAAGTTTAGAAGTAACAGACATGCCTGAATTACCATGTGGCTGTGCTTGTAGTCGCATTTGATTGAAATATTTTTCCATAAAGTGCGTGTTATTTATTACTCGGGTGATTTTGGTGTCTCCGTTGAATGAGTATTTGGAGATATGCGGTCCTTTTAAGGACTTCATCCACATTAGTTTAACCGCAACAGGGGTTCTAAAACTGCTCAGCATTTGCATTTTTTTATTCGTTGCACACGTTTCTCCCTGCATTCAGAAAGGTTGTAAACAGAAAATTTTTATGAGTGAGTCATCGGTCTTGATTTCAAAAGTTACAGTGGGCGAGTAAACCAACCTTAATTAATATACAAATAAAATCTGCTGTCTATCTAAAATACTGCCAGAAAGGTTCATGTGAGGAGACTTTATTACTTATGTTTTTGACATATTTAACTTAACTGAGATTCTCCTAACTCTCCTCTCCTCTTTGATAATGAACGATATATTTAAAAAAAAATATATAAAAAGGACTTAAATGATGGACCTGCATTGAAAAAGACATATGCACCCAAGATTTTTCTATAAATAATTTTCATTAACTCTTATTATGCTAGTATAGATTTTCTAATCTTTAATTTTTTTTTTCTCTTCATGCTTAAATTGCATTTATTTGTGAGTAGACAAAATGACTCTATCTAAACTACTGGTTCCCAAATTCTGTTGCCCATGGTAACTTTTTTCTTTTTTGTCCATTAGCGCAAAATTTCTAAAGGCCCCACCACACTATGGACCACTACAAGCCATGACCACCGTCTGGAGGGGGTTTGGTTTATCGTAGTCGATGGCGGCAGACGATAAAATAGCCTTGGCGGACGATGGCTTCGGAGGCGGTTTTTCTCCAAAGATCAAAGACAGCCAGATGCGCAACTAAAGTGCGCAATAGACCCTATGGACGAATCCACGAGCTCGGTTCATTTAGTGGCCCAGCTTGTGGATACAACCCGGGAACCATCGTCCAAGGTCACCATCAGAAAGTGGTCAACAATTGGCCATAGTGTGGAGGCTACATTACAGATTTATTTTTGTTCAATTCGACGTGTGATTAGGCCTTCAATGAGTTGAAAATATTTCGCTGTTATACGTGAAATCCGTTTTCTTCATTGTTAAAAAGAATCGTAAACTGATTCTGTTGCCTTTTCAACGCGTACAGGTTGACATATGATATTGCCTTCAAAGACAGGTAGAATATATTCAATGTATCAAGTCTTGCACTCGTGCAGACGGGAGATATTTTAAATTGTGGGGATGGGAAATTTTACTGACTAGATTTAAGGCTGTATATAATTGGAAGAAGTTTGCGTTGGATTATTAATTTTGATATTTCTAAATTATTAATGACATCATTACTTTCATATCTAATACCAGTATGTTGTATAGAATATTTTAGCAGATTTTCCTTTACATCTCGGTATAAGATAAATCTGTATGTGCTTTCATTGTAAGAATAAATTGTGATCTGATTATAATTTATTCGCTTATTTTAGATATAAGATTTCACATTTCTGTTTTAGTCATCGAAACTAATTAGTAAATTAATAAAATAAAAAATTACTGCTGAAGACATTGTCATTAACTTAATGGTTTTTAATTTTACTCTTTAATTATTCAAATTTTAGCTAACTCCCAGTAACTGTTAATCGATTATTTAGTTTTTTAATAGTAAAATACGGAAATTTTCTATATCGCGTACGTGTATTTTTTCTTTTAACACTTGTTCCTAATCATTTTTATGCACTTGTCTTTAAACATTTATCGGTACACCTGGTGTTGGATTTACAGATCTCCTCACCTTGCTTCTGTAGTTTAGTAGGTTGGAAAGTCGATGGCACGTGTTTTCACTGTCAGTTCCAATTGATTAGGGAAGATGAAAGGACGAAGATTTTAATTTACTTTTTTCTTCTTTATTTTTCACTCACACGTGCAGCTGTTCTCGTGATATATCTCTTGTGGGATACTATGTTTTTGTTTCATTTACTCGTTTAATAGCTATTAAATGAGATAATATGAGTGAGTGAAACATTCTCGCTTCCTCATCAAGTGTGTCAGGCGTTATGACGAATACTCATTTCTGTTGTTTCGTGTAAATGAACTGTAGCGTGCAGTTTGTGACATTTCCGTGACTTAGTTTAATAAATTTTTATACTATGGTTTTCATTTTCATACGTTTGTGGTTAATTCTAAAGAAATCATTTAATGAATGTAAATAATTACAATATTTCAAAAATAAAGTTTCTAGACTCGAATTTTTAACGACTAAAGTATTAATATGTTGACGGACACTTGCGTATATTGCCGTCAAAACAAAGTTCACTATATGGCATGACGGCAATAGCCGTCCAAAACGAAACGGTTGTTTTTAGACACTACGGCTATAGCGGTACAAATGTGCATTTACCGGCGTACAAGTAGAAGCCTAGTGTCATGTTTTGGAAACAATTTTTTAGGTTGAATTTCGTTTTCCACCTGTTACACGTCTTGTAGCTTCAGTATGCACGTGGTTGTGAAGGGAGTACTGCGATCGTGTTTTCTCTTGAATTTATTTCTAGTCATTTAATTATTTTTGTTTGATTATAAACTAACATTTCATGTAAAGCTCCCAAAAATACTTTGTTCCACACAAAAAATTGTTTATTTGAGTCATTATACCTGTCAATTAAGTTTTTAAATTTTTGCTGTTATAGCCGCCATCGTCCCATTACTTAGTGTCTAGAGTCCGCTGGCGCCATGACGGCTATAACAATCTAATTAAAGGTGTTGAATTAATCAAAATTAAGTTTACTTAAGCAAAAAGAGTAAAACTATACTTCGAATATTCTAAAAATTACAAAAACATGTGTTAATTTTCGAACTTTACTCTTACCTACTGTCCGTCAATATTTTACTTGTTTCTAGATTTCAGTTATTATTAGTATGCATTTTTAGGGATTAATTAGCAAACTTCTGACTCTTTACTTCTATCGTTTGAAAGCATTATGATGTTGCCTTCAACCACTTTTCTTCCGTGCAATAATCTCAAATAGAATCACAAAATTATTGCACGAAATTAGGATAATTGAACGCTTTGGGTAAACTATTTTTAACGATCAATTGAATTGCAAATAGTTTAATCTCAAAATAGAGCTCCTTAATAGGAAGTGTGAAACGTAATTTTTGTAGTGTTTGTATCGTTCTTCTCTTTAACCTTTAAGTCAAAATTATTTGGATTAGCTGTTTGTGACTTCATAAATAAATTATTTGAAAAGGGGTTTTTACCAACTACCTTCTATCCAAGTTAGAATTAAGCTCCGAGACAGATATTGGTAGATGTGAAAAATTCTGAGAAATTTATATCTGTAAGTTTCCTTTTTGTAGAATCATAATTGATATGTAGATATTAAATGGATGTTAATGCAATCATTGACAATGTAATAATCAACAAAGACATCCGAACCTAAAAGATATTTTGCCGTATTTTTCTACTTTATTTATTTATTTTGGACGGAGATGAATAAATTTCATGACAAATTTAATGGGGCATCATTTATATATATATATATATATATATATATATGTGTGTGTGTGTGTGTGTGTGTGTGTGTGTGTGAGAGAGAGAGAGAGAGAGGTTTAAAAACGGGGGTTAGAATTAAGCGAATCATAATTAAAAATAGTTAGAACTCATTAACTATTATAACGTAATAGGAGAAAGACACAACCTCGAGCGGAACTGTACAGAGTAAAAGAGCTGACACAGAAATAAGAATAGACATAGGAATTTGCTTAGATAGCAACGCCAAAAGAGACAGTTCTGAGCTTGAAATTGGGTTGTTTACACCTTTCACGCTAGTCGTAGCAAAATGAGAACAAAGGATATCTAAATGGCATAGCCATGGACATGATTACAATAAAGAAGTTTTTATATATGAAATAAAATGTGTCTCCCATGCCTTAACCGCTCGTCCATGTCATATATATATATATATATATATATATATATATATATATATATATATGATTTGTTATTAGTATGTATTTCAGATCTTTTTAAGTTGGCAAGTTATCTACAGGGCACAGTACGCTAGTTAATTATAAAAAGGAGAAGATTTTTAAAGCTGTTGTTACTCATTCCCCTGTAGAAAAACCAACACCAGGTCCAATAGATTCTATGGCAAGATGCGACTGGTCCATGACTAAGTGTAATTCCAGCTTAATTCTGAACGAGGAACCACGAGAGCTGGTGACTGACTTAATCTCAACAATGTGTCCTCTTAATTTAGAAGCAGGGACTAAAGAAAAGACACCCTCCAGGCTTGGCCTGCTACATCCAGGGGTATCATTTGAGAACTTGGACGATAGTGCGACTACGAACCTATTTTACATGCCAGATTTTTAAAGCAAAAATATATTTGTTTGAGTAATAGTTCTTGGTAGTAGCAATATGGGAATATTTTTTGGCAAAACATTGCTTAAAACAAACTAAAAGAAGTGGATGAAAACATTTTATTTTCATCTTCATCTTTAATTTACTCAGCTCTCGGCAATTGTATTCTGTTATATATCTTCCTTTGTAAATTGTTTAGGTGCATGTGTTATGAAATATGTATTAAAAAACGATACATCTATGTTGTGTTAAAAAATATTCACATTGAAGCGCTATTTTGTAAAACTCCTTGTTGATGTTTTTTCCTACCGGCTCTGTTGAAGAGTGAGATTTATGCGACTAGCCAGCCAAGCAGCGTTTTGTGTAGCGTGTCGTTTCATTTCACCACCTCCTTTCCCTACCTATAACGGAACACGTGGCACGTGATTCCTTCATGGTTCAAGGGACACTCTCGACGGAGGACCGTATCCGTGACGGAATGCCTGCACCGGGAAGGAGTCAAATCATTGTTTGTATCTTCTTCCGATCGACATACCGTTCTGAACTAAGAAAATTCGTCGTGACGATACTCTTTTCAGAGTTCATAACTTTCTAAATGGGATGCATTCGCGCATCTAGCATTTTTGTCTTGGGAGGGGCTTAACAAAAGAATGCTTCACCGTTTTACATAGCGTAATATTTCACTAAACTATAAAAAATAGGAAATATACTTAAATCCAAATTTTATTCTAATTATCATTATTAACCCCTTCCGGTATAATTTAATAATGAAAAACTGTGCATGAAATAACCATTTAATTTTTATTTAAAAAACTTGTTTCATTTTACAATTCTTACATATTCTTAATTAAAATTCACTTTTTACATAGTGTTAAATAATATCAGAAACAGTAAAATTAAGAAAATATCAAAGCAAAACATTAATAAGGTATACAAATAATAGTCTTCAAGCTAGTGGTACTTTTCAAAACAAAGTGCAAAGGAATTCTTAATTGTTTACACCGCCAAGTAGTCTCACTTTTTATTTGATTCTTGTAACACACACGGCATTTCTTAGTAGGTTTTCTTTTATTCTGACTCATTAATTTCGCAATGACTTGTACCAAGTAAACAACATGCAATAGTGACTTGTGATTTTCACAAGTGATAAAAGTGTTGCCAAATTCAGTACACTAGAAATTTTAAACTAAATTAATTATCATATTTAACAGTAACTTTAATCGCATGACGAGTGTAGCTCGTCATTGTACGGTATGGAATGAAAAACTAATGACGAGCTAGACTCGTCATTTTACCAGAAGGGGTTAATCACTTTTGCATTGCACTTTTGAAAAACATAAAAAGCCCTAATAAAAAGTACTGCAAAAAATATTTAATTAAAAAACATAAAAAAACTAAAAGTTAAAGTTTAATTTTTTTCTTTTCCATTTTAACAATAACATTACTTAAACAAATTTCAATATTTCCACAGTTTTTGCTCTACTGGGTTTCTCAAATAGGGAAGATTTCAACTTTCGTAATGTAAAACATTACGCTTATGGACTTGGGTTGCTTGGGAGCGCCACGGTCTACTTTTTTTTTGCAAAACAAATGTTAATAAGACTCGGACCATACTGCTTAAAGCGATTTCGAACGGCTGTGAACATCCATGCCACAATAGGTTTCGAACCCACGAACACTGGAACCGAAGATTAGTGTCCTAATAATTCGGTCATGGTTCGGCTGGAGGGGGGGGGATCAAGTCCGCCAGCCTTCCCATTAGTTGCGCTCCTTCAGAGCAGTCCGTTTTTGCGATTTTTGATCTTAAACACTGATAAAATTTCGAAAGCAAAGCATTCTTTTCAATTTTCCAAGTACCAGCGTTGAAAGGAAGTAAGAAAAAGGGTTGTACAAACTTGACTCCGCTGAAAGAAAAATATTTTTAAAAATATAAATCTTGTTTTTCTTTGATCATCCACCCCTTTCCCACTTCCTCTCAGGAAACTAAAGCGAAACGGCGCCCACGCTCAAACATTGCAGCTGAAATGGATTCTGGTTGCAATTATGATAGAAAATCCTTTATGAACTTGACGCTTTGCAGAGTGATTAGTATATTTTGCAAGAAACCCTTACGATATTGATTGTGTCATCTTAAAGAATGATTGGGATGTTTTGGAAGAAGTTAACGTGATTAACAGTGATGTATGATCATAATTACACGCAGATATAGAGAAGCGTTTCTGCCTAAATGCAATGAAATATGATGTTAGACACTTTGCACTCTAAATTATGATCTTGACAGCATCTTATTTAGTTCCAAAATGTATTAACAAATAGAAAAGTTTTAGCTCTTTAGAAAGATGAGAAGGGCGCACTTAAAAAAGTGAAGGGATAGTTTTATAAATGTGACAAACTATGGAGTAACGATTTTTACAAAGCACTGTAGATTTTGCGATACATAGATGTATGCAGTGTTAACGTACATTAAAGGGAAGGACTTGCTAGTACCCATACCGTAGGTTTCGTGTCTCAAAAGGGATTGATACGTAGGCCATCCAGAAAGTAAGGTTCCTATGTCTTGTAAAAAGAAACAAATCATTCAAATGCCTGGAAAGATTTATTACAAAATATATAGCAATATTTCAGCTCTTTCTTGACATAATAACCGCTGGAATTGGATCCCTTTCCATACCATAGGGAAGTTAGAGGGAGATCCAGACTGTAGAGTGGAAAGCCGTCATGAATAAAAAAATTTTTGCCGTAGATCTAGACTATTTGCCGACATTAAAGTCTACCCCTCTGCCTTCTCATCACATCACTAAATGCAATTGATGATGGATTTACGTTGGACTATCTTTTTATGTGTTTGAAAACTATCAGCGGGAGGAAAAATGAGAGCCGACATATTAGTACTACAACGACGTTATTGGGAGCAATTGGGAACTTAAAACTGTCGCATACGTATCCCACAACCTACGATCTACTTGGTTTGTGCCATCGTATATCGTGCTACTTAAAGCGCCACAAAGTATTCAGAGGCTTCTCCCACGATGACCCCCACAGGGAGATAAATTTAAGATGCATATGTGTATTTGTTACTTCTGATGACTCTTTTACTTAAACATTTATAACAAGGACAGTCGGGACAGTGTATTTAAGAAGTGGAACCACGACAACAGTATACAACTACTGCACGACAAACCCAGAACCTTATTTTTTGTGTCTTTTAAAGTACTGTTCAAGTGCGTTTAAGTTATTTTTTTTCTCATATTTGAAAGGTGTTAGATTTTAAGTCTACAAAACTATTCCCTTGCCTTAGGTTAAGGATAATAAACATTCCTCTCCTGCCTTGATTCGCCTTTGCAAGCAAGTCTTAAAAAGTTCCAGGCGGTAAGAAAGAAGAAGGGAAAAAAAAAGCCATTTACTGCCGTCAAGGTTTGGCCTCAGACTTTCCCCTTCGCTTTTGCGGTTATGAGAAAATGTATTCCGACCCGGCGACCCCCTGAACCACAGATTACAGATTTCGTGCCAAACCGGAGATCATTAGCTAGAGGGATACATGCTCGAGGAAAATTTCTGGGAAATAGCATGGTAAGGGGGATGGGAGAGTAGGTAATTTCCCCCCCCAACATACACTTTGCCTGGTCCACAAACAGCACTGCTCTTGTGTTCTAAGATCGAAAGGGCACTTTCCTCTTCGAAAACATGCTCTAGGTCAAGTATCACCTCTCTGTGAACATTACCGATTCCTGAAGTGTGACATCCTTCAGAGATGGTAATATTTTGAGGCTCTAAGTCTTAATTCTTATTTAAAATTCCTGTGCGGACCTTTTAGCTGTAGTTAAAGAAAACTATAAAAAATTCTATAGACTATTCATTGTTGATGGCTTTTGTGCTGCCATTGCAGAGTTTTATAAAACCATGTTACCTGGATTAAATTTTGCAATTGCGTTGATGATCGTCGTATGTTCTTAATTTTGTTTATAGTTTTAAAAATTGTTGTTTAAACAGTTACTAAGAATTGATAACAATTAATGTAAATATTGTCTCCATTTAGAGATCTGAATTATAAAATTTTAAACCTTAGCATGTGCAATTTCTTCCATACAACTAAAAAATTATCACAGTCTGCAATCTTCCGTATGTAATACTCTAACTAGGTATTTACCAACCACTGGTCCGCGGAGCATAGCTACTGGTTCTCAGAACATTTAAAAACTTTCATGTCCTTTTTAAACGTATTTAAACCTCTCAGTTACTTTTGATTATTGTTACAATTGAAATCTTAATGCATAAACAATGTGTATGCCTCGAAAAAAATCATAATATGCACCCTAATTTGAAATAGTTTTACATGTTCTCGGTTCAACAATTCTTTAAAAAAAATCACACTGATGCGCTATTTTCTACCACATTTGAAGGAGTTCGGAAACAAAAACAAACCTACAGTCAAGTAGAGACAGTCAAAAAAAGTGATGGATCAGAAAGAATTTTATGCAGTCCGTCACAGTCTTGCGAAAATGAGGTGTTTTTTATTCTTTGTAATTTCACTACTTTTTTATGAAAGCCTAACATATATTTAATAACCATGTTCTTGCTTTACACAAGCAAGAATAAATTAGTTAAAAATTTAATTTAACAAAGTATTTAATGCAGAGTTAAACATGGACAACCCATTCAATATAGCTTGTTTCACACGATTAGACTTTTGGAAGAAATAAAGATAATCGACCAAAATTGAAATATATTCTAAATTATTTCTTATTTATTTAGAAAAAGCCATTGAAAGAAAATAAAAGTCTGGATACTCGCAACGAGACGCTAAACACTGATAGGTATAACGAGTCTGTGTTGTCACGTTTAAGATTTTTCCTAAATGTTGATCCTCCTCGAAAAGGTGAATCTTTGGTCTTGATTCTCTACCCCTTTTCCAACTTCCAACCTCCCAGCAAAAGGACATCCGGCTCCACAGATTTATCCTGTCCATTCTCTGGATCAGGGGTAGACAAATACTTTTAAGCGCGGGCCAAAATGAAATTTTCAAAATGTCTCCCGGGCCGGAGGACTATACCGCGTACGCTGTGCACGCGCAAATGTTTTGGGTGGAGTTTTTTCCCTGAACAAGAAATTTTTTTGATCATTTTAAAACATTTGGACAGAGAAATGGGACAGTTAATTAAAGATAATAGTAATAATAAATTGTCTTACATAGGTGTATATGCGAACAATTTGTGCCCAGTAAAATATGTCACGTAATTTTTATAGAAATAGGATCCATTATATTAAATTAATGGTCATTAAATAAATTAGCTCATGAAAGATTTTATTTTTATATTTATTTATATCTTAACGATACAAATTATTTTATTTTGATCATAGTTATTACACTTTTATATTTATATTACATCTTGTAAATATAATAGTAAATAGATTTATAAAAAGAAAAGACAAACATCAAAAGTTAAAATAGAATAGTTTTATGTTATGCGAAACGTGAAATCTGGAATGTTCATTTGATATTATTTCTTCAAAATTTGGATCCAAATCACTTGTAGCAATCCTTAATACCGAGTGTAAATTTTCGTCAAATTATAGTACTCTCTATTATTTATATATTTTTCATTATTTATATGTACACTACGCATACGAATACTGTTGATTTCAACAAAATTGCATATAAGAGATTTAAAAAAATGCATGCAGGACTTTTCAACAGGCCGGATAAAGTAAGCAAAAGGGCCGGATCCGGCCCGCGGGCCGGCTTTTGCCCACCTCTGCTCTGGATGTACAGAGAGATGTTTAGTTTGTCTGTGAGGATCCAATTCGATACCCCGGTATTCTGCGGTCTACCAGACCATCTCGAGCCCTTCAAAAAAGATTTATATTGTTTCAGATATATGTATTCGCGAAATGCTGAATTACGTAAGTTTTTTATTTTAAATATATCTTTCAAAGCCCGCAACGGGCCGCCAGTTGTTTGAGATTCCCCAAAATTTTTACAGGAAAGGGAATTTTTGCTTCCAATTCTGTACCTCTCAATCACCTGCCAACTCCACAGAAAGGGTTATGTAGACGGACAGATCTATCATTCTCGTCCTATGCATATAAAGATGTATCGGGTGATTGTCAGTGTTCGAACGAAACATTCCAGAGCCGTACGCTAACTACTAGATCATCTTGTGTAATTTTTTCCAAAAAATATGTCGTATTCAATCTTTAAATAGGATATATGGAATCAAAACTATAATTTTCCTCCCCTTCTCCCCATCTATCAGTAACGGGAAAATCTAAAAAGAAAATAAAAAATTAGTAGACTAAAATTATGTATTATAAAATTGAATAAAGATCAAAAGGAGTAGTATGCTTTGAAAATTCTTCTGTTGAGTTTCTGCTGGTTTTAATCCCTAGGACAGCATGAATGTTTCTAGCTATTCGAAATCGGCTTTATGCATCGAGTCCCAGTCTCATTAGCAATCGTATTACAAAAATTTAGACCGTAGCGCTTTAAACCTGACAACTATAATTTGAATAAGCAAAAATAAATGAATAAAATTTTCGCATATACAAGAATTGAGTCCGCTTTTAAATGGATATTTTCTAAGAATCGACACTGAAAAGTTTTCAAATATTGTTTATTAAAAAAAGGGCTGGTTGGATAAAACCTCTATGTGGGCCGCATCTGACCCAAGGGGATGTAGTTTGTCTGACACTGGTATATATGAAATATGTGCGACCCGCAGCATGTTTAATCACTCGAATCAGTTCTCCATAGTTAAAACATTTCCCACCCTTGATGTAATATTATGGTGAACATCGAAATGACATTGTAAAATGCCGAATTCATTTATAAATTCTGCTAGTCTCATAGGCTGAGAATGTCGATTAAAAATTATTCCCACGAATAAAAGAAAACACTGCATCTTAATCAGTTGTCCTTCTTCCTGTATGTAAATGAAATTAAAACTGAGAATAGTTTCTTGAGAATAATTACTTTTTTCTCACTTCTGAATCTTTTTATATCGGACGTCAGCAATTTATGTGGAATTGCTGAAATCGATGTTTAAAATTTTATGTGTGTGAATGGATATTGTTTTTAAAATTTCTATGTGATCGACCAAACATTTGTAGTATTAGTTCTGTGTGAAACGTTGTTCGCATATTAATCAACAAACCCAACTGAGCTATTTACTGTATACGCATAAAGGTTCAACACTTTATCATAGTACTGTTGCCATAAAAAATGAAAGTTATTAAATTTATTTAACAAAATTAAGTATTAGAACTTTTATTTGAAAACGAAAATCAAAGGAGAGGATGATTGTTGCTGTTGTTTAAGTAAGCTCTTCGATACACATTTCATGTAATTCCCTACTTTCATATTAAGACATCAATACTTAGTGTTCAGATTTCTCACATTTCTAAAAAGGGCAGTTTTAGTCAAGTAAAAGTTTCCTTTTTGTTGTGTAAAGCACTTTTTGTATGTCATACTGGGACTATTTGTCAGTCAAGCATAGATGTGTAGAAACGAATTATTAATCCTCAAGAGTTACACATGAATTAATTTCACTGTAGAAATATTCTAATTAAAATCTCATTTAGGATCTGAAAAAACACATTTCTTTTACTAATAGGCACTCTGTGTATTGAATTACAGAACAAATAACTTAATTGAAAAAAACTATAACAAATAAAACGTGCTACTTAATTTTCTTTTCGGTTAAAAAAAAAAACAAAAAAAAAAACATTATACACAAATATTATCCATTACTATATGTTTTCAGGAACATGTTTGCTAGCTTATTTTTACTACTAATGAAAAAGAAAATAATTTATTTTGGATTATAAAGCAGCACAAATTATAGGATAGTAATTTAACTAACAAATTAAATAATTTTCGGAATTATTCAAAGATACAATAACTTTTGGTAGCATTGAATTGGCTTTTTTATGGCTTGCATTTTGAATTTACTAGGAAGGGACAGTGACTGCATTGGTATGGAGCTACGTTTTGGTTCGCAGGTTCGAATCCTGACGATAACATGAATGTTCGTAACCGTTAGGAATCGACTTTAAGCAGTAGGTCCGGTATAGTTAAACCTCATGTAGCGAAAATTGGCCCTATCGCTTTAGACCAGGGATGGACAAACTTTTTCGGCCGCGGGCCAAAAATCGAAAGAAAATAAGTTTGGAGGGCCAAGATAAATTTTTCTAAAATTTTAAAAACAATATACAAGTACCTAACGGTTTAAATACGTTAATGAGATGAATGAAATTGCGATTTCATTTTTAAAAGTTCCTTATACTGAGGTTCGAAGTGAGATGTACTGATTTTAAAGAACGATGCTAAATGCTCATCTGTCAGTCTACTTCTGAAATTATTCTTTCTAAGGTTCAAAGTTGAAAACACTTGTTCACATATAAGAAGCAAATATACCGCTGATCTTCTGGGCGTGAGATAATAAATTTGGAATATAATATTTAAGCAAAGTAGAAAAGGAGATGGATATATAATGTATAAATATATATTTCTTTTAATTTGCCTCGGACCGGCAACTTAAAATTCTACCCGCTGGCCGGATATAACCTTCCGGCGGAGTTTGCCCTCGGGCCGTAGTTTGCCCATCCCTGCTTTAGACCAAATCCGATTGACTATATCTTTAGCAGCCGTCACCAACAGTTCATAATTTACAGTATTATAACTGATCAGTTTATAGCCGTTTCAGTTTAGTTCTTGTCTCCCTAAGGATAGCCTCAGCAATCTAAACCAGTTGCAGTGAAGTAAATTACCTAAAATTTACTTTTTTAATAAACTTCACTGACCTTGTCCTTGAAGAATCCAGAAGGACATATACCGAGGTCACAGTGATTACAAGGGAACGTAATAGTTAAATTTATATTTAAATTTTTTTAGAAGTTGCTTCATTAAAAAATAATTAAACTAGTTAGGTAACTTATCTGTTCATTCGTTGTTAAACAAGAAATGTTAGTATATAATAACATCCATCTGATAGCAGTACTTAAAATGTCGTTACGAGAGGTTGAATTTCTTGATTACTTATCACAAAATAAATGAAAACGATCCATTTTGGAAATTGTTATATTTAAAATAGTGTTCTAGATAATGAAGAAACAAGTAATTTGCTCGGTATTCTCCTATTGGGTAAAATTCAAAGAAATCCATAACAGGCTTGAATTCCTGAAGGAAGAACTGGAAATTATGTACAATTGGAAAAAATTAACAAAACTGCTTTTACAGAATCTACAAATTATACATATTAATAGTTTTCATTACTATAATTTTAAAGGATGATTATTAGTAAAGAGATAAAAATCAACCTAAATGTTTGGTTTTTGTACTCACTTTTTCTACATGTCTGAAGCATTGACTTTATCTTGTATTACCAGTTGTTTTCGGGAAATATATCAAATTTGAAGCTACATACACCAATGCTGGCTTATGTACTAATACATATAACCTCTAAACTTATAAAAAGTGTCACTGAAAATAAAAATTTGTTAAAAAATTAATTAAAGTTAGTTTATTATATAAATCATGAATCTTATATAAGGTTTTGGTAAGGGAAAGGGTTAATTTAAAAAATTCCATAGGTAAATCAAAGAATGAATCCTATAATATATGTGTACTGTACAAGAATGCTACAATGCTAAATGCTACAGTGGTTGGAGTGAAAGCAACAATAAGCGATAAAAGTCATTTTGATATTAAAAGTAATACAAAAAAAATATCTGATATAATAGCAGTTAATTTACAATGGATAGATGAAAATTTTGTTTTAACCCTAGAACGCTATCCTTATGTCTCGAAATGTTTTATAATTAAAATAAAGTGTTAAAGTCGAAAAATTATTTTAATATCCAAAATATCATTTTGAATGAAAGCATACATATTGTCTTCCATAGGTTTAAAATACAATTTAAAAAAAATATCTTTCATATATAGTAATAGAAAGAATGTTCGATTTTATCATGATAGCGTTCCACGGTTTGATGAATCTGAAAAAAATTATTGATATGATTTGAATAGATTTTCCTCTTATGGAATAATTTATGCACTCCGATAAATAAGTATCCGGAGTAATAAGTTAATTTGACATTTAATTTATAATGCCTATCTTCGTATTTTCAAAATTTAGTATCAATGGAAGAGAATGTATGCAAAACGAATTTCATCATTAAACTGGTCAAGTTAATATGTTTGATAATCAAATCATAATCACAAATTTAATATAATTATTTCTAGATATAAAATTTTGAATTTACTGTAATTTTTTCGATGAAGTGACTGTTATACATGAATTATTGAACATGTTTGTTTTTAACTTTATATTACAACTGTATCCATGTGATGGTTCGCAAGCCGCATGTGGCTCTTGAAGACGTTTGTTGTGGCTCGACTAAAAAATGAAAAATATTAATTGTATTTCTAGAAACGAATAAATACAAGCAGCCATATTAAATAATTCATACTGTCTTTCGGTAGTCTTCAGTTCGACCCTCTTCAACCTTCGTATAAATATACTATCGTGTAGGCCGAATAGGGATCCTAGTCATAAGTCTCAATTTAGCAAGTCATTTAGCAAGGAAATCAAGATCTCCAAATGTTCCATAGATCAGCAAAATCGATTCATAAATTTGGAAATGTGTACAAAAATTTTAAGTCTGCTACTCACGGCAATCGTCTACACTACTAGGTTATCTAATGACGTCACAAGAAGTGCAATTTCGCACGTTGGGTTATATCGAAGATGGGAGCTTTTGCTACTGTGGAATGGATTTTCGTCATAAAGACGTAGCCAGAAGAAAAAATTGACTATTCCGATCATTTAGAATCCCTGTGAGTAGCAGCCTTAAAATGCTGCATATCGTTGATTATCGAATTTTGAATCGACATATGATGTTGAAGTATTGTACTGCACGGTGAAATTTATTAAATCGAAGTTCCATTCAAAGTTAACACATTTTATGCGGGATACGTACTAGTACGTTTTCTGACGACTGATACTTGAGCGCGGAACAAGTACTATTACGTTTTCTGACGATTGATAATTGAGAGCGGGTCCCGTACTAGTACGGGTTAGTGTAACAACATGGCTTGTTTGTGGGTACAAAAATAACGGCATATACAGGAAAACGAAGCCGGATGTTCTTGTTTACCACATAGATTCTGGAAAAATTTAGACAAATAAAAACTAGTTTTTACATTAGTAGTATTATGATTGCTCTTTTCATTTTTTTTTTGTGATGTAAAAATGTTTATATATCATAATTTAAAAAAATTAAAACTATATACTACTATTTCTATTTGATTTTTCATATTTATGATACTATTATAAATTTATCCACTCAAAAATATATATTTTGTTTACAAAAATCTTATAGTTGTTATTTATATATTTCTATTTATATATTTGTTTATATATTTCAATATAAAATACGAAAAGTTGGTTAAAAATTAAATAATTTTCGATCTAATGAGACTGAACTGAATAACTAAATTTACGCTCAAAACGCCCGCTCCCGGTACAATTTCACTGTGAAATGTACCCGCACGCAATATGTTAACAGCATTAGAAGAAGTTCAATTTTTAATTATCAACCTGGCTATAAAATATTAGTTTCTACATTACAAATTCATTTAGTGTAAATAAAAATTTTTTATAAATGTGTAGACTAACTAAATGAATATATTATGAATCTGAATTTTTTTTCTTTACTACGATGTTTAGGTGCGGATCTTAAGACTTTTAGGTAACTTTGTCTCTCGTTGCAAGAAATATGGCCACCCTTGTTATATTAAATTGAAATAGATATTTTAAATTTAATTCTCCTTCTACTGTTAGTTTCAATTTGAGCGTGAGAGCTTCAACTTTTTAACCGAGAGCTTTTGTTTGTTATAGAATCAGGTCCTAGGCTTACCCGTCTTTTATTTACAGAAAATTAAGCCGATGGCAACAATTTTCTTCTTTTCGAATTTGAGAAATGAATAGAGAGATTTGTCGCCGTAACCTGTTTGAACCCGAACGGACACCCGAGGGGCATTTCTTATTCTTGCTTTCGTCCACTAAACGAGTTTAAAAATCCACGGACGCATTTCCGCTTTTGTTTTATTTCTGCGAAATCGCTCTGATTTTTTTCCCCCCTCAGCAGTTTGATCCACCACTTCCAGAAAAAATTATTGACGTCGTGATCTGCATTAAAGAAGACGAAGTTCATTCATGCCGCCGGAATGAACGAACCGATTCAGTAGAGTCGGACATTCCAGTGTAAAAGCTGTATAACAAATCTTTGGAGATTCGGAGAGGTGAAATTAGCCTCAAATTAAAAAGAGGAGGTCGATTTATTAAAAGATCTTCGCCTTATCTAGCTCGGCTGTAAAAAGGATTATTTCCAAGAAACGTCGTGTCTTGTTACTCTGGGAAATGATAGACACAACTATTTTATAATTACGTCTCGGCTTTGTTTTATAATTTTGGTAGCTATTTATTTATTGCGAATGGTTTGCGGAAAGGCTTTGCTTTAAGATAACAAGGCAATATTTTATGTTCTTCCCTCTGCAATTATATTTACTGTTCTATATTTTAGTTAAAAAATTCTTCCAATGCTTATAAGTTATTTTTGTTGTTAGATATTATTTACAAATATATTAAATTTGGTGAAAATAAAGTTATTTTACGAGGTCCTTTCAATTGTATTTGCAAAGTAACTGAAGTTAGGAAATGTTTCATTGTTAGTGCATAAAAAATATAAAAGAAATATAGCTGCATTACCAGCTAATAAAAGAAAAGTTGTCTAATTCATGGTATATATCTTTTCAGTTTTTTTAAATTTTAATTCATCAATGAGGTTAATATAATTTATTAATTTAATAGGGTTTAAACATGTTCTTCGCATATTGAAGAAAATTACTACGTCGATCTTTCCTTTTGTAAAAGCTGTAATCCGTAATTTGAAGTTTGTGTTCTGCTCATTTTGGGTTTATTTATCTGAAAGATGAAAACTTTTATTTATTTATATTGTCCATCTGGGGTAATACCGATTCGCTTTAACCATAATGTTGGGTTGGAGCCAATATGCAACATTTTTATAATTTAACCCTTTTAAGAACGGGGTGTATCAAGGGTGTGAGTCGCGCTTCTTTAATTGACTAATTGAGTATATCATGTATTATATTTTATATGGAACATTTATTAGTATTTTTAGTATTATTATTAGTTGTAGTGCTATGTTTTTTTTTAAGAAATCAGTCAATTTTAAAAAAAATTACTAGATGCTATTTAGAAGGCATTGCTTATATAATACGACCATTCTCAAAAGGCTAATGAAGAATATTGGGAGGGACCAATGGTTAGTGTGTAGGGCTAGAATCATGGTACCAGATTCTATCCTTTAAAAGGCCAAGATTCCAGCCTACTAAAATTTAGGGGAATTTCTAGCGAGGCTTTAGAAATATTTTATACTTGTTATGGTAAATAGTTCATTATAAATTATCAAATGATTCTAGAAACACGAGCTAGCCAAGTGGTTAGCGCTTTCAGCTTGAATCCCAGCGTATTGGTTTCGACATTTGCAGGCACTTCAAATTTTCATGTTCACACAGATCCCGTGCAAGTTAAATCCGAAAGTATCCTAGCTTGTAATACGGTAGGTGAGAGAAAGGAGCAAAAAAATTACTTGTCTGTATGTGTGTCTCTTAGGTGTTCCATGTCTTAGGTTGGTTAAAATTAGTGGAATTCTCCAGAGTAGTACCACAGACTTCTTATTGGGATAAGTAACTTGTTTCGAGTTTTCAAATTAAAAGGTTTTCCAAAAACATCTTCCACAGCCATCCACGATGTGCAAGCAAATACACTGCTTGCCATTGCAACTTAATCTATGAACTTTGTTTGCCGTCAGAGATTAAAATGGCATTTTCAAGTCAAAAATAGTGAAAAATCAAATAATGGCTCAATTTTGTTATTTTTTAGGGGGGGGGGGGGGAGGAAGAAAACTCGAAACAGCACTTTTGGTGAACATTTTCGCAGTTTTAAAGTAAATTTCCATCTCTTCGAAAAGTGGCTGTTCTTTCTGAATGTATTTACTTTTTTTAATGTTTTAGAAATTTATGAATCCGCTTACGAATTTCTGAAGTTATTCGAGTTTCTTCCGTTTTAAGTTGGTATGTAGACTATGATCGTGCGATCATCTTAGTACAGTAGTGTTCCTCAAACAATGTCTAGTTACTCCCAGAAGGGTAGCAATAACCTTTTTGTAGGTCATCAAATTCAAAGAAATTTGGTTAAAAACAAAATTTATATATATATATATATATATATATATATATATATATATGTGTGTGTGTGTGTGTGTGTGTGTCAGGTCTAAAAAAGGGGTAGTTGGAAATTACGTGAGTTAAAAACGATTAAAAAGGGAACTCTTTTATAATAATAAAATAAATGAAAAAGACCCAAGCTCGCGTAAGATTTTGGGATCATCCGGTCAGGCGGAAGCATTTTTGAGCTATTTGATGAGCTTGCAAACAGATATTTTAGTCAGTGCGTGGACTGTGAACACCTATTTCACGCTTAGCTCCGCCACGAACAATGAAATTGGCGAAAGTTGTTCTCACATAGAACTATGAGTTAAAAAAATTATTATTATCCAGAAGACTGCTAACTCTGGATCACGACATTTCATATATATATATATGAAATGTTGATATATATAACACGGTTTTCTTTAAAGAATATTAAGTAGAGTAAAATAGTGAAATAAAATTATATATAAAATTTAAACTTTTTTTATGCCCAGGAATCATGACAACATTTTACATAAAATTGAAGAATCTCAAATGAAAATAGTTTGAGTATCACTGATATAGTCAATAGCTGTCATGGAAGGTATGAAAGTAAATAATAATCGTTTCAACGTTAAATAAATATCTAAGTAATAATAAATGAATATCTAAATTGAATTATATAAGATCGTTTCGAGATACATGGGTATAATTTAAAGATTATATAAAATTTTGAATGTTTCAGTCTCGGTTTCTACTAAACAAGCATCTTGCTTTATTAACATACTGGATGCTACCCACGATATATCATTCTCGGTATATCATGGCAGTCTTAGGAAAATTTAATATTATTGATATACAAAATTTTAATTACTGGTTTTAATTGGTTGATATTCGAAACGGGATTCCATTTGTTTTGAATTACTCAGTGATTTCTTATTTTACAAAGGGATTTATTCAAAAGGATGTGTAAGCAAAATAATTACTTTCAATTGTATTGATAATGTTGACTCACGGCTTTTAGCTCTGTGTCGTATCTTTCACAATAAGTTTTGCTGGTGCAACGAATGTCCCAATGGCGAAAACATTTGATTTATTACCCTGGATTCATGAATTCGTTTCGTTCATTAAAACATCCTCTTTTCAATTTTAAACATTTTACTCAATTCTAGTGGCTATCATATCAGCAAGTTACTTGTGTATACTGTGGTTAAAATGTTCTGATCTGGCATCCTTTTCTGAGATTTACTGAACGTTATTTCATGGATAATCAGTTCATGCAATATGCTATTCCCATAAAACTGGTTTTAATTGGAAATAGTACCTTTCCAAGATTAAAATCATTTAACAGCCCTTTTTCGATTCATCACTAAAAAATTATTTCTCTTTTTCGAATAAATTTTTAATAACACTCTATTTTGAAAAAAATATTTAGTTTAGTCATTTCAAGTAGTTTTATTTTTTATAATATAAAAATATACACCATCTAAAAAAAATTAAATTCACTTATACTCTAGATAACTTTGAAGTGCATACATTGAAAAGTAAATTTTTATAATAAAATTTACTTTTGCTACCTAATCTTTACTAATCAAAAATGGGTTGTTTTAATAGAGACAAAGTTCGAAATGTACTATGCCTCAATAGATAAGTACTCATAATAAAATGACTAATTTTTGCTATTTTTTAATATTTCCTAGTAAAAAGGCTTTGACACTTTAAGGACAGTAGAAGCCCCCTTCTAAATTGGCGTCGAGCATTGCACGTTTTAAGTATTTGTGCCCGTACTGTCAGCGTGCCATAGAACGAAGGAAAAAAAATGCATCTTTGAAATTGAATTCGTCGCTAATGACAAATCTCTTTAAATTCTGAGATTTTTTTTTCTTTTGTATTTAAGAATGTTTCTAAGAGATGACCCAAAAATACGGTATAGGAAAGTATTTTTTAAATTTTAAAAGTTGGATGCATTGCGGTGAAAACTGTAGGTCAGTGAACGGGATATAACATATTTAACTATCAGTAACTCTCTCTCTCTCTCTCTCTCTATATATATATATATATATATATATATATATATATATATATATATATATATATATATATATAGCCTACTAACAAAAATATTTTTCATTTTCGAATTTGGGATAGAACTTATATTATTTTTTACCAATTAAAAAGTACCTTTTTTTATCGGATACTCGAAAAAATATATTACAAAGTAACCCTTCTTCGTCAACTCTCGATTTTTAAGATTTTTCATTTTTGGCTGTACTCTAAATAAAAGCCTAAATAATACTATTGCGTAAAATATATAAGATGCTGAAATTTACAGCAAAAATGATTAAAATTGAAAATGTTTTCACACCATTTGAGTTGCCTATTAAGTCTTTAAAACAGCTTCTAGTTCACTGTAAATTAGGCAGTTGTCTTCATATTTACAGTGAATGTTTACACAACAAATATTAAATTTGCCCAATGATATAACATTCACTTTTCCTATCCTCCCTGAACTGCTACTAAAAGGTGAAATGAAGTGAAGCTACTGGGATTATAATCACTCTAAAAAGAATGAAGAGGGTTTAAGAAGGAGTGAGGAGTCAATTCCTTGTATTTTGTAGATTTATGTTTTTACATATTTGTTATGTGTAGTGGTATAATAATAATGTCAGATGAAAAGATACTGTCGACCTTTGAAAGAAAAATCCTTAGAAGCATATTTGGAGGAATACAAAAAAATATATTGCTCAAGAGCTCAAGTTTAGAACTATATAATTTATAGAAAGAACCTGACATAATAAATTTCATCAAATTGCAAAGAATAAAGTGGGCAGGCCATCTAATCAGAATGGAAAATGACCAAACAACAAAAAGGGTCTTCGATGCAAAACCTACAGGAACGCGAAGTTCGAAAAGTACTATGCCTCAATAGATAAGTGCTCATAATAAAATGATTAATTTTTGCTATTTTTTAATATTTCCTAGTAAAAAGGCTTTGACACTCTAAGGACAGTAGGAGCCTTTACCCCTTTCTAAATTGGCGTCGAGCCTTGCACTTTCTAAGTATGTCAGCGTGCCATAGGACGAAGAAAAAAAATGCATCTTTGAAATTGAATTGGTCGCTACTGACAAATCTCTTTAAATTCTGAGATTTTTTTTTGTATTTATGAATATTTCTAATAGATGACCCAAAAATACAGTATCGGAGAGTATTTTTTGAATTTTAAAAGTTGGGTGCGTTGCGGTGAAAACTGGAGGAAAGTGAACGGGATATAATATATTTAACCACCAGTAGCTCAAGGAAAAAAAAACTGCTACTGACAAAAATATTTTTCATTTTCGAATTTGGGATAGAATTTACATTATTTTATACCAATTAAAAAGTATCTTTTTTATCGGGTATTCGAAAAAAATAAAAGACTAAGAAATTAACCCTTCTTCGTCGTCTCGATTTTTAAGATATTTCATTTTTAACTGTATTCTAAATACAAGCATAAATAATATTATTGCACAAAATAAGATGCTAAAATCTACAGCAAAAATGATTTAAATTGAAAATGTTTTTCACAACATTTGAGTTTCCTATTAAGTCTTTAAAAAAGCTTCTAGTTCACTGTAAATTAGGCAGTTGCTTTCATGTTTGCAATGAATGTTTACAATACAAATATTAAATTTGCCCAATGGTGTTGTAACATTCACTTTTCCTCCAACTGCTACTAAAAAGTGAAACGGAAGTGAAGCTAGTGGGATTATGATCGCTTTAAAATGAATGGAGAGAGTTTAAGAAGGAGTGAGGAGTCAATTCCTTGTATTTTGTAGATGTTTTTTACATGCTTATTATGTGTAGTGGTGTAATAATAATGTCAGATGAAAAGATACTAGCGACCTTTAAAAGAAAAATCCTTGGAAGTATATTTGGAGGAATCCAAAAAAATATATGGCTCAAGAGCTCAAGTTTAGAACTATATAATTTATACAATGAACCTGACATGATAAATTTCTTCAAATTGCAAAGAATAAAGTGGGCAGGCCATATAATCAGAATGGACTATGACCGAACAACAAAAAGGGTCTTCGATGCAAAATTTACAGGAACGTCAAGACGAGGAAGACCCAACCTGAGATGGACAGACTGCCTGGAAAGAGACCTTCAGGTACTTAAAGTAAAAAACTGGAAGAATTTGGCCTCCAGAAGAATGCTTTGGAAAAAGCTTATTGAGAAGGCCAGGGCCCATCCCGGGTTGTCATGCCACTGAAGAAGGTGTAATAAATGTGGATGTTCTGACGTTGAGCGTCTGACAAGTGCTTTCTACATATGGACATTTTAACGACGTTATATTGTATGTTTTTTACATCTTTTTTTTAGATAGTTCTGATTTACATACTTTGTAATTCGAAAAAAATACGTAAAAATACAATACGGTAACTATACAATGGTCATAAAGTTGGAAATAATTAAGAAAATAAATAAATAAATGAATGAATAATTCATTTTTGAATCCATAATAATGGGATAGTTTGTATTTATTTTAGGGAGAAAAGACAAACTGGATAAGAATGATTTTAAAATTTCAGAACAGCTGTGTACGAAAAAAAGTTTTAAAGAAATAAAATAATATAAGATTGTGAAACTTTGACTTGATTATAAAGTTTACGCTTAAGACTTTTTCTGGACAGAAAGCATTTAATATTTTTAGTTATGCTGCAATGAGTATGCAAAAAAGATTTTTATCATGTAAACAATAGAAACCGCATTGTTTGAACATATTCTTAATCTATTCTGTATTTTTCGAACGTTGTTACTATTGTAACATCGGTAAGACAACTTTTTAAAAATTTGAATCAAGGTCAGTAATACATGCATTTTTATTGATTTATATCGCATTAAAATTATTTTCAACAGCTTATTATTTTAATTGGTAAATGTCGAGGTATTGGTAAATGTCGAATTAGGGTATTATTTTAGGGTTAAAGTTGAACTCTTAACACAGTATCACGTACTAGTACTGGTTAGTGTAACAACATGGTTTGTTTGTGGGTACAAAAATAACGGTATATACAGGAAAACGAAGCCGAATGTTCTTGTCTACTACATAGATTCAGGAAAAATTTAGACAAATAAAAACTAGTTTTTACACCAGTCTATGTGGAACCACAGAACGGGAAGGTTAATTAAAAAAAATCAATTTAGATTTAAAATTAGCTTTTATTGATCCTTGCAAAAATAATATCATATATATGTATATTTATATATTACATATATATGTATATATATATATATATATATATTTGTTTATTTGTCTATTTATATATTTGTTTATATATTTCAATATAAAATACGAAAAGTTGGTTAAAAATTAAATAATTTTAGATCTATTGAGATTTAACTCAATAACTAAATTTACGCTCAAAATGCCCGCTCCCAGTACAATTTCGCTGCAAAATGTACCAGCATACAATGTGTTAAGATTAAAATTAAAGGAGTTATCAAAGTAAAATAATAAGGAACATATTTTTGCTCATTTTATGTAAACAGAATTTTTTATAAGTTTATTTTGACGCATCTGAAATCATGGTAATTTCTGTTTTAGAGCTTCTCTGGGTGTCTATTGAAATTTAATTTTTTTTAAATTTTTATTCCAGGTCTTTTGTCATGTTCCTCTAATCCTTGCCAGAATGGGGGGTCATGTGTGTCGGGTCCCAGCGGCGAGTCGGTCTGCAGGTAAGTAAATTCATTGATAACTGTTTATTTTTATTTAATCAGCCAGTCCAGATGGTAGCCTTAATAGGGCTCTGTCTTTTTGTACCAGAGTTCATAGATTTGAATACCGTTGGGGGCATGGATATTTGTTGCCTCCCAGGATTTGCTTTAAGCAGTAGGTCATGGCTTTAACCCTTCTTTGCATGATGATGGGAATTTTCTCCATAACATTGAAAATATATATATATATATATATATATATATATATATATATATATATATATATATATATATATATATATATATATATATATATATATATGCACTAGGATTTTTTAAAAAATATGAATTATATCACCTTGATTTATATAAAAAAAAATCATGCAAAGAAGGGTTAATTAGCTCTCTCGTGACAAAGGGACATTTACCACAGTGCACCAAGCTAAAACTTCTAAATCATTGTCGGATAGATAGGTAAAGTGTCAAAGTGTTGCTTATCGAAATCACAAGTCTGTGGGAGTGAGCCTCGCTGTTGCCTTAGATGCTAGTACCCATCTGGAATTGAGTTTTTAGCAGTAGGCCTTGGTTTAGGTAGGTCTCGAGTACAGGCAATGTTTAATAAACATTAACTGTAGTACACCCAACTATCAATCAATCTGCTGTTTGAGGTATTGAATATTTTCAAAATCTTTCAATTGCGTTTTTTCAAATTAGTGTTGGATCACCAGTTAGTAATAAGAAAATAGAGTATAGAACTAATACTTCTCTATCTTATTCTCCTTAACATTTATATATATATATATATACATATATATATATATATATATATATATATATATATATATATATATATATATATATATATATATATATATTCATCTCAAATTTTATCTTAATTCAGTGTCATATTATATTACCTACAGTATAATTAAGTTCTTAAATAATCATCTGGTTCTTAAATAATTATCTGGTTTCTAATAATTATTTTGTATTTATTTATGGCTTTTTTTACTTTAAATTATGAACATATCGTTATAATTGGTTTTGAAGGCATGATCTAACATCTCTGTACGTGCAAAGTATTTGAACTATTCTCAAAGCTGTCCTCACTTTGCTACTGTTTCTATGGCAGTCTGCTAAAAGCTCAAAATATCCTTTCAGATTGAATATGTAAAGAAAAATAGTACTAAATACATATTGAAATTCAAACTTCAGTTTAGAGTTTGAACTGCAGGCGGATTTACTCGAAATGTTCTGCTCCCAAATAGCTATAAAAATTAGAAGAAAAAAGGCTATGCATAAGCTTTGTCATTAATTTTAATGATGTTCAAAAACGCTTAAAAAACCTTACTAGTTTCTTTCGATAACATTAAATCGTTTTTCAGGTTTCTCTCAAACGAGTGTTTGTTGAAGTTTGCTTCAATTCAAATTTTTTTCTTTATATAAACCTTCGTTATTTCAAGTTTCTTAACAAGTTGGAACCGGTCTTTTTATGAGTTTCATTTTATGTTCTGAAGCCAATTTCATCCCTCTTGTTTTATAGAAGAATTGTTAGAGTATCTAGCAACCAAAACATTTTTGTAGTAGAAATTTTCATTTTAAGGTACTATCAAAAACAAAAGATTGTTTTTTTTCCGCTAAGTTATATACCTTTACCAGTTTCAAGCTATTGTAGCGTCAAGAACAGTTTAAAATAATTGTGAATCCAACGTTGAAAGTTTCGTGATTACTTTTTTATGTACAAAACTTAAGTACATACATTTCTTATCCGTAAAAACTGCTGTGTGTGTGAACTGAAACGCAGTTTTCCATTATGTATCGTGTTTTAACTCTTAATAAAAAATTTAAAAAAAAATTGTTCCTGTACAAGTTTTACTTTTTTTAAGATAAGTAAAAACACACAATTTGTATATCTGCATGAAATTTAAAGCAAAGCTTTTATTTATCTTGTGTTTTTAAAAACAATTGAAAAGGGTTTGAAAAAATGTTTTTTATTTATATGGCTGTATATTATTTGACAAAACATCAGAAACGTTTCATAAAATCTGAGCACTATGAAAACATATTTTTCCCTTTTTCCATCTAAAGTTTAATAATCGTATATTAGCCGTGAAAATTTTTTTTTAATATTTTTCTCTAGAAAATAACCCGAATTTCTTAGAGATATGATCCTTTGTTGTGAACTTACGAATCTTTTCTTTTCTCCTTATTTTTTCTTTTAACTTTAAATTGTTTTTGAAATTTCTGAAAAGATTTTGAATTCTGCTCATTCTAAATGAGAACAATGCAGACTGTTACTACCTCCTGGAATAATCCTGCCAAGCAATAAAATATACCCTTTCATAAAGTGATCAGATGCCTCGGTATTCTCAGGATAGACCAACTTTTAAGCAAAGTGCGGTCCGGATGCTACTTAATATCTTGATATTTAACGAAATGCTTAATAATCCCGTTTTTTTTTTTAAACTAATTTATATATTTTATGAAGATTGAGCACGCTTTATTTCTTTGAAAGAAATCATAATAAACCTCTCCAGACAGTCACGCTTTTAAATAAAACATCCGGGTCTATGGATTGTTTTCCTAAATATTTTGGTTTTTAAGGAAACCATTTAATTGTCCTATTTTTCTATTAATTTATGCTTTTCTTTTTTAGATTAAGCACACTTCGTTTCTTCGAAAGAAACATAAACCTGATTCCAACGTTCAGTTGGCAAATAAAACTAATTAATTGAAAATAATTAAAAAATTTGGAAGACAGGACTTTTAGAAATAGTTATATTTTTTTGGCTATCTGTGTGGAGAAGGGGGGGGGCGGAATTTATCACCATTTTTACTTAGTCTTTTTCATTATTTCAGGATTGCAATTCCGTCACTTTTCTCACCTTTAGTCACTTTTTTTTACAATTGATCACTTTAAGTCACTTTTTTAAGTAAACAGTCACTTTTAGTCACTTTTTTCATGGTGTATCACAGCAAAAGTCTGTTGTTGAAAAAAGAAAATCTGAATTAATAACAAAATATTTTAATAAAAGACCAAAAATGTGATGCTCTAATCTTATTTTAGCCGAACGCTGGCCGATTGGTTAGGGCGCTGATCGTCGGTACCGGAGTTCGTGGGTTCGAATCCCACTATGGCATGGATGTTCGTAACCGTTCGGAATCGGCTTTAAGCAGTAGGTCCCGGTCTCATTAGCCCCCGTGTGCAAAACAGTAGATCGTAGCGCTCCAAAACAAACCAAACCAAACCTAATCTTATTTTTCTTATTAAAATGTAACTAGTCATATGGTTTCCAGTATTTAGTGATTTTAAAAAGTCGTGAAGAAGTTCCTGAAATCTACATTCGTACTAAAATGTACATTTAATACATTAAAGTAACTTATTTCAAAGCACACATTTCTCTTTTTCTTTTACTTCACAATTTTTGTTTCGATACTCTAATCTAGCTATGTACGTATTTCAAAACATCATTAATATATGCAGAAAATTGATTATAAAATTAATGTATTGTATGTATTCAAAGACTATTTTACAGATTTTGTTGTTTAAAGCAATAGTAAAGTTCCACAAAGATTTTTGCATACATTTTTTATTGAGGCTAAAATCAGATTTCGATGAAAAATGAGTGCGACGAAAAACGGACATTATTCTTCAAAGCAAGAGACCGAGAGAGGTGTTTCCGCTCAACGATTTACTTTTTTGTCACTCGGTCTTATTTTTGCCCTGTTCCAGTATGCAAAAAATGTTATTTTTTTTATTCTTTAAATCTTCTTAATAAAAATGGTTAATCAAGAGTTTTGTCGCTGTTCAATAATTGTCGGCCACATACTTTAAAGAACCCAAATACCTGCCCCATGAAAAATACAGGTATAGAAAGTTCTTAAGAAAGTGCAAAGGCGCAGTTACAATGTGATCAGGAGCGGTGCAGTCTTTGACAGTTGATGTCTTAGTCAACCACATAGGCTTTAAACGAACCCAAGATACCTATAAAATACTAAATAGAAGAGGCGTGCAGACTTAAGAAAGTGCAAGACAGTTACAGTATGTATTCAAATCTAATTTATAGATTTTCTTGAATAAAAAGCAATGTTGAGTTGTGTTGAACAAAATTTTTTACATTTTTGTATTTGACGCTAAAATCATGTCTTGCATGAATCATTTGATTTAGAGTTAAAATAAACAGAAAATAGCATCTGTAGTCAAGAGGAGAAAAAAATCGCTTTTTTTTTCTTTCAATGTTTAGTCACTTTTTAGTCACTTATTCTGTATTATTTGTCACTTTTCTCACCTTTTTAAAAGTACCTCAGCAGTTGCAAGCCTGTTATTTTTTTCTCTCTCTGAAATCTGGTCTCTTAACCTTTCAAAAAGCAAAAATTTCAGAAAAATTGAATTCATTGATACGTGTTCAAAATCGTAATGCAAATACCATAATGTAAAATACAAAT
>CM063511.1:60822168-60844668 GCA_032207245.1 Pardosa pseudoannulata | reverse complement strand
CAGCTAATTATTTGTGTGTTCCCACTAAAACTTTAACTTAAAGACGCCATTTATTGAAGTTACGTCTTTTTGCACTTCCATATTACAATCAAATGTAGAATCGAAGATACATCTAACCTTAGGAGAAATATACTCTTTAATCTAGCGTATATATTTGTGTTCAACCCGCACTATTTTTTTCAATAATTTAGATCAAAAGTTCATCGACCGTATTATAAACGAGTAATTTTTACTTCATGTAATTCCACAATATATGTATGAATAATAAAAAGGTATCCAGTGAAGAAAATAAAAAAGTAAAAAATTACGCAATAGAAGAATGTAAGTTCAAACTGACTTGACAGTACATACCTTACCTTTCAACCAGTGTTCTCGCTGAACTATCCCCAACCTTAATCCCTGGGACTCACTTATAAGAAAAATGTAGAAAAGTAGGTCCTGCAAAAAAGAAAGAAAGAAAAAGAATACCTAAATTTTAACCGAAAAACCATATTTATTCAAGTAAAGAATAAAATATTACACATGCAAATTCTCACTCTTTTTTTTTCTCCCCAAAATTTTTTGTTCGTATTAGAAAGAATCTCTCTGGCTTCTTTCAAATTTGACTCTTGTTAGGGAATCATCATTAAATTTTTTAGTTTCATTTCTATCAATCTATTTATAGGACTGGTTTCAATTCTCTTCATAGAAAAGAAGCTTCTTTCCGGAAATTTCACCGAAAAAACAAACTTATTTCCTTTTCTTTTCTTCAGATTTTTATGTCTAAAATTTGTCGAAGCTGCTTCCCTCCGAGATTGTAAAATTTACACTCATTTCCCCTTAGTGCTTTTCAGGTCCATGTGACCCGAAATTTAATTCCACTGTTACAAATTTTTGGAGGTCAGCGGGCCCTGAAATTTTCCTGAAGCTGCCTCCCATCATTACAAATTTGCTTAAAAATCGGCTGTAGCGCTTAAATACCGACACTGCTTTCATATCTTATGGTACCTATCACATACCTTACGATTCATGCTTACGCACCGTACTTTTGAGAGCCCTTAACAGGCCGCTACGTTGCCGGGTGTAAGGTGTGTTTATGATGCCTATGTGGAGATTACCTCAATTTTGAGATAAGAAAGGAAGATTTTTGCACAAGATTCTCAGCTATAGGACATTCAGAGATACATATTTATCTTGTACCTTCTCTAGGTGTACAAGAAAATGTCTTGTGCAACTTCCAGCCCTTAATTCCAACTCCACTCACTGACTACTGGCTCTCTCGCTCACAAATACATTATACGTGTGTAGGAATATATCCAAAATTCAAGTACTGTATCTAGTGTGTAACGTGCACTCTGTTTATTACAAGAAAATTGGCCCAAAATTATATCTCGTGTATAACGCTCACCAAAAATATCACATACAAGTGACTTCCAGATTATAAACCAATTACAGCTTGGACTCACTGAAATAAAGTTCCTACATTCTTTTAATGTTATTCTACAGAATGACTCCATTTTTAAAGATATCCTTCACACTTGTTATTGATAGTTTTAGGTTATTCGAGAATTTTTTGGCTACTATGCAATGACCGTAGGGGCTGAAATCGAAGACTTAATACATCACCCCCCTTTTTAAGGACATTATACGAGGGATTGTGTTTTCTTTATTCCTCTTCATATAAAGCCGGATATTGGCCTAATTGTAAGGTGCTTTTCTTAGTTATTGGTTCGAATCCCGCTGTTGTCATGGATAAACATCAATGACAACATTTGTAGCCGTTCGGAATCAGTTTTGAGCAGTAGGTTCCGGTTTCGTGAACCCTAATGTAGCAATAAAGAAAATCGTAACACGAAACCAAACCAAACCAAACCAAATTTCTTCATATATGAGTGGTTTCTGATAACGTACTATTAAGATAGAAGAGAGATCTAGATATACAACATTAAGTTTGTAACTAATACAATATGCAAAAGAAAATGGAACTGTGCTCCAAGTGGAAAATTTGGTTTTCAAAGTTAGTTAGTATTGTTAGTAGTGTTATAAATATATGTGTGTGTGTATATATATATAAGTGCAGTAGTAATTTAATGTAGATGAAGCAATACTTCTAGTAAGATCTTTATTTTTTATTTTCTTCCTTGAATACCTATTTTTATTCATACGCATATCGAGTGATAAAAGTTATCCAGTGTTTAACAAGCAACTTAAAATTTTAAAATTAAAATTTTAAAAAGCGAATAGATGCACGAGTAGATACAGTGTTCACATTTTATCAGGGAGACGGCGGGTAGTACAAAATTCCTTCGGAGGGCGTATGTGTATAGTCGAATGTCTATATCAGGGGTGGCCAAGCTCCTTGATAGTCCGAGCCATTTTTCAAAATTTGAAATTTTTTGCGAACCGCAATTAAATACGTATTTAAAAAGTATGCAAAAAAGGTATTATTATTATTTTATTTATTTATTTATTTTTTTAATAGAAATTATATTTATTGAATGTCATTTGGAAGATCTTCGTCCTCTAATTTTTCAAGAAAATTTTTTAATTGTCACTTTTTTTTGGGGGGGGGGCATTCATGCGAATGTAATTTACAATGTATTACATTATTTACATAACATCAGGATATTTTAAATATTTTGTAACGAGATGTTCTTGGTAAATTATGCAGTGAATCGGTATGAATTGTGGAATTTGAGAAACATCTCTTAAAAGCCCAAGCAGACCAAATATTTTTTCTTTTACCCAGTATTTCCGGAGCTTCATCAGTTGTAATTTTTTTTTTTTTTAAATATAATAACACAAAATTGAAATGGAAACTCAGGAACATTTAACGAGAGCCACAAATAATCCTTCAAAGAGCCGCATGTGGCTCGCGAGCCGCAGATTGGTCACCCCTGGTCTATATCGTCCGCTCTTGACGTAGACACTCGGTTTTAAACGACAATAATGTTATTTAAGCTGTTATTTTATTTCGTATAAATGGGCGGGATGAACATGGTATTCGCGATCTGTGTGCCAGCCTAAATGCTACTCATCTCTAAGTGGCACATTATCGTTGCAATACTCGACTCGCATACCGTTGTCGCGCACAGACAGGCACTCAGAAAGTAAAGGACTGCTTTCGGAGCCCCGTTATCGTTTCTCCACTCAAACGTGACACTCATTTTATCTAAGTACGGCGACCAGTGAAGCGTGCCCTTAACGAGGCGAAGAGACGGTATTTCCTGCTTTGTAACGCGCGCTCTCACAGAAAATTGCTGGGATATGACACTCGGCAGCGATGCGAATGGATTCAGCGCGACAACTTTGTTTTTTGTTCGCTCTTTATTTCGGAGGAGGGGATGTGTGTCGACAGAATTGAAATTTCGAACGAAATTGATCCGTCTTCCGTATTGGAAGGGGGAAGTCATGTTTTTTATAAAGAAATTTCATGCAAATTGGTCGAAAACTGGCTCCGGTATCAAAATTGTGGAAATTTATATATTTATAACCGGAAACATAGCAAGCATTTACTTTCGACAGTGTGTTTACCTTTGTACAGAGTGAGAAAAACACAATCATGTTAACAATACACGTACATGCTTACACAACGGACGATATCTAGAGAGCTACAAATTTATCTGCTGTAAAAAATTGATGACTGGAAATGCCCCTTGTTTACAGAAAAACTCGCGATTATCCTTGCATAAAATTGCAGTTTGAATAAGATCATAATAATGAAGATTCTTTTGAATAATTTTCTCTATACCTTCCAGTGATGAGGTTCCAATTATAAGTTTTAAAAATTCTGTCGGAGTAAAGCTGATTCTTGCGAAAATGAAAATTTGTATAGTATTTCCTCTTTAAACCGCAGATAATTTAACAAATGTTATTATACTTGTTTTGTCTCGCCTTGTTTAGTATCAAGTGTAGTGTAGTCATCGGTTCACATTATATGCCGTTGCGTAGGAGTAATTACAGAAGCTAGACTTTAAAAAAACATCCACACTTCATTAGAATTTCTAATTCTGTTATGACTGAGACTGAAATTTAGTTCATAACACCCACTCCTAATCGGTTTACAAGAGCTAGTCAATTTCATCTGTTTCTTTTACATTAATACCATTTACATGTTTAAAGTCTAATGAACAAAAATAAGTCCGTTATCAAAAATGTTTAAATAGATTTAATTCGTAATTTTTCAAAAAGATTCCTTTATTTATTTATTTTTTTAGATATATAAAGGCTGATATGTAGCGAAAAGATGGGTCTAGACGAAAAAAGTCAAGCAAGGTTGCAGCCAGGATTTAGTTTCGGGGGAGGGGGCTCAAATCTAAATGAGCTCTGATATTATCAATTTTTAAACTAAGAAATATAAAATTTAACAATTAATTTTAATAATAAATATAAATTTTATATATTTTTAATTATAAGACACGGACGAGTGGTTAAGGCATGGAAGACACATTTGATTTCATATATAAAAACTTCTTTATTGTAATCCTTCTGGCCATGGCTATGCCATTGTGATATCCTTTGTTCTCATATTTTGCCACTACAAGCGTGGAGGATGTTATCAGCCCATTCTCGCCCAGAACTGTCTTTTTTGGCATTGCTACCTAAGCAAATTCCTATGTCTACTTCGGCGTCACCTTCTTTACTCTGCATAGTTCCGCTCGAGTGTGTGTCTTTCTCCGATTACGTTATTGTTAATGAGTGCTAACTATTTTTAATTATAACTTGCTTAATTCTTAACTCCCATTTTTAAATCTGACATATATATATATATATATATATATATATATATATATAGTTTAATATTTAGTATTAATAACTGTGGTAAAAATTATATAAAATTAAATTATATATATGTATATAAGTTCATTCCAATCTTATGTAATATATTTCTCTAAATGTATAAAATAATTTAGAACGGAAGTATTAAATGTAACAACGTAAACAGGACTTTAAAAATTGGAAGTTGTATTTAATAATTAAATTTTAATTAAGTATGCAGTTAAAAAAATCGTTGTTGAAAATGTATTTATATTTCAATTTTGAAATACAATATAGTAAACTTCAGAATTTCGGGGGAGTTGCCCGAGTTCTTCAATTCTTCCCCCTCCCCCCTCTAGTTACGTTCCTGGAGTCAACAAAATCATAAATTAGATTCCGTATTGCAAAAACTTTTTAAAACACCCTCAAGTTATTCTGATTGAGAAAATCTTTTGGGATTCAACAAGTCTCAGGAATTTAAAAAAAAAAATCTATAACGAATTATTTTTCTGCAATTTATTTTCAGCTTATTAATAAAAACCAGACTAAATATACCCCCTAAAATACGAGTTATAAACCGATTTATAGAATTCAGTATATGTATTACTTTTTTGAAAGTTTTTTTTTCCTTGAAGTTATGAATTCCACGTTATCCGTAAGATAAAATATCTAATGAATAAATGCGCTTAAATTTTTTCATATTGCAGTATATGCTTGTTAGCTATAGAATGAATTAATAAAGATATTCTAATATTGCTTTTTCATTCAATTTCAAATTATTAACACTATAGATAACAAATGTCTGTTAGAATGTGAAAATTTTTAGTTGGGTTTACTCATCCGATTTTTAAAATCTTAAAGGTAGCGGAGAGTTTTGAGAAAGATGCTCTTAAAATTAAACAAAACGTGACATGTATAATTACTATGTAACTCTTGTTTTGGGTATTTTAAGTGTGTGATTTTTAGTATGTTGGAAATTAATTTCCAAAAAATAAATTGGTTATAATTTTTTTTTAAATTTTTAAATTTTTACACCTTTTTACTGGGAAAGGTGACTAAAGGAAAGGAGGAATTTTCCAGTAACCGTTCCCTCTAGGGAATTTTGAAAGCAGAGATAAATAAAACTACTTTTTGTTACAGTGAAATACTTTTCTTTATAAAACTATTTATTTCTAAAACTATTAAAAAAATGGCGAATATGCGATTTTTTCTTTGAGTTTGGCTTAAATGTCCACATATTTCCGCATACATATTTTGATACAGTTTGAAACGTTTGGAGAGCTACTGTCTATTGTTTTGCTACACAAGGGTTAATTGAGACTGGGACCTACAACTTGAAGCCGATTCTAAATGGTTACGAACATCCATGGCATCAGTGGGATTTGAACCACGAACAGCAACACCCTTCCCATTCCGCCATTGTTTCGCCTTGAAACATTTGGAATTTTAGAGTTGTATTTCATGAAATATATGATAACATTTAACGTTTTCTTTCATACCACATCAGTATACAATTCTTCATTGACTGGCATATAGCCCGTCATATGACGGGATCAGTAAAATTTTTAATTCTAAAGTACCCTATGAGGCTGGCATTAAAATGGTTTGTTTTTTGGCTGAGAATTATCTGATACATCCTCAATAACTTGTTTATCTTTAATGACCACATGTTAGTTGCCAATTTTAATTTATCTTGTCATATTACGTGATAGGATGAACAGCAGTTTGGTTTGGTGTGCTACGGTCTACTTTTTGCAACACGAGGGCTAATGAGACAGGGACCTACAGCTTAAAGCCGATTCCGAACGGCTACGAACATCCATGCCACTGTGGGATTCGAACCCATGAACTCCGGTACCGAAGGCCATACTCTAACCAATCGGCCATCGTTCGGCGGATGAACAGCAGAGATTTTAATATTGACAGTGATTATTTGGCGGTATATATGAATGATGACCAAAATTTAGAGAATAGATTGTAAACCGTGTGGTTATGTATAGAAAACAAACACAAAAACGAACAAACTTCTTAATTTTCAAAGATACATAATTTAAACTCTAGATATTTATTAGTCCCTGAAATAGACTCTTAGACTTTTATGAAAAGAATCTATTATTTAAGCCAAATATAAAAGAAAATTATTTACGTGAGTTCACTGATGAAACGTATGAAAATAATGCAGACGGTATTTAACTAATTTAAAATAAGGAATGATTAAATGAGATTTTTAAAGAAATGACGTCATATTGCTAGAAAAAAAATGTTATTTTCATCTACTTATAATGTGATAAATTGATGAATTTAATCGCCTGCTCTTAACCAGGGAAAATAGCGTTCGAAATAATGGCATTAAACGATCGAAAAGGGGGGAAGGGGGGAATTTCTAACGTTCTCGAACTCGCTTTGAATTTTGCTAGCCCTAACTCATCAAGAATCCAATATGGATGCCCTATCCATTCCAGGTCAAACCGCTTCATAAATTCGAGGGCAAACGGACAAATAACTTAGGTAACATAGTTAACGGACAGATAACTATTATTATATAGGGGATTACTACAGGAAAGGTAACTGGGGTCTTGTACAATATAAGACTTGGAAAATTTAAAACATTGCATGATATCATATTTTACACTTGATTCAAGATAATTTCTGCAATTCCTCAACTTAACATTTTAAAAATTCATGTTTTACCTTTCCATTTACTTGACTTTATTTAATGAAAACGTATTTCTGGGTTGGTAACCTCAATTATTTGGACTACAAATTTAATCTCTTCGAGCTCAAGTTGTGTGGCTCTTCGATTTCTTGGAGAGGAAGTGAAAGGTCGATCCGATAAAGAATAAGGCACGCTTATCTGATAAGGGAGCAGATAACATTCCATCTTTCACTTGTGAATCGGGAAGACAGCGTGTTGCCTTAGTTAATGGGGAATGTATCCCGTATCAGTCGAAACTATTTTAACTTTAAGTATACCACTCCAAACAAATGCATTTTCGAGATGATTGTGTAGAGTTTCCTTTCGTAGTTATAAAGCACCAAAATTTCCTTTTCTGTAGATTCTGATTCATCATATGATACTAACTTATATACGAATTCTGTACGACAGCAAAATTATTTTGCTTTCTTGATTGTGTAAGTCAATACCAGAATTCGGTTTTCAGAGATTTCTGAGCTTGACTATTAAACAACTAGGAGCTTTTTTTATACCGTTATATAATAACTAGAAATTCAACTACTATGAGAAAGCATTTTATCAAAAAAAGTAAATAACGTGAAATTTTATTATTGAGCCCTAACTAACGTGACTATTTATATTTTGACTCAAAACGGAACATTGGTTTATTAAGGTCAAATCATAGGTAGTCAATTAAAAAAAAACACTTTTTTAAAGTTATTTATTCAGAAAAAGTTAGTTGGCTTAAAAGTTACGAAACACAAAATATAGGTACCCAAAATGTTTAGTTATATTTATATTTATCAGAAGAACAAATTTGTTTTAATATAGCTGGTGACGATTTCAAGTAAGAATGAAACTCTTGGCACGTTTTTTTTTTTTTTATATATATATATATATATATATATATATATATATATATTCACCTTAATTATCAACATCGCCTTTAGAACTGAAATTTGTAACTGGGTTTTCTCAGATGTCCACAATTTGTTCATAATAGAAAATACTCTTTCTACTGGAGCATTTGTAGCAGGCAAACATAAAATATATTCAATTACAATAGAAAAGTTTTTATGCTGAAGATTCTTGGCGCGAAAGTGTTTGAATACTTCCACCCAACGGGTTTCCGTAGAAACATTTAAATTATTCCATTCCGTTATTTTTTGCGATGTAATGTAATTAGAAATTAATGAAAATTCCTCAAAAACTAGAGTATCTTTATTACAGTCAGTATATTGCTTTTCAATTAATACAGTAATTAAAGGCCGGTACATTTATGATCATGCCTCTTGCTATGATTTCATTTTAAAATGACATCTTTTGTAATATTTTATTACTTTAATTTTTCTTGTCTTAAAATCGGTAATATCGATCACCACAACATAAATACATCGGTCTGAAAAAGCCATATGAAAATATCTACAGTAAACACCAACACTTTTTTTAATTAGAAATCACACATAAATTTTCGCGTGGTTTTTGAAAACGGGACAATTTTGCGTCCCACAGTCCATTTCGGGGACACCGAACTCGTAATTTTAAAAAGGGACAGTCCCGTTCAAAAAGGGACGTCTGGTCACGTTAGCCATAACATATCATAAAATTAAATTTTATTATTAAACCAGTCTCTTCACTCCCAACCTTTGGTTTGGATATATTAATTAGTTATGTCATGTTGTCACGTGAAAACACTTGCGGACTATTTCAATTTCAAATGAATTATGGTCTATGAAAGAGATCTGCTTAGAAATGTTTCGTTATTTTTCCTTGTAACTTTCATTTATTTATTTTTTTTTTTTTATATTAAGTCATGTTCAATTCCTGCGATATTTTTCATAAAACTAAACTAAGTTCACACCAGGCCAGTATTATGGTAATTCTATACTTTCCATATTGGATTCTTCTCGCAAAATGTCAACCTATAGGGGGAAAATAAAATTCCTTCTGCCCGCATTGCACGTAAAGAATTCGTTTTAAAAATTACTCCACGTGATATAACAGCAAATTCTCTAGAATGCTATCTTTCCCTTAAAAAAATCGAGAAAAATGCTTTTAAGTTATTTGCGAGAAATTTCGGCATACCCTTTCAAACGCAAATAAGAACATTATTCAAATTTTATTTTTCATCCAAAAAAAGCATTGTTTTTAATTGCTGAAAATTATATGTTCTATCTTAAGTTCGAAAATCTGAAATATTTTAGTTAAGTAGATTTTTGCTCCACTTGTTGATAGTCAAATATGTGATATCCCGTTCAATGATCTCCAGTTGGTCATGCAATGTAAAGATTTTTTAAATTAAAAAAAATACTTCCATATTATAATTTTTATTACAGTATAAGACTAGTTGCTTCATCTCTTAACAATGTTCAGGAAAAGAAATTAAAATAATCCATGAATTTTTAAAGTGCAAAATAGCGACGAATTCAATTTCAACCATGCAATTTTTTTTCTTCGTATGCCGACAGCACAAGTACAAAACTACGAATGTAGGAGGCGCGACACTAAGGTACGATGTAAAACACCGAACGTGTGAGACGCGACCTCGAACAAGAAGTGATAAATCCGGCCCTAGTGTATGTTCTGAAAATAGTTACATTAACACATTGTGTGCGGGTACATTTCGCACCGAAATTGTACCGAGAGCGAGCATTTTCTCAAGGATAAATAAAAAGTTAATTTTAAATCTAAATTGATTTTTTTAATCAACCTTCCCGTTCTGTGGTCCGCATCGATTGATGTAAAATCTAGTTTTTATATGTCTAAATTTTGCCAGAATCTATGTAGTAGGCAAGATTATTCGGCTTCGTTTTCCTGTAAATACCGTTATTTTTGTACCCACAAACAAACCATGTTGTTACACAAACCCGTACTAGTACGTGACCCGCGCCCAAGTATCAATCGTCAGAAAGTGTACTAATACGTGTCCCGCATACAATGTGTTAAAACTCTAGTCCTTTGTTTTTTGTTTTTTTTTTCAAATTATAGTAAAATGTGTAAAAGTATGTATAATAAATAAAGATTATTTATTGCTATTCGAACTGGATATTCAAATGGAAATACATGGAACTAAGATTAAATGTTGTTTATATACTCGTATATCTAAAAACTTGAAAACTTTGAATACATACACACACATATGCAAATGATTTAAATATTGTTCGTTTAATAGTGTTGATATAAAGTACCTCTACTGAATAAAGCTGGAAGAAAGTAAGCAGTATAGTGTCATTCGTAGGAACTAACAGTTTATTTTTCCCGTCGTATAAGCTAATAAAGAACTATTAACTCAAATGTAGGATTATTCCTTGTTTAAAATCTAATAAGTGCTTAAAAATATTGCTTTTTGTCTTATTCATCTTTTTCCGAGATTTTACATATTTACACACGTACACTCGCGCATAATGCTCACACACTTTATTCTTCCAAATTAACTTCATATATTACTTCTCTTTATTTCCCAATAGCTCAGGATGTTAAAACAGGCTAGCTGTATAGAACAATTACTTGACCTCTTGTGGATCACAAGTGGTGGGTTCAAGTTGCACTCATTTTAAGTATTCTTTCGTGGGAAACTTCCTGAAAGGTAAAGAAACGCGAAAACATCAATCAAAAGAATCTCGGTTTTCTTGATAGTACTAAGAACAGAATCTGTCACCCAAAGAAAATTTTTTTGAAATTAAATATAAGCAATAAAAAAGGATTCACCCAACGTAGGATTATTCGTAGTTTTAAATTTAATTTGGGGGTTAAAGACATTGATTTTTAGTTTTATTCATCTTTTTCCAAGATTTTACTTATTTACACCTATACACTTGCGCTGAATACTTAGCGATGTTATTTACACTCCATATATTCGCGTATAATACTTAGCGATTTTATTCTTCCCAATTGACTTGGTATAGTATATTATTTCTCTTAGTCGATTTCCCAATAGCTCGTAGTTCGTGATGCTAAAGCAAGCTAGTTGTCTAGAACAATTACTCTGACCCCTTGTGGATCATAAATTATGGGTTTAAGTTGCACTCATTAAAGTATACTTTCGTGGGAAATTTCCTTAAGGTATAGGAACTACATAACGAGAAAACGTCAATCAAAAGAATCTGTTTATTGATTTGTCTAAGGACAAAACTCGTCACCAAGAGAAAACGTGTTGAAATTCAACTGTTTAAGCACTATTATATAATGTTATCGTAGTCCAGCTTGTTTGTTTTATTCTCTTAATTAAATTATTAATAATTTTTTGAAATGTTTATAAAATTATGTTTCTGTTGGTTCGCGTTATAGTATATTTTAAATTACTCAGTACAACTCTTTTACAACTTTGCAATTTACTGATAATAATTTATAAAAATAAATATCATTATTTATTCTACATTCTCCTTATGCATATGTTTAGCGTCAGCTGTAGCAGTTTTGTCGCTCCGGACCCAGGATAAAAGTTAATGTTAAAAGAAATAAATTGTGGATAGATACAAATTTTAATTCGAGAAACTCTTGCAACACTTAATGGAAGAGAAAGAAAAATTGTTATATCAGTGGTAAAATTCCATTCAAAATGAAGCACTGAAATTAATTCGAAAACTTCAGGTGGGCTTTCCATCTTTGCTTAATAATTCCAAAACTGACTCTTTCTCATCTGCCAGACTAAGCACGTTTATATACTTTACATCTTCATCGACCAACATTACTTCTAAATGTTAAGAGCGTTTAATTAATACGCTTATAGAAGTATTTTCAAATTGTATGTATTACACAAAAACTGAATAGCTGTAAGTTCTCTTAAATGAAATCTGCATTCCAAAGCATTAATCAATACATCTAGTGTAAAAAATATACTTTTACTGGTTGGAATTTCAATAAATTAATAAAAAATAATATAAAAAAATTGTGTTGTACAGGCTTTCAAGCTATAGTTATAGTTTAAAATGTTTTAATTCATATTTTTTCCTAATAATAAAATCTTCCAACATATTCGAGCGGAATGCCGCTACTAAAATTGCCGCCCCTGCTCTCCATTTGTCGAAAAGAAAAAATATCCGAGGAACATATAGAAGCATTTCTGTTGATTTCCTCTCGGGTGTTTTGTTTTTCGAACTTATGTGAATCCTTTGTGTTTAGCTTCATATAACTATCCAGTTCATCAAACAAATATTTATTTCGAATAAAATATATCTTTTTGAGAGGAGAGTAAGGAATCTACATTAGATTATTCTGTGAAAATGTTTTTGTTATATCGCTTATTCAATGCATTAAAATAGTATAAGAAATGGTAAAACTTCCTTTAATCATTTTCATCAAAATGGAATATTTTCAGTGGAATTCGAGTGGCACACAAACCGTAAATATACTTGACACCTAGTTTTCCTTGTTGGAGTACTATTTACTACTCAGTTGTGCATTGTTAACAAAGTCTGTGATTAATAGAGTGCTGCCCACTTGGATTCTGTATTCCTTAATATAAACCCAAAATCTACTCACGTAGCAAAAATGGGTCTGCAGGCCTGTTCGATATCGCTTGTACGTAACGGTATGAAAATGGGCAGCTACAATAATCCTTACAGGAATCACATGTGTATCTTAAGAGGATTTATAATTTCTAGCGTATTGTTCACCCAAAACCCGTTTACAATTTTCTGACCTTTCTATTCTAAGTTCAGAAGGGAAGTGGTGTTCTTGTTTAAAGTATTGTTTCGGTGTTAAGCTTTTTTTTTTCTTCTGCTGTTTTCTTCGTTGTGACGATCCTGCTGAATTGTTATTGATCTTTACCCTGTTGAGAATGGGGTCATTTGCAACGATTTTTATCGTAAAATAAGTCCTCCTCATACCGCAGTATCTTTGCGATCTATAGAGTGCAATATTGTTCCCACAGGCATATTATAAAAGGTACGTTATAAAATTAATTCAGTTTTGCATCCAAAGAAAATGGAAGGTGAAGCTGCTTTCTTTGTTGGGAAAACTTTCTTACCGAGCGACGACGGGTCAATTTTATTTGCATAACCGGAAGCTGAATGTCAATAATTACTGATTAATAAAAGATGTATTACCTAAAGGGATTTAATGTATGAGCTGTTTCCCTTGAAAGTGATGTCTATTTTTGACGATAAGATAGTTAATGATTACAATGAATGCAATCTGATACGAGCTTTTTAACTTTAAACAGTCCCCAATCCAAATAAAATAAAATCCTTCAAAATTTTTATTATTTTGCCGCTATGAATTTTAATCGATCTTGGTTCGAATCACTCTGTGGGCATGGATGTTCGTAGCCGGTCGAAATCGGCTGTAAGCGGGTAGGTCCCGGTCTTATTTGCTCACATGTAGCCAAAAAGTAGACCGTAGCGTTCTTTTGCTGGCTAACATTTGCTTTGCCTCCCCTCCCCACAGATATTTTCTTTTAAAGCCCCTTCACACTATGGTCCACTGCAAGCCATCACCACCGTCTGGGGGGGGGTATGGTGTATCGTGGTCGATGGTGGCAGACGATAAAATAGCCTTTGCGAATGATAGTTCCGGAGGCGGTTTTTCTCCAAAGATCAAAGGCAGCCAGATTAGCAACTTAAATGCGCATTAGACCCTATGGACGAATCCACGCGTTCGGCTCATTTAGTGGCCCATCGTGTGGATCCAACCCGTGAACCATCGTTCAAGGTAACCATCAGGAAGTGGTGAACAATTGGCCTATAGTGTGGTGGCTACATTAAAATATCTTATTTGGTAGGTGGGAGAGTGGAAGAGACATAATTTGTGAGCCTAAAGTGTCCACACAGCAAATATTTGAAGGGGCTGCAAAGAAAATATGGGTCGCTTATGTTGGGATTGTCATCTTTCCTTTGCGAATTTTCCGCTGTCTCCGCTGAAGTCATTTATCCTCCATCACCCATAATCCCCTCTTCTATCATCCAAGGATTTGCTCCATCCATAAAGCACGTGGCAGAGTGACATTCATCCCTAGAGGAGAGGTAGAGACACCCGTAGGAATGCTTTTCTGTGGCATGAATATTCTCGAACCCTAGACGGAATTGATGGGGGACGCACTGTGTGAGATAATACTCGTGAATGTGGTTTCAAGTGTCGACGGACGGACTCCGTTACCGGTGTTTATTCCCGTGCCAGACCCCCAAAGAGGCCTCCAAAGACACAAAGCACGGGGGATGTTGGCTATGCGAGGGATGCCGTACGTGTATGTCATGCAGGTCCATTTTAGTTGAGAGGGGAGAAAAATTCGAAACTAGAATGAAAAAAAAATGAGGTATCTGCATGAATGGTATTCTTACATTCGCTAACGTAATACAAGTGATATGAGTAGACATTGTTATTTGCACTCTTCTGTAAGGAAATTCCAGCAGACTTATAATAGCCCATATAACATTTCCCTCGCCATCGTAACCTCAGATTAGATAGATTTCAAGTTTGGAGTATCTCTCGCGTTCATTTAATTGAGCTAATTTTGGAAATGTTGAAAAATAAATCAGATCTGGGGTTTGAAGACTTTTTGCTTACAGTCGCTTAAGAGTTAAACTCGTACTATATACTTTTGCTGATCAATTTGGAATTTTAAAAGTGAAAAACATGAAAAAACATGTTGGGAGACATAGAGGATAGATACCAAACTCAATAAGTTACTAAACTAAAAATATGCTTTTAAGTTTTTAAAGTGAAAATTTGGTGCAATATACGAACTTTACTTTGGTCATGTGTTTTCCATAGCTATCTAAATAAGTGCTACGCTTTTTAAATATAATTAAACAAAGTTCTTTGTGTAAAAATATTTGTTAATAGTTTTATTTGTAAGTAAAAAAATGTATCAAGATGTTCACTTTTAAAATCTCAAATTGAACAGAGCTTAGTGTATGAACAACAGAAAAAGCTTAGTGTATGAGTTTTACTTTGACTAACTTTAACTATTAGCTAATTCGAGTATTTTGAAGCTTAATCCAAGGCAATGTTACAAGTTGTTGTTTAACCACATTATGTTATTCATATGCCTCGTAGATGTTTAGGAGTTAAATAATAAACTGTTAAATCTTGAAAATGACGTTAATTGTGCACTAAATCATTTTTTTTACTGATTTTAAAATATTTTTCAAAACATTATCTTACATGCATAACTATAATAACAACTTACAACGTTCAACAAGAACGGGATAGCGTTTCCTGGGTGTCGCGATGTCACAACAGGAAGGGGCAACACAAATAAGCCATGCCTTGAGCGGTATTTGAACCATCGGCCTCCAACGTGGTAGGTGATGGGCGACCAACTATGCCGACCATGCGCAAAACCGAAATTAAAACATATGCATTCCAGATATCAAAATTGATAAAAATTGGTATGAAAATATTTAATTTTATTTCGAATTTGACAAATGGTTTCACGATTTGAATGAAACAAGATTTTGTTTATTTTAGCCGTATATTTGAAATTGCGACACAAAAGTCCATAAGATTTTTTTTTTTTTTTTTTTTTTTTTTTTTATCTATACCAAAGAATTGCGATGAAGTCTGGTTTTATTTTGCAGGAATACTTTTCTGATTAGACTCGACTTCCAGTTCTACAGAACAGACAGATTGTAAATTTTGATCGAACTCTCAGACATCCATTATCACAATACATACATTGTAACTCTCCGTTATTAATTATTTTGAAGCAGAATCATAGCTTAATCCGATACAGGAAATCATTTTCATATGTATTGGTAATTTACGGCTGGTTGCTTTAATCTAAGCCACGCGTTGGTGGAAATACATCAGATCTTCCATAATTCAGTGTTGTAAGATGATCCTGGCATGTCTCAGAGTGTCTCACAGTTGTTCGTGTTTTTTCATGGTCTGGCCTGAACGCGTACAATATCTGTCGTTGTTCAGAGTCCCGACCACTTCATGACAACTGCAGACAAAGAGCAGCTTGTGTGTGTCGCTGCTTTAAAAAAGGGTTAATAATATCATAATAGTTTCGTAATATGAAATGTGTCTAAATATTAATCATGGGAAATGATATTCAATGCTAAGGAATGAATTTTTTTTCTTCAGCGGTTTTTAAAATTTCTTAAACTTTTTTTTAATTAGGCTGATAGATTATTTTAACAGCAATATCTGACATTACGTCAACTGACTGGGTTGTAGTATCACACATGCGACAGGAATATTATTTGATTTTAATGTGTATTTATTTTATTGTGTCAAGTTTAAATTATATTTTTTACGTCAATGTTTGTAAAGGAGAGGGGGGTTGTAGTAACTGAGAGGCCTGGAGTTTTCCCACACATGTGGAACTCATACCCTCATTTTTATGGCCTGTGAATACGTTGGTCTCGCCCGTTAAGTGCTATTTTATGGGAATATGTGGAAGCTGTCCCTTTTGGATTGGTTTGGAGCACTACAGTCTACTGTTTTGCACACGAAAGCTAATGAGACCAGGATCTATTGCAAAAAGCCGATTCCGAACGGCTACGAACATTCAGACCCACGGCGGAATTCGAAACCGTGAATTACGGTTCCGAAGATCAACGACCTCCCATCCGGCAATTGTTCGGCTAAAGCTGTTGTAGATGGTTCGGTTCCAGAGTTTGTGGATTCAAGTCCAACTGTGGCATGTATGTTCGTAGCCTTTCGGAATCGGCTTTAAGCAGTAGGTCCCGGTCTCATTAGGCCTCGTATTGCAAAAAAAGTAGACTGTAGTGCTACCAACCAACCAACCTTTTGTAGATGGAAGTGTGTTGTTCCCTTCCCTCTCCGTTGTAATGTTTTCGCCAGAAAAGGGAGAAGTGGGGGGGGGGGTTGCGATTGACTTCGTGGTGGGCAGAGGTTCTGTGTGAAAGACGATCGCGGTCTATCGTGAAGTGAAGATGTATCGGCAGTACTGTACAAATGTGTAAATGTAAGCAGAAATAAAACTACATATTTTAAGACGAGTTCTGGCGTGAACGCGTACAATATCTGTCGTTGTTCAGAGTCCCGACCACTTCATGACAACTGTAGACAAAGAGCAGCTTGTGTGTGTCGCTGCTTTAAAAAAGGGTTAATAATATCATAATAGTTTCGTAATATGAAATGTGTCTAAATATTAATCATGGGAAATGATATTTAATGCTAAGGAATGAATTTTTTTCTTCAGTGGTTTTTAAAATTTCTTAAACTTTTTTTTTAATTAGGCTGATAGATTATTTTAACAGCAATATCTGACATTACGTCAACTGACTGGGTTGTAGTATCACACATGCGACAGGAATATTATTTGATTTTAATGTGTATTTATTTTATTGTGTCAAGTTTAAATTATATTTTTTATGTCAATGTCTGTAAAGGAGAGGGGGGTTGTAGTAACTGAGAGGCCTGGAGTTTTCCCACACATGTGGAACTCATACCCTCATTTTTATGGCCTGTGAAGTTTTATGCCGTTGGTCTCGCCCGTTAAGTGCTATTTTATGGGAATATGTGGAAGCTGTCCCTTTTGGATTGGTTTGGAGCGCTACAGTCTACTGTTTTGCACACGAAAGCTAATGAGACCAGGATCTATTGCAAAAAGCCGATTCCGAACGGCTACGAACATTCAGACCCACGGCGGAATTCGAAACCGTGAATTACGGTTCCGAAGATCAACGACCTCCCATCCGGCAATTGTTCGGCTGACGCTGTTGTAGATGGTTCGGTACCTGAGTTTGTGGGTTCGAGTCCCACTGTAGGATGGATGTTCGTAGCTGTTCGGAATCGGCTTTAAGCAGTAGACCCCGCTCTCATTAGCCCTCATGTTGCAAAAAAGTAGACCGTAGTGTTTCCAGCCAACCAACTTTTTATAGATGGAGGTGTGTTGTTCCCTTTTCGTTGTAATGTTTTCTCCAGAAAAATCAGAGGTGGTGGACGGAGTGGCGGGTGCGATTGACTTCTAGGTGGGCAGAGGTTCTGTGTGAGAGATAATCGCAGGCTATCGTAAAGTGAGGATATATCGGATATTCTATACAAATGTGTAAATGTAAGCAGAAATAAAACTACATATTTTAAGACGAGTTTTCTCTGATGTTGTGGCGATTATGGAGTATTTTAAGCAAGACCGCTCGACAACCACCAGAATAGTTACTACTCTAGATTTGGGACGTTACAGGATTCGACTACCATAATCAGAAAAACAGGAAAAATTAGCATCTTTACTGTTTCTCTAGTAATTGTAAATATAAAAAAAATAATAAATTTTAAAAAATATCCAAAAAAATTATTTTTACATAAATGTTGAAAAAATTAGGCAATTTTTTATACTCTTACTGCTAACACCATGAGACAAAATATATCAATCCAAAAATTGTTTTTGGATATTACACTCAAACACATTAGATCCCTCCCTTCAGAAAGTAATGAAACTAGATCTAAGACATACATTAACATTTATAAGAGATATTCATCATTGAAGTAACAATTCAGTCTTTTTCTTAAAATATTCCTCATAATATTTTATAAAAACAACTATCATTTTCCAAAAATGTGTTTTTAAAATTAAACTTTTAATTCAGCCCGTACAATATGTAGTAAATTATCTGTTATAAGTTTCATGTATATATATACTAATAAAAACTTTTTTTGTTATCGCGTTATTCCTGAGTAAAAAAAAGTCTTAACATAGTTTCTCAGAAAATGAATCTAAAGTGTTTGTTGCCAAAATATTTTGAAAAATGTTTGTCGCAGTTACTTAAAAATCTCCAGCCATGTAGCTGGAATTAAACTGAAGGTATCTGCAGAAGGTTGTTTTTAAAATAAAACTAAAATGTACCTGTTTTTATTTAAAAATAATATCCATTTAAAATGTAACTTCCGGCTATTAAAATGCATTTGTCGATGTTATTTAGAGACGAAGAGGCTGTTTTGGAAAGCTGTTATTATGGTCTTTCAAATAAACCAATAAAAGTAATTTCTAATTTATCACCAAAAACCGTCATTTAAACTCGGATATCTTAAGTTCACAAATTTGCAAATAAGAAACATCTTTATTGCTATTTTTCCATATTGGTTATAAATAATGAAACATTCCGATGACTAGATAGAACTTTAAGAAACTTTCTACCTAAATGAAAAACTGGGAAAAGATTTGTGGTGTTCCAACTAGAAATAGTGAGCATTCTGAGACAGGCACCATGACCTTTTGTCTCTCCACTTCCACAAAGCAAATAAAAATTTCAACAATGCGTAGGGTATTAAATCAAATATGCACATTATTTAGAGCAGAGTTCCTTAAACTGTGGGTTGCGGGATCTACAGCAAGAGTGACCAAAATTTTTAACAATTTTTATATTTTTAAAATTTATTATAACTTTACAATTACCAAAAATTTTTACACAATGTGTATGAAAATATGATAAAAAACAGTACATAGAAAGAAGAATAGAAAACGTTAAGACTTAATTTTTTTTAATATAATAGAAGCGTTTATTTTACTTGCTTCGCATGTGACGCTGATGTCTGATAATTAAAAATTAAAGTAAAAAGACCTAAAACTGTTAATATATTACAGTATAAGGCAAATGACTGACAGTTTCACTAACGCGTGTGTCACATTTGCGCGATGCTTATGGGACCCCACAGATTTTTAAAAAATATGGGGTTCCTATACCAAAAAGTTTAAGAAACCCTGATTTAGAGCATTGAAAATTAACACCTTATCTTTAAAATATATCCGAAAATCTTGTTAAAATAAAATATGTTCGAATTATGTTTGAAATATGTTTGAAAATTCCAAAACTTTTAAAGTTGCTGTCACTTTTATTTATAAAATTTTGTTGAACAAAGAAAGAGAGATACCAAAATTTTACTAACAGTTTAATCTTTAAAATATTTATCACATCTTTTAATAAAAATTTCAACCTGTTGTCACTCATAGTTTCCTATTCTATCTTTAAGTAGAGTTCATTTTAAAAAAAATCTTTCAAATCATGCATAGTTTATTGAATTAGTTACATATCTTAAAATACTTAAGCTCCATTTTTAACAGAATTTTTCAGAAAGTAAGTCTTTTACGAAATTTTAAAATTTTTTCTTTTTTTTCTTTTCTTTCTTTCTCATTGTAACTTTCTCTCTTTCTTTTATTCATCAATCACTTAATCTCTCTAAAATCTCTTTTAGTTGAGCGTAGCTAAAAGCGTGATATGCATATATGCTCATGTTTCTAACTATGATTTAATGTTTCATAATACTGATAAACCGCCTCTCTTTGAGTTGCAAAATTGCACTGTAGCATAATGAATATTCACTTATATTTACTACGAGTTACTAAAATTTATGTGAAATTGCAAAATCTTGTATTTGCAAAATTGCATAATATTGATTTCACAATGTCGAGATATAAAAAATTATGTTGTAAAAGAAATAAAATTCTAATGGAATAAAATTCATTTTAAAGCGAGAACTGTAAATTCTAATGTAGTCAAGGTAATATTGTTTCTAGTAACACGAATGGCTTCAACTACCATATTTTGAAAAATAGCAAATATTAATAAGTAAATAATTGTTTCTACAGTATTTGCACATATGAAAACACAAAAATGAAATTTCTTTTAAATATGCAAAAAAATCACATATCCTGGAAAAAATCGGGTAATTTTTTATACTTACCACTAACGTCGTGAGACAAAATATATAAATTCATCAAAAATTATTATTTTGAGTTTCTTAAATACCCCAGAATGTAAAAACCAAGAATGTAATGAAATTAGATTTAAGATTTAAATTAAAATTTATAGAATATATTTATCTTATCAGTAAGAAAAAAGCCCTTTTTTTAAAAAAAATTACCCATATTTTATAAAAACAGCTGTAAATTTCCAAAAGATTGCTCTTACAATCAAACTTTTAATTCATCATTACACTCAAGTTATTATGTAAATTATCTGTTATAAGTTTCATATTATATTAAAAAGTGTTTTTGTAATCAAGTCATTAATGACCTCTAAAAATGTCAAAACATAGTTTTTGAGAAAATGCATTTAAAGTTTTTATTGCAAAATTTTTCAAAATGTTTATTGCTGCCTTTTAAAAATCTCCAACTTTGTAAGTTTGAATTAAACTAAATCGACAGCAAAAGTCTAGTTCTAAAAAAAAAACTTAAACGTAACGATTCTTGACGACTAAAATCCATTGAAACAATATATTCCGGTAATTTTAAATGCATCTTCCGGTTTGTCGATATGAAATATAAATTTTATAACTTCTATTTCATAAACCATAAAGAAAAACTGCTTTGAAAAGCTTATATTTTAGTCATTCAAATAAGTCACAAATTTTTCACAAATTTCGTAGTTTAATTTTTCACAAAAATTCGTCATATAAGCCTAGTCGGGTACCTTAAATAAATTTCCTTATCATAATTTCATCGCCTCTAAAATGATGTATAGAAAGGGAGACATGCAATGTTTACAACTGTAATAATAACTTTTCAATATGACTTTAGAAAAAAATATCTCGGATGAGTTTAACCTTTAATCTTAATGTAATTTAAAAAAAAAATCGCGAATTCTCGTTAACGATTTGTTTGGTTTGATTAGTCATTAGACAGTGTTGCTTGTTATTACGATGGAAAACGGAACAATTTGCTTTGTTAATTTTAAGAACGGTTCACAGAATCTTTATTAAAGTTAATACAAGTTATCATGGATGACTGTGCTACTGTTCAAGAAACACTCAAAAATGATTCACAAATCCGAATTATCTTTTAAGATCAAGATTATTAAATTTAGACAATGGCATATTCATAAGTCCATCAGCTTAATCTTGGTGTTTAAAATACGAGCGAGGTGAAGCCTTATGTGGACAGCTGATTTTTTATTGAGATATAGGTAATTGCTGAATGAAAAGACTGTTGAATTCGTGTCATCACTTAGTGATTACCTCCCAAGTAATTTAAAATAATAGGTATAATGTCGTGAATTGAAATAGTTATGTTGAGTAATGGATGTGTCTAGTAAGGTGTGTATATATACCGCAGACGCATAGATCGAGTATTTTTAGATTTATTGCAGTTATGTTATTCTACTATGTATGGCTAATCTAAAAATGTAAGAAATTGACATTGGGATGAAATTAAAATATATGAGAAGTTAAATTTAGTGTCT